>JAHRHZ010000218.1:34686730-34741494 GCA_024137785.1 Ginglymostoma cirratum
TAAAATGTTTAAAACTAGGGGGCATGCATTTAAGGTGAGAGGGGGAAAGTTCAAAAGAGATGTGAGGGCAGGTTTTTTACAGAGAGTCTGGAATGTGCTGCAAGAGGTGGTGTTGGAGGCAGATACAATAGGGATGTTTAAGAGACTGTTAAATAAGCATATGAATATGCAAGGAATGGAGGGATGTGGACCAGGGGCAGGCAGAAGGGATTAGTTTGATTTGGTGTCATGCTCGGCACAACATAGTGGGCCGAAGGGCCCTTTCCTGTGCTGTGTTGTTCTATGTTGTATGTTCGCACCATTGGGCTGTTGCACGATTTGCCAGTTGAATTGAAATGAGAGTTGGATAAGGCAATGTTCAATTTTCTGTCCAAGTGGTTCATAAGATATTGCTGTCCATGGGAGAATGTAGAACGGGAGGTCACTGATTAAAAATCAGGGGCTGCCCAATTGAAATGGATGCGACAAAATCTTTTCTATCACATGGTCATGAGTCTTTGAAACTCTCTTCCCAAACAGGCAATCAAAGCAGACTCCTCGAATATTTTTTAAGGCAGAGCAGGGAAGTTATGTCGGAGATATACAGGACTTTGCTTAAGCCACAGCTGGGGTACTGTGTGCAATTCTGGTCACCACTTTACAGGAAGGATATGATTGCACTGGAGGAGGTGCAGAGGAGATTTACCAGGATGTTGCCTGTGGTGGAGCATTGCAAAGATGGAGAAAGGCTGGATAAGCTCGGATTGTTTTTTTTTGGAGCAGAGAAGTTGAGGGGGAATCTGAGAGAGGTATATAAAATAATGAGGGATATGACCAGAGTGAATAGAAAGGAGTTGTTCCCCTTAGCTGAAGGGTCATTAACAAAGGAGCATAATTTTAATGTGAAAGGTGGGAGGTTTAGACAGGATTTGAAGAAAATCCTTTTCAACCAGAAGGTGTTGGGGTCAGAATTGTACTACCTGGGAGGGTAGTTGAGATGGGAAACCTCGCAACCATTAAAAAGTACTTGGATGAATACTTGAAGTGTCATAACATTCAAGGCTCTGGGCCTAGTGTGGGAAAGTGTGACTAATGTAGGTGGTAGTATATTTTTGGCCATGCAGACTTGATGGGCAGAAGGGCCTCGTCTGTACTGTGTGGTTTTATAAACAGGTTGCCACAGATTTTGTAGTGTGGATTCTATTTACTTGAAAATCTTATTCAGGTTTATTTAGCAGCTCAGGTATAATTAGCGATTACAAATATTGTCTGTGCAACCTGCTTCAAGCATGCTTCCGCTGAACTGCGCATCGCAATTGGTCATGTGGTTACATCCTGCCCTTTGGCTCATTAGCATATCCAGTGCTTAATGCAACACTGCTCTTAAGCAATATGACATATCCCCTTTTGCTCCCACATTATCAAGGTAAAAATCATCTACACTGAGTGAAAATAATTGTACATGAGTGTAGTTACAAAACTATTTACTTAGAAACAAGAATTGAAAATAAACCGAGAATTTGAGCCTAAGAGTCTGTAAAACATATAGGTAGCTTGGCAATCCTTCAGGAGCCTGTGATGGCATAATTTGCTGGAGATTTAGGCTTCACATTTGAGAATCCTCGAATTGTAGGTGGGTTAAAGTTTTGCACGTTCATGCATTGCTTTGCGCATGGTCTTCCATACCTTCATTAGTCATGTTTATTTTTGTATGTATTTTCTGCATAATTTGAGTCTTGTACAGATCCCTGAGTTGGCTTCTGTTTCTCTTCATTGTTGCTTAATTTTGTGCTGAGATTTCACAGGATATAGTCTCACAGCACAATTGTAGCTCTGTGTAGGATGTATGACTCTGACTCTGTCCTAAATGCAGATGAGTCTGTTCTGTAATGTGTGTTGATCATGCGTCATCTTATTCTACCTTGTTCTTTGAGAGGTTTAGTCCTGTATTTCTGAACATTTGGACAGGTGATGGCGTGGTTGGGTTATTCTAACTTGCTTTCCAAACATGACCTCTCTGCTGATGATGTGAAGCCAACGTCCAGAAATGTATCCATTTTAGCAGTAGGTTTATAGCAGATATTGAAGTCGTATTCCTGTAAGAGTATGAACCATTGCTGTAGTCTAGGTGATGCACTTGACAAATTAACTCATAGTTATTTGTAGATTTTGCTTGTAAGGCATCAGCTCTAGGTGACGAATTTTAAAGTTCACTTTTACACAAAGTGAGTTTTCTTGCAATTCCCATGGCTTAGCAAGATAACCTCTGGTCCTCTTGAGGCAGGCCTGAAATAATGAATCTAGAATCCCACCTCTTAGCCTACCAAGATAATTACCCTATTTTATACTTGGAATTAGTCCAAGTGCTCTCATTGCTCCTTTTCCAAAGATTCATGGTTTCATTGTTGAAGGTGGGACTGGAGGGTTTGTGTTATATGGAGAGGCCGGTTAGGCTGGGACATTTTTCCCTTGGAGCATAGGAGGTTGAGGGGTGACGTTATAGAGGCTTATCAAATCATGAGGGGCATAGATACGGTGAATAGCAAAGGTCTTTTCCCTAGAGTGAGGGGAGTTAAAAACTAGAGGGCATATTTTTAAGGTGAGAGGAGAAAGATTTAAACTGGACCTAAGGGGCAACTTTTTCACACAGAGAGTGGTTCATATGTGGAATAAACTGCCAGAAGAAGTGGTAACAACATTAAAAAGACATTTGGACAGGTACATGAATAGGAAAAGTGTCGAGGGATATGGGTGAAATGCAGGTTAGCGGGATTAGTTTAACTTGGGAAACTTGGTTGGCATGGAGGAGTTTAACGGAAGGGTCTGTTTCCATGCTGTATGATTGTATGCCTGAAACTGAGATCTTTTATTTTAATTTGCATTATGCATTTGTATGAAGTGCAAGATTTGCTGGAGAAACAAAGCATCCATATTGTATCAGGAATTACATCTTGCTTATTAGCTAATCTACTTTTTTGAGCTGTAGCAACAAGCCCAGAGCGAGATGAGGGTGGAAGGGTGTGATTCCATGCTTTGTAATACCATAAATGGGAAAATTGAATCACGTAAATCTGAATTAAAAACAGGGAACATGAGAAATTCACACTTGGTCACTGCAACGGAAAATAGTTTATAAAGTACCAGGCATCTCCTTTTCATGTTAATAAATACAACAACAGCAGTAGCTATATTGTGTCGTCAACATTAAACCATCCCAAGCTGCTTCACAGGAGCATTACTGAAGAAAGTTAGGCATTGAGCCAGATAAAGAAATAGTCAAACAGCTGATCAGGGGCATGATGGAAGAAGTAAGCTTTAAAGGCAGACGAAAAGGAGGAGGGAGAATTTGAGGGAGGGGATTTGGGTGTTGGGAGGTGTTCTACATTTAGAGCCTAAGCAGCTGAAGGCTGACAGCTACTAATGCAGGAGCAAATTCAAGATGTGTTAGAGGCCAGAATTGAAGGAGCATAGAAATGGAGGTTAGTTATGCTACACAAAGCTACAGAGATAATGTGGGACATGGTCACGTTGGGATCGGAACACCAGGATGAGATAATGGTGGTGCAGATCTAGAATAAATATTATAGAGACATTACAACAGAGAAGAGGCCATTCAGTCCAATGACTCCATACTGGGCTCTGTCTGTCCCCTTCCCCCATGTGTCCCTCTAGCTCAGTAAGTTTATTTCCCTCAAACACCCAATTTCAGAAAGAAATCCTGTGACACAGTGAAACATAGCCCCTTTTTATTTATGACTCTCCATTTTGATATCACCCACAAACAAAATATTTTCTTTCTCTCTAGTCTATCCACTCCCTCGTGATTTTAGCAACTTCTATCAGATCACCCCTCAGCAATCTCCTTTCTAGAGGATTGGGTTCTATCTGTAATGGCGTTGCCTGGTATAACCTGGTGAGGGTATAACCTCTCAGAGGTTTGATCATTCGACCATTGAACCTATCTTTATGCAGCTTGTCCAGTGCCTCTGTCATCCAATAGCGTTCAGATCTGGACCACTTCTGCTCAGCGTCTACACCCATGGCCTGAATGTAGGCTTAATGGCGTTCTCTCGGAATTCATAGATGATACCAGAATAGGAGGTTTTGTTAACTTTATTTTTAATCGAAGATCAAAACAAAGGCTCCAATAAGGCTCTGTGGGGAAGTATCCAGTGGATTAATAATGGTGTGATTTAGATTAGTGAGAGTAGTTGTGACTACATGGTGATTTCGGACTTTTGACAGTGCTGGCTGCTGTATGGATCTGTCACAATGTTTTTATGAAGGGTTAGTGGGTTTCACCGACAGGGAAAGCAGACTCATTCGCGGTAGAAAGTACACATCGTCTGAAATCATTATAATGTGGAATATTGAAATATCTGGCTGGAATCCTCCGAACCTAGGAATTTGGTTACATGTAATTATATTTAATAGGGAAAATTGTCTTGTACATTGCAGCTTTCACAGTTCACCAAATATTTTCCATCTCTACTCACAAACATAGGGCAGCTACGATGGAAACTGTCATGCTTCATGTTATGTACAATCTACAAAATCTTTTATGACAGCTTATTTAATGAAGGAAATTGCCACTTTGATGGAACGAAGTTGTAAAATGTGTTTTTAATTCTGACGTCCACTTGACTAATGAGGGCTATTTCTCTATTGAGTGTTTATTTCGAGGGAACATTTTAAGCACCGTAAGAAGGCGCACAGCATAAAAATGTTTGGCTAGAAAGAAGTCAAGCATAGCCTTAATTGCACATTTTAAGGACGTGGATTCAAAATTTCCTCCACATCGTCAGGACATGTTTGTTATGTATATTTACGTCTATACAATCTCTCCCTCCCTCCATGTAAGCTATGTTACTTGTAGTGAGAAAGTGTAGAATTTCTGGAGGGCGGCTCAGGCAATTATTTATCATTAATAAGGATTCAGGACCTGTTAGGTCAGGCTTCTGTCCCATTGACGACCTATTCCAAAATCTCAATTTTGAAAAAAGGGATTTTCTTATGGAATTTTGGAGTCTATTACAATGCCGGCATTTCTTGCCCTCTCTTAACAGTGTTGGAGAAGGCAGTGCTACAATACATCCAACTAAGTGGCTAACTATTTCAGAGGGCTTTTGAGAGTGAGCCACATGGATGTAGTTTTGGAGTCACGTGTGGGCCAGACCTGGGACAGATGATTTCCTTAGTGAGCCAGGCAGGTTTATGCAGCAACCAGTGACAGTTTCCTATTTGTCATTTGATGAGTTTTCAATTCAGATTAATTATGAATTTGAATTCCACCAGCTGTTATGCTAGGATTCGGATCCATATCCCCAAACCATTAGTTAGGCCTCTGAACTGCTAGTCAAATGACATTATCATAGAACATAGAACATAGAACAATACAGTGCAGAACAGGCCCTTCGGCCCTCGATGTTGCGCCGACCTGTGAACTAATCTAAGCCCACCCCCTACACTATCCCATCATCATCCATATGCTTATCCAAGGACTGTTTAAATGCCCCTAATGTGGCTGAGTTAACTACATTGGCAGGCAGGGCATTCCACGCCCTTACCACTCTCTGAGTAAAGAACCTGCCTCTGACATCTGTCTTAAATCTATCCCCCCTCAATTTGCAGCTATGCCCCCTCGTACAAGCCGACGTCATCATCCTAGGAAAAAGACTCTCACTGTCCACCCTATCTAATCCTCTGATCATCTTGTATGTCTCTATTAAATCCCCTCTTAGCCTTCTTTTCTCCAATGAAAACAGACCCAAGTCCCTCAGTCTTTCCTCATAAGACCTTCGCTCCAGACCAGGCAACATCCTGGTAAATCTCCTCTGCACCTTTTCCAATGCTTCCACATCCTTCCTGTAATGGGGCGACCAGAACTGTAAGCAATATTCCAAGTGAGGCCGCACTAGCATTTTGTACAGTTGCAGCATGACATCACGGCTCTGGAACTCAATCCCTCTACCAATGAAACCTAACACACCGTATGCCTTCTTAACAGCACTATCAACCTGGGTGGCAACTTTCGGGGATCGACGTACCTGGACACCAAGATCCCTCTGCATATCCACACTACCAAGAACCCAGTATTCTGCCTTCCTATTATTCTTCCTAAAGTGCATCACCTCACATTTATCTGCGTTGAACTCCATTTGCCACCTTTCAGCCCAATTCTGCAGTTTATCCAAGTCTCCCTGCAACCTGCAACATTTTTCCACACTGTCCACCACTCCACCGACTTTAGTGTCATCTGCAAACTTACTAACCCATCCACTTATGTCTGCGTCCAAGTCATTTATAAAAATGACAAACAGCAGTGGCCCCAAAACAGATCCTTGTGGCACACCACTAGTAACCGGACTCGAGGCTGAATATTTTCCATCAACCACCACTCTTTGGCTTCTTTCAGAAAGCCAGTTTCTGATCCAAACTGCTAAATCTCCCTCAATCCCATGTCTCCGCATTTTCTCCAATAGCCTACCATGTGGAACCTTATCAAAGGCTTTACTGAAGTCCATGTACACCACGTCAACTGCCCTACCCTCATCCACATGCTTGGTCACCTTCTCAAAAAACTCAATGAGGTTTGTGAGACACGACCTGCCCTTGACGAATCCATGTTGACTATCTCCAATCAAATTGTTGCTTGCTAGATGATTATAAATCCCATCTCTTATAATCCTTTCCAAAACTTTTGCTACAACAGATGTAAGGCTCACTAGTCTATAATTACCTGGGTCATCTCTACTGCCCTTCTTGAACAAGGGCACAACATTTGCAATCCTCCAGTCCTCTGGTACTAAACCTGTAGACAATGACGACTCAAAGATCAAGGCCAAAGGCTCCGCCATCTCCTCCCTAGCTTCCCAGAGAATCCTCGGACAAATCCCATCTGGCCCAGGGGATTTATCTACCTTCTCGGGTTGATAACACCTCCTCCTTACTAACCTCAACCCTTTCAAGTCTAATCGCCCATATCTCAGTCTTCTCCTCTACAATATTCTCCTTTTCCCGAGTGAAAACAGATGAGAAATATTTGTTTAGCACCTCTCCGATCTCCACAGGGTCCACACACAACTTCCCACTTCTGTCTTTGACTGGCCCTATTCTTTCTCTAGTCATCCTTTTATTCCCCACATACCTATAGAAAGCTTTAGGGTTCTCCTTTATTCTACCTGCTAATGACTGCTCATGTCCCCTCCTTGCTCTCCTTAACTCTCTCTTTAAATCCTTCCTAGCTAATCTGTAACTCTCCATCGCCTCATCTGAACCATCTCGTCTCAATGTCACATAAGCCTCCCTCTTCCGCTTAACAAGAGATACAATTTCTTTTGTGAACCAAGGTTCCCTTACCTTATCACTTCCTCGCTGCCTGACAGGGACAGACCTATCAAGGACACGCAATATCTGTTCCTTAAACCAGCTCCACATTTCGATTGTCCCCATCCCCTGCATTTTGCTACCCCATTCTATCCCTCCTAAGTCTTGCCTAATCGCATTATAATTGCCTTTCCCCCATCTATAACTCTTGCCCAGTGGCATGTTCCTATCCCTTTCCATCGCTAAACTAAACGTAACCGAATTATGGTCACTCTCTCCAAAGTGCTCACCTACCACCAAATCAAACACCTGGCCTGGTTCATTACCAAGTACCAGATCCAGTGTGGCCTCCCCTCTTGTCGGCCCTTCGACATACTGTGTCAGGAAACCCTCCTGCACACATTGGACAAAAACTGATCCATCCGATGTACTAGAGTTATAGCATTTCCAGTCAATGTTGGGGAAGTTAAAGTCTCCCATAATGACCACCTTGTTCCTTTCACTCCTGCCCAGAATCGTTTTGCCGATCCTCTCCTCCACATCCCTGGAACTTTGCGGAGGCCTATAAAAAACTCCTAGCAGTGTGACCTCTCCTCTCCTGTTTCTGACCTCAGCCCATACCACCTCAGTAGACGAGTCCTCGTCAAAAGTTCTTTCAGCCACCGTTATACTGTCCTTGACTAACAATGCCACACCTCCCCCTCTTTTACCACCTTCCCTGATCTTTATGAAAGATCTAAACCCTGGAACCTGCAACATCCATTGCTGACCCTGCTCTATCCACGTCTCCGAAATGGCCACAACATCGAAGTCCCAGGTACCTATACATGCTGCAAGCTCACCTACCTTATTCCGGATACTCCTGGCGTTGAAGTAGACACGCTTCAAACCAGCTTGCTGTCTGCCAGCACACTCTTGTGATGGTGAAATCCTGTCCATGTCCTCCCTACTCTCATCCTCCTGTGTACTGGAACTACACCACAGGTTCCCATGCCCCTGCTGAGCTAGTTTAAATCCACCCGAATAGCACTAGCAAATTTCCCATCCAGGATATTAGTACCCCTCTGGTTCAAGTGAAGACCGTCCTTTTTGTCGAGGTCCCACCTTCCCCAGAATGAGCCCCAGTTATCCATATACCTGAAACCCTCCCTCCTGCACCATCCCTGCAGCCACGTGTTCAGCTGATATCTCTCCCTGTTCTTTGCCTCGCTATCATGTGGCACGGGTAACAAACCAGAGATAACAACTCTGTTCAAGCTCTCAGCTTCCACCCTAGCTCCCTGAAATCCTGCCTTATATCCCTACCCTCTTTCTACCTATGTCATTGGTACCCATGTGGACCATGACTTGGGGCTGGTCACCCTCTCCTTCAGGACCCTAAAGACACGATCCGAGACATCACGGACCCTGGCACCTGGGAGGCAACACACCAACCGCGAGTGTCTCTCGTTCCCGCAGAATGTCCTATCTGTCCCCCTAACTATGGAGTCCCCAATGACTAATGCTCTCCTCCTCTTCCCCCCTCCCTTCTGAGCAACAGGGACAGACTCTGCGCCAGAGACCTATACCCCATGGCTTACCCCTGGTAAGTCGTCCCCCTCAACAGAATCCAAAATGGTATACCTGTTATTGAGGGGAACGGCCGCAGGGGATCCCCGCACTGTCTGCCTGTTCCCTTTCCGTCCCCTGACTGTAACCCATCTACTTTTTTCCTGTACCTGAGGTGTGACTACCGCCCTGTAACTCCTCTCAATCATCCCCTCAGCCTCCCGAATGATCCGAAGTTCATCCAGCTCCAGCTCCAGTTCCCTAACACTGTTTCCAAGGAGCTGGAGTTGGGTGTACTTCCCGCAGCTAAAGTCAGCAGGAACACCAGTGGTGACCCTTACCTCCCACATCCTACAGGAGGAGCATGCAACTGCCCTAACATCCATTCCCATTGTTCTGAATTCTAAAAAACAGACTATTGGAAAAGAAAACACTAGTAACTTACCAAATCAGCGCTCAGACCCTTTTTGGTTAGAGGAGGAGGATGGGTGGGAGACACTATTTAGTAGTGTTTCGGGTAAAGCAACCGCCCAAATGTATTACCTCACTTACTCAACCGTCCTGTGTCTGCTCCTGCTCGACACGCACTCCGCCTATTCACAAGGTAAGTTTTTAAAGGAGAAGCTTACCTTCCCAGGCTGCCCTCGCGCCTCCTTCCGGACTCCCGCCGCTGAAACGACTGAAACGACCTAAACAGTGCAGAGCATTTGTCAAACGGTGAATGGGTGAATCACTATGCTCTTTCTGTGTTCTGTAGTCACTATTTTTAGGGAACTTGACCAATGCCATTCATTATAGACATTCCAATGTAAAACATTTAAAAAAAGCCAACTGAGAGCAGGTACAGATATCACATTGGGTCTTCCCTAAGGATTCAGGCATTTCAATGAATGAAAGAAATCAGCCCTGGAAAAGACTGGTTACTTCTGAATGCAGTCTGTGCTCTACCTTTCTGGGAAACATAAAGGTCTTAATGCCCTTCAAGGACCTTTGCCTCATCCTAGCTACTAAACTGATTTGAGGCAGATCTTTCTCCAAACATTACCAAGTCCCCATCCCAGCCCTGAGGTAAGGATCATGGAATCCCTACAATGTGAAAACGGACCATTTGGCACATTGAGTCCACACCAACCCCCTGAAGAACGTCTCACCCAGACTCACCCCTATACCCTATAACCCTGCATTTCCCATGGCCAATCCACTTAGCCAGCACATCTTTGGACAGTGGGAAGAAACCAGAGCACACAGACACAGGGAGAATGTGCAAACTCTACACAGATAGTCACCTGAGGGTGGAATCGAACCCAGGTCCCATGTGCTGTGAGACTGCAGTGCTAACCACTGAGCCTCTCCATTTTTAGCAGAACATTGGCAGCCCTATAACTTCTCAGTGGGGCTTTGGTGTTTTGGTCAAGAGAGTTTAGGAAAGCAGAGAGAAGACCTGTGGAAATTAGTTATAGTTACTTATTTTGTCTTATGCTGTGTGTATCTTGAAGACTTCGATCAGGTTACCCCTTAACCTTCTAAATTCTAGAATCCACCTGAGATGATTGAAAATATCTAGGAGATCAGATAGATATCTGTGCAGGCCCATATCACTTTGCATGATATAATCTGAGACCCAGTCACAAGCCAGTACGCTGCTTTTTTTATTCATTCACAGGATGAGGGCATACACTGGTGAGGCAGCATTTATTGCCCATTCCTAACTGCCCAGAGGGCAGTTAACAGTCAACCACATTGCTGTGGGTCTTGAGTCACATGTAGACCAGACTGGGTAAGGATGGCGGTTTCCTTCCCTGAAGGACATTAGTGAACCAGATGGGTCTTTCTGACAATTGACAATAGATTCACGGTCATCATTAGAGTGTTAATTCGAGATATTTATTGAATTCACATTCCACCATCTGCCATGGCAGGATTCGAACCCAGGTCCCCAGAACATTATCTGGGTCTCTGGATTAACATTCCCATGATAGGCCATCGCCTCTCATTCTTTTGTGAGTAATCCAGGGTATCAGTGTTTGTCTTCTTAGGCCCTTTGAGAACCCTGTATGGTTTAATGAGGTCACCTCACTTTCTTTTAAGCTCCAGTGAGTAGAGTCACATCCTGTGTAGCCTTTGGCCATAAGTCAATCTCTCCATCCTGGGGAACGTCCTCGTGAACCTTCTCTGAACTGCCTGCACTGAAATGGTAAGATTTCTGGAGACAAGTGGACTAAAACTGCTCTCAGTGCTCAGTTCTAAGTTAAATAGTTTTAAAAATATGCAGGGATTGCCCAGTTCACCTGATTTTCAGGTTTAAGTTTACTGAACCACTGGATTCTGAAAAGAAATTAATGGGACACCATTTGGATTGGGAAAGGTTCTTAAACCTATTTTCTTGACTCTCTGACCCTGCAAGTTTGCTTGTAGAGTCATGTTCATAAGAATGTACTTGAGAGGTTTACTTGCCTCCAGCTGTTGCAAACTGAAAGAGTCACACTAAATGTAAATATAATTACTACAGACTGGTTGGTTTTGTCTTTGTGTTGTATTGGTCAATTTGACAATGTAATTGAATCATTATAAACAGCTACATAGCTTCTTAGCAGCTGTCGGTCTTGGTGTAGATTTAGTAATCTGAACAACTAAGAATGCTGCTTGGGAATTCTGTGCTTCAATCAGGTATGTATTTACAAGATTCCTTCCTTAGGAAAGCTAATAGAGTGTTAATTTTTATTGAGATGGGAATGGGATGCAAAAGTAGAGTATGTGGGGGTGGAGGCTATTTTTCCAAGATCTATGATTAAGGCACTACTGAGACTGTAACCGGCGTACTATGCACACTATTATACACCATACTTCAGGGAAGATGTAAATGCGTTGGATGCAATTCGGGGAAAGTTCACCAAACTAATGGAATGAGCAGGTCGTCTTGTGAGCAATGGTTTGACAGTCTGCACTTATATCCACTGGAGTTCAGACGAGCAAGCAGTGACTAGATTGAAACTTTTAAGAGATTTACCAGAATGTTGCCAGAAATAGACGATTCGAGTTATAAGTAAAGGCTACTACTTTTTTCATTGAAATGTAGGAGGTTGAGGGGTGAACTTATAGAGTTTTGTAAAATCATGAGGTTTAGATAAGGTGAATGGCAGGTGTCTTTTCTCGAGGGTGGGGCATTTCAGGTCTAGGTGGCATATTTTTAAGGAGAGAGGATAAAGATTTATAAAATCAGAGTTAATGTTTCAGGTCCTGTTACCCTTCCTCAGAACGGTCACCGGACCTGAAAAGTTAACTCTGAATTTTCTTCACAGATGCTGCCAGACCTGCTGAGCTTTTCCAGCAATTTCTGTTTTTGTTCCTGCTTCACAGCATCTGCAGTTCTTTTGGATATTTTTACACAGAGCGTGGTTCTTGTACAGAATGAACTTCCAGAGGAAGTGGTGGATGTGGGACAGTTACAACATTTAAAAGACATTTGGATAAGTACATGAATAGGAAAGGTTTGGGCCAGGAGCAGGCAGGTGGGACTAGTTTAGTTTGGGATTATGGTCAGCATGGACTGGTTGCACCAGAGGGTATGTTTCCGTGCTGTATGACTCTAAGACTCTATCCTGATGGATCTTCTTACGGGCAAATCTAAAACTATGTGTCACTGTTTAAAAGTAAGGGATGGCCCATTTAAAACAGAGATAATGTGATGTTTTTTCTCACAAAATCACAAGTCTTTGGGACTGTGGTGGAAGCAGAGGCCTTGAATATTTTTAAGGTGGAGTTGGAAAAATTCTAGTTCAGCAACAGGGTAAAAGGTTTTTGTGGATAGGCGGGAATGTGGAGTTGAGGTTGGAACCAGATCGTCCATGATCTTATTAAATGGCAGAGCAGGCTGAAGGGGACTGTTTGTATGTAACAAATGCATGTAGCATACAGGAGGAGATCCCATTCTGTTTTAATGTTTACCAAAGCCTTGTTAGAAACTTTGGAGTGTGCAATCCCTCCAGTTTACGCAGGCTCCCACATAGATGTCAAGAAATGTTTCAAGTTGCGTCTGATGAAGACTATATCTGAGCAATCGTGACAAAGTCAAAACAAAACTCTGGGTGTACTTTCATCTGTCAGTTTCCATAGTTCTTCAGACTTTTAAACAAAACATTGGCTTGTGTAGCCACATTGCCACGGGCGAAGTATAAAAGTATTAGAATGAATATAACAGGGAGAGTTTCTGTTTTGGACGCGATCTGGAATTTTCATTAGAGGGGCACTTGAAATCGGGCTGGTTTGGTTACACCTCAGATTTCTGTTAATGTTATTTTGCTTTATCACAGTGCAATCAGGCAATGTACTAAACTGAAATTTTATGTTTTATGTTCTGTTTAAAATAGAAGGATCTTTTGATGTAGGTAAGAACAGTAGCTTGTTGCAGTTTCATTAATCCAGGTTTAAGTAGGTTTATCACCAAGAATGATAATTTTTGATAAGGGTCTCTTGCATGAGTGGACTGATTTAAAATTACAGAAAATAACTTAGATGTAACACCTTGATTATTTTATTCTAATCAACCTTTAACCCAGGTCTCCTGGCTCAAAGGTAGAGATAGTATCGTTCCACCACAAGAACAAAGTCTGTACTGATTTTACAGCTCCATTGGTGTATACCAGCTGGTTTCTTCGTAAATTCACTAATTTATAACCTGAGAAGACATTAAGAAACTGAATGCAGTTTGTCGAGTCTTTCCCATCCAGCTGAAGCTGTGGAATGTCCTAACTTCAATGTGAGGAGAAGGTCAGTTTTGTAATGGGGCCCTGATTTGATGGGATTCGATCTTTGACTTGATTGATTTGATTTATTTATTTATTGCCACTCGTATTTTGTTACAAAATACAGTGAAAAGTGTTGTATGGTGTCGCCACTCGTCAGTGCCATCTTAAATTGCAGAAAAATAAACCAAAATATAGAATATGAAGGCAGAAAAATGAAGAAATCTCAATGGAAAACACAAAATAAGTGGTTTTGGACATAACTCACTTGCACGTAAATCTTCCCAATTGTGTGGAAACTCATCCTAGTGTTTTTATTTTGTTTGCTTCACAGCTTTGTTTGTTCAAATATTGTAACAAGGCACTGAGCTATCCATAGCAACCAATGTCTGCACTGTCCATAATTCTTTCTTAATCTAAACCTGTCAATCCAACATTGGACTAGTACTGTTTTTTAAAATAGTGACTGAACCAATGCCTAAAACAGTTGAATTGGTCATATCATTTATGGCCCTGAATTGGCCATATCATTTATGGCCCTGGGAGCTTGCTGTGCTACATTGACTTCTGCGTTTGCACTGCTGTAGGTTTGATCTTCTGCCGTTCCTGGCAGTGAGCTGGCAGATGGGTATCATGCAGAGTGATATGATACCTGAACTGAGTCACCCGGTGCCCCCATCAGAATGAAATGTTGGGTGCCATTGCAGGCCCTTAATATTTGATTGATGACCTCTTGAACACCTCATCCCACTGTTGCTGGGTTGAACTTGTTGAATGACAGATCAAATTGTATGGGCCATTTGGCTCCTGAGAGGACCGGGTTGGGTGGCGGGGAGGGGGGGAGGAGGTTGGTGAGGGGAGGGGGGTGTAGTGGGGGTGCTGTAATCCCTCTATCAGGGGCACCCAATGGCTGATGATAGATGGCCTGGACACGTGTAGGAAAGGGGCCCATGAGATTTCCCCATCCATTGTGGTCACACTTGGGGAAAATGCACACACACACACGCACACACTCTCACTCACTCTCTCACACACACACACACACACATATACACATACACATACACATATACACACATACACACACAGACACACATATACTCTCTTTCTCACACACACACACCTCACACACACTCTCGCACAGACACACAGACACATTCTCCATGTCACTTACCATCAGCCTGTGCCCTTTGCTGTCCTGGAGATCTGGAGGTTTGTCTGTAGGGTTGCAGCTTCTGCCTGCTCTGACATGACTAAGTGCAGGAGGTGCTGCCCTCTGATTAGCCAGCAGCTCTCAGTAGACAAGCTGTTGCTGTGAGTCTTGATTCCACTCAGTGGGGTGTAATGCCACGATAAAAGTATTTTAATCAAATCCAGAAATCAATATGAAACCCTATTTATACCTAACATAACAGAGTTTCCCCACGTAATTCCAGTCTGGATCATTCCACAATTATTGACTTAAGTACAAAACTTTAAACACAGGTCGTTATGCTGCATTCACACTTCAGTTGGAAATGTTCCCCTCCTCCCTCAATGATCACAGGAACACAGATACTCTAAATTATAATTCCTTTTGAATGAATTATTGCGCAAATTGGTGTTTAAGTCATGAAAAATTAGATTAAGTGGACTGACAATTGGCTGTGCAAACAGAGGACGGAAAATGTTGATTAATGGCTGGTTTTGGTGGTAGGTGATTGATGAAGCTCTGCAGTAGTCTGTTCTGGGACTCTTGCCTTTTGCATTATTCAGTCAGTATTATACAGGAAGGTATGTCAGGCATTAGACAAAGCAGCGGATTGACAACACTCAAGGAGGTACAAACAAATGAAATACACGTGCAATGGAATATCTGTATAAATGCTATGTACATGGCTCCTTGGTACAGGAAACTTGAAACAGGACAGCCTTATAGTGGTGATTCAGGCTCAAAGATGATCAACTGCTGCTGTTTGCTATGAGTTCTCCCTAGCTGTAATATATTGCAGGGCATCAGGCTGTGGGATTATCACACTTGGGACACTGTGTACAGTTATGGTCTTTATACCATTAAATAAAAAGGTTTCTTTCCAAGTGTGGAACCAGAAATTAAAAGTTATAACTATCAGCAAAGATTGAATGGGCTGAGGGTGTTTTCTTTAGAAGTGGACATGCTAATAGGGCTATTTAAACTTTTGGTAAGGTCAAGAAAATGTTTTCAATTGTGGTGGAGTCCAAATCTAGAGCTATTAGGTATGAGATTGTCAATAATAAATCCAGTGAGGAATATAGGAGAACATCCTTGAACCCGTGAGTAGCTAGAATGGGAAAGTTGTTGGGCGAATATCATAAATATGTTTAAAAGAAACTAAATAGATTCGTGAGGGAGAAAGGAATAGAAGGATTTGCTAAGGTGCTAAGATGAAAAGGCTAGAAGGAAGCTCGTGGAGGATCAGTACTGATATAGACTAGTTGGGCTGAATGGTCTGTTTCTGTGCCGTAAATCCAACATGTAATTCAAAGTAAAAACCAAAAGAACTGCGAATGCTGTAAATCAGGAACAAAAACAAAGTTGCTGGAAAGGCTCAGCAGGTCTGGCAGCATCTGTGAAGGAGAAAACAGAGTTACTGTTTCCTCAGAACTGTAATTCAGTGACCGTCAACCACACTCTGAAAGTGCTCAGTTAAGATGAAGCACTTATCAAAAATACGATAGCTTGTTGGCATGTAATTTGATTTCTATTAGACTGTGTTATTTTAATGTTGGAAAACTGAGGAATTGAATGGAAGTAAAAGCAGTAGATGCTGGAAAATTTAGCAGGTCTGGCAACGTCTGTGGAGGGAGAAATAGAATGTTTTAAGACTGTAATAGTCCCAGTTAATAGTTATATTAATACCTGACAAGTCCAATCCCAGTGTGAGACCTGGCTTGATAGACCATAGGTTTTATTGCTTGCAATTTGTTTACCATGATGCATGTCAGCCATTGAACATATTTGCAAGAAGCTACCAATGTTCTTTTAATGAACAGGCATCAACGTTCATTATATACAGAAAATTTAAAAAGAGGATTCTTTTACACTGTGCAACAAATAGTTGGAACAGTCTTCCCACAAGTATCAGAAATAAAGATTTATTCCTTTTACCCTTAACCAAACTTTGCAGACATTTAAACCTCAGAAAAGGGTCACACTGTTTCCACTTTAAAGTTCCTTCTTCAGTTGACAAGGGCTGTAATCGGTTTCTTTTCTCTGTTCACTCGAAGCCATTTCTTTCATTGATATCTCTTCTTGAGACTGTTAGACAAACTGCTAATGGAGTTTATTTATTACTTACATGGGTTCCTTAGACTCCTCTTCCACTTCTGAAGCAGGGTCACAGGACATTAGGGTGGCATGGTCCCTCAGTGGTTAGCACTGCTACCTCACAAAACCAGGGACCCGGGTTCAATTCCATTCTCGGGCAACTGTGTGGAGTTTGCACGTCCTCCCTGTGTCTGTGTGGGTTTCTGCTGGGTGCTCCGGTTTCCTCCCGCAGCCCAAAGATGTGCAGGTTAAGTGGATTAGCCATGCTAAATTGCCTATTGTGTCCAGAGATGTTCAGGTTAGGTGGGTTAGACATGGGAAATGCTGGGTTACAGGGATTGAGTAGGATGTCATTCAGAGGGTCAATCATGGGCAAGATGGTTCGCTTCTATACTGAAGAGATTCTATGACATAAAATGTTAATTCTGCTTTCTCCCGACAGATGCTGTCAGACCTGCTGAGTTTCCCCAGTGATTTCAGTCTTTTTTGGTTTCAGATCTCCAACACTTGCAGTTATTTGTTTTACATCAATATGTTGTCAGTCATCAGTCCAATATTACTGTTCTTCAGATTGGGACCAAATGAGTCCCAGTGAGCGAGAGGATAAGGACAGGTTCTGGGTGGTGTAAGGGCTAGGAGGGGAAGTGTAGCTGGGGGGCCGGGGTGGGTGGTGGTGGTGTGAGGTAGGTTTGCAGGGTTTGGTTGATTAGTTACTCAGGTGTTAGGCTAGCAATTTAATAGCCTAATGTTTCCTGAGTGGCTATTTACCTGACTGCAGGGCGACTCTCTGAATACTATGATTACAGGGATACTTTCAGAGGATTCCAGGCATAAGCTTCAGCAGAATCTTCAATTTCTTGGGCAGTTGCTTTGGAGCCTGCTTTGTTGGGGATTGTGCAGGTCCCCAGGCACGACTCCCATCTATGCTTTGGAAACCATTGCCCGGCCGTCGAAAAATCTGGGCCTGTATCTTTTTCTTTGTGATAGGCAATAAATCAAAATAATTAATGGTTGGAAGAACTGGATTTGTCTAGGTAGGTTTGTATTTGCTTCCTAGATGTTTAGCAAAGGCTTGAAAATCGAACAGAGAGAATCCTGTACCATAACCTGCCTGTGCTACTTCTTATGGAGGTCTTGTGGCATAACGGATCGCATTTGGGCCAAAAGCTCTGAGTTCAAATCCCACTTCAGGATTTGATGGTCATAGAAGTTATGTGGTCAAAAGGGTTGATTTTTTTCTCAATTCATAAATTTTTGTGATTTGCCTATGACAGAGTGTAAGAGCAGGAGAGTTTCCTGGCCAGTATCCTGTGTGATAAATGCGTTACAACAGCCTGCCCACATTAAAAGTCTCCACATGTGAGTTTGTGCCGTCAGCAAATGTTATCACATTCTAAGGGACTTAGCATATATGTACCCCCCCCCCCACACACACACACACGCATAGACACACAGACATGTACGCACACAGACACACATGCTCACATGACCTTTTCCAAACAGCTTGCAAAGCTGAGGAAAGTTTCCCTTGTGATCTCTCTTTCAGAGGAAGACAGGCTGTTACTCCCCAAACCCTTCCCTTCAACTTAGTTTTCACAAGGTCCTACTCAGTCATTCTTCAGAAATCTGTGATCAATTCCCTTCGCAGAATCTCGGTTAATGTGGAAAATGAACCTGAGAGAAAAACATGGGGAAAACGTGCCAACACTGATGGCATTCTGATCTTTCCGTTGTTGGATACTTTCTAACTTCTCAGCTTGTGAAGTGCTTCTGCAGTGATCCTGGCGCAATCTCAAAAAGCCCATGAGTAGATCCTGTGACTTTCTTAAAAACTGAAAGGACTGCGGATGCTGTAAATCAGGAACAAAAACAGAAGTTGCTGGAAAAGCTCAACAGGTTTTTCTTCACAGATGCTGCCAGACCTGCTGAGCTTTTCCAGAAGCTTCTGTTTTTGTGCTGTGGCTTCCTTATTGTTTTGGAGTATGCGATGCAAATTTGATCTTTGTACACCATATTGCTATAATTCGACAAAAGAGAGACATGTTACTGAAGGGTTTCATTTTGCACTCATCAGGACAAACACAAGAATGGCAAATTTCAAGTGATCACACAATTTATACCACAGGGAAAAATGGTGCTGTTTAGTTGGCAAGTCGATTTTAATGGGCTGAATCATTACCATGGAGAGATCGTCAGGAAGCTGTAGTTACATCAAACCTCCAGGTAACTTGTGAAAAGGTGCACAGCTTGAGTATATGCTTTAGTTTGTCTAAAAGTGTACAAATGTGCAGTAGTTTTGTGACTAGCCACTGGGCACAGATTTCAGACAATTGTCAAAGCAAGGAAGTGAGCTGAGGAGATTTCTCTTTGCAGTGTCGTATGAGCTGGAATGTGCTGTCTGAAAGGTGCAGGTTCAAACGTCACTTTCAAGATAGAGTTGCAAATAAACTTGAAACTGCTTTTAAAAAAAATGCAGATTTTGCAGTGAGAAGGGGTGAACCGTCTCCAACCTTTCCAACCTTCTCAGTCAGTGACAACAATAGTTTCAGTTCATAACCCATCCTTTCCTCCAATTAAAATGTAGTTTGCTTTTTTTTGTTCTTTTATGATAGATGAGGTTTCCTGGAATGAAATAAAAGCACAATTTTCTTACCCACCACTCTGAGGGAAATAATAAACTACACACAGAGTATCTAAATTAGAAAGGGGTAGTGCCCAGAACAAAGGAGGATAAAAGAAGGGTCTCGACCCGAAACGTCAGCTTTCCTGCTCCTCTGATGCTGCTTGGCCTGCTGTGTTCATCCAGCTCCACACCGTGTTATCTAGGATAAAATAATATATTGTTTAAATTCATTTGGCTGTCCTTAAGACATAAGGTTTTAACCTGAGACCATGGTTGATTACTTGGTTTCTGGAGCCATGGACCAGAGTGAGTATTCCAATTGCCTTTTATGTTCTTAGTTCTCTGATGCTTCTTTGCAGTCAGTGTTCTCAAACTGGGCACTTCAGTTCTTGAAAGAGTAATGTTTCTTTGCCTGTGCTCAGGTCTGTATTCTATATTTCTCCTCTGGTCTGCCAAACACAGCTCCTTGAAAAGCAGCTAGTTTGTTATTTGATCCACCGAGGTTATGTATTTCGGCTTGAAAATTGCAGGTGAGGTCTCAACTCAAAAGTGTGAATGTTCTCATAATGGTGTAAATCAAACAGAAAATTGGAACCTTTTTAGACTTTCCATTGGAGCATTACTGACAAATTTCATGGCCCTTGGAAAAATATAAACTTGAGTGCAGACTGTCCTTGATCTAAGCCATGTTAGTTTCTTGCAACTTGTGTGGATCAGGTACTCCATATAGCCATTTTGCATTAGTGTTGTGCTCCCTTTTTTGTCACTGTTTTATGTCATGAAAGCCCCAAATGTGACCAATGGAATGCAAAGGTCAGTAGTTTTGTATCGCAATCACAAGTGTTGTGGGAAAAGGTAAGGGACATGGGGATGTTCTTTCGAAGACCTGAAGAGGCATTGTTTATTGAATGATTTCCTTCATATTTTGCATCATTTTGTACTAACTCACTGAGGCTCCTTCAACCGTATTTTCCAAAGCCACAATGTCTACCAGGTAGAAGATGGGCAACAACTGCTCCCCCCAAACAACACCCCTGCAAATTCCCTCTACAAACCACTTTGCATTCTGACTTAGAACTGTATCTTTGTTGCTTCAGTGTCATTGGGTCAAAATCCTGGAACTCCCTCCCTAACAACACCGTGGGTGGCCTTACACCACAACCCCCACCGAACCAAAACATTCAGGAGGTAGCTCACCACCAATTTCTCGAGTGAATATGGAGATGGCCAATAAATGTTGGTCTAGTCAGTGATACGCACGTTTTGTGAATTTAAAAAAAAAACTTGTTGATTCAATGTTGATACTAAGCACCAAAGGGATAAACTTTGAGAGTGAATGGTCTTTTCTCATTGTTAACTTTCTATTACGTTATTCATATCACAGAAGAATTAGAAACAAGTCAGTAACAGGTCATAATTAGAGAAGCAAAGCAGAACTAGAGGGTGCAAACTATACAGAAAATAGGGATAACAAGGTGTGGGGCTGGATGAACACAGCAGGTCAAGCAGCATCATAGGAGCAGGAAAACTCGACGTTTCGGGCCTAAACCCTTCATCAGAAATGGGGGAGGGGAAGAGGGTTCTGAAATAAATAGGGAGAGAGGGGGAGGCGGATAGAAGATGGATAGAGGAGAGGATAGTGTGTTTACGAGGATAGTGTGACAAATCGCAGGACTATTAACACTGTTTAATTGCACAAAGCGAAAGTAAGCCAATAATTTAAAATGTGCGTCGCATTTGTTAGTGGTGTACAATAATGAGTGTTCATTGGGATCGCTATCTTGGGTTGAGGGGTGTAAATCTGTTACATTGGTTATTGAAATTTAGGACTGGTATAGGGCTGTAAAGATGTGATTGATGTTGAAAGTAGCTGCATGGTTATAAAGAGCTTGACTAGGGCTGAAAGTGAGACATGTTGCTGAAGATTTTCAGCTTGCACTCCTTATGACAAAGCCATGAGTGATAAACTTTAAAGATTCAGAGCAATTTTTATTAAAGGAGCAAAGATGAATGTTTGGCAAGTCACTGTGGTGGAGAAAACGCTATGGAGAAAACCCAGCAGTGGGAGGATGGTAGGCTCCCAGTGTGTCTTAGTAACTTATAAAGAATTGCAAGGCTTGAACACGTCCCTTTTGTTTGCAGAGAATGAGTCCTTTTGACTGAATATAGGTTATTTCTAGCGGACATAAATGAGGCACATTTGCAAGCTTAACAAATTATCTTAAATTGGTTAATAGTTTTGCTATAAGTGCATTTTTTCCATGACAATGCTGTGGCCAATCAGATAGACTTGCCAGCTAGTCTTCACCCTTATCTTGTGTAGTTTAAATCATTGTGATTGTTTGAAAGTAGACATTCTTGCCTTTGTCCTGACAGTCCAAGGTGACAAATTTCAGTAACACATCTCTCCCTTTATCCAATATTAATTTTGCGAACTGATACCAAAACAGTACATTTCAGAAAATTCCTCACTGTAACACGGGGCCAGTTTGTTATGGGTTGCAGATCAAGGGATTGAATTAATTGAGTTAAATTGGTGAAATTATTGCTGTGAGGAGCTTGTCAAATTGAATAGATCAAATAAATTGAAAGCAAGAAAATAGTTCAACGTTAAATGGTAAAAATCTGTTTTAAAGCATGTTCAGTGCTTAGTGTGTGTAATATAGGGTTTATGTACAATATTTATACTGCATAATGAGAAGAGTAAATTGTAGTGTTCGCATGTGTTTACTGTGCACTGGATTAAGAACAATCCCATGTGCATGCAAATACACATTTAAAATACTGCTCACTGGATTTGATTATCAGCACAATGTTTAGTATTAAGAAGTCACTACAATGTTCAACAAACTTCAAGACATAATGATAGACCGAGCCTCATTCTCCATAACTTTTGCTAAAGGCGAATGAGTGAATGAGTTACATGGATTGGATAGGTTTGGCTGTGGAGAGTGGAGGGGGAAGGTGGAAACTGCCTAATGGCCCAATCTGTCCTCTCTCTAAAGCTCAGTTTATCCCTGTCTGCTGTAATGTTGAACTCATTTAAACATTACATGTTAAAATGCTGTACTCTCTCCATGATCTAGAGGTAATCATAACGACTCTTTACTATCACAATCTAGATCAGTGCTGGGGAACACTTAGCTCAGTTGGCCACACAGCTGGTGTGCAATGCACAGTGATACCAACAGGGTTCAGTTCCAACACTGGCTGGGGCTCCCATAAAGGACTGTCCTTCTCAACTTCTCCCCTCACCCGAGGTGTGGTGACCCTCAGGTTCAACCACCACCGCTTGTCTCTCATCTGTAATGAGAGAGTGGGACAGCGGTGGTTTTCCCTTTTATTCCATTACTGCAGTTGAATGCAGAGTGCGGCTTCCAACCAGACCCGAACTCAGAGTCTCTCTCTTACACATCAGTTACATCACCAACTAATTTACATGAACCTCTCTCTTCTCCACTGTCATTTAGCCACACAGCAGCCATTCTACAAAGCACGCAGGTATATGTATTTCACTAGCATCTCCAGGATGTGGCAGTGCTTGCACTGATGCCAGTTTATATTGTATTCTTAGTGTCAACCCCTCAGCCTCAGGTACAGACCAAACACAGCATCAAACTTGTATATTAACTCATTATGGTTTGAATCTGCTTAAACCCTGTGCTTACTGACTGTGTAAGTTGGTTCCTGATCTGGCAACACCTTGAGTTTAAAATTCCTGTCTTTTGTTTTCAAATCTCTTTATGGTTGATCCCTCCCTACCTCAGGAACTTCTTCCAAACCCTGAAACACCTGAGGTCCAAGATCTATCCCTCTAATTTTGATCTCTCATTCCTTGCCTCGCTGATCCTCATCACCATCATTTGCAGCCATACTTCCAGCTGCCCACACTTGTCAACTCTGCAATGTTCTCCTCAAAACGCTCCACCCCATCTTTGGTTCTTCGTAAATCAGCTACCAATTCCAGTGCCTCTCGATGTGGCTCAGTGTTAACATTTTTGTTGACTCTTCTGTGAGGTGCCAGTTGGGATGGTTTTCCTACAATGAAGATGCTGCATAAATTCAAATTGTTCTGTTGGACAATCCGAGACCAGAAAGCCAGTACAGTGAGAATTGAATTAAGGAGAATTTTGTCTTTAAAGTTGTCACATGCAAAGAAAAGTCTAGGAAGTTAAGTGCTGTTCATAAATATTGTGACTCTCCCCCAATCTGGGTTTCTCCTGAAACTAGATACGCACTCACTCAACACAATTATATCGGCTGTGGGTTTTATCTTTGCCATGAAGCGAAAGGTTTGCAGTTTCAATTTATTTGAATGCACTCACTCATGAAAATGCAAGTGTTTTTCTGTTCTGTTCTGTGACAAAGCTGTCAGCAAGGAAGGTGAGATTTTACCGCATGTTAAAGATGTTTTGTCTTGCGGTCTCACCCCTGAAAACACACTGAACAAGAGATTTATAGCATTTATGTTATCATTTTCCTCGATCACCCCAGACTGTTTCATGGGTCAGGCTTCCATACTTAGCCAAACCACAGTTTGCATAAAGCCCACATTTCAAGCAAGGGGAGTTAAGTGCACCGTGATATTTGACGATGCTGGTGAGGTGCTGCTCACTGACTGATACAAGTGGGCCGTTCTGGTGTCACATTGTCTATCACTGCCTCCCACAATTGACCCCCAAGCCCCAGCCTTCCTGGTGTGCCATGTGAGATCGCTGCTGTTTGTAGGTTATAGGCAGATGCTGCCAAATCACTGCAAAGTTGAGTCCGAATGTACATTGACAGACTTTGGCAGTAAAACTGTCACACCAGTTGTCCCTCCATCGCACTTGCTATACCCTTCAGCTGCCAGTGATCTCCGGTGAGGTGGTTAGCCCAGTTTGAGGAGCAGGTTGCACTGAGACCTGCCAAGGGTTCTTCTTCAGACTAATAAAAATTTGAGATATCCTTAGCAGATGCCCTGCTCTCAGTTGCAAAGATTTCATGATGTACTTTCAACTTTCTGAATGCTGGGTGAAAGTTATCCTTGACCATTATTGCAATTTAAGATGCTGAATATTACAGTTTGGAAATATAATATAGAAAAGCTGTACACATTTATTTATGGAACTGTAGGCGATTGGAATTCTGATTAATTATCCTTCCAGGGTAAGGCAATGGGAGGCAACAGCCTAGTGGTATTGGCGCTGGCCTTTTAATCTCGAGACCTAGGGAATGTTCTGGGGACCCTGGTTCAAATTCTGCCATGGCAGATGGTGAAATCTGAATTCAGTACAAATCTGGAATTAAGAGTGTAATGATGATTTTTTTTGTCAGGAAAGACGTACCTGGTACACTAATATCCTTTAGGGAAGGAAACTGCCATCTTGGTCCGGCCTACATATGACTCCAGACCCACAGCAATGTGGTTGACTCTAAACTGGGCAATTCAGGATGGGCAATAAATGCAGGCCTGACCAGTGATACCCTTGCCCTGTGAATGAATTTTTTAAAAAATCTGGATGTTCTTGTGCGTGAATCACAGAAGGTTAGTGTGGAAGTACTGCAAGGAATTAGGAAACGGAATGGTCATTGTTTATTGCGAGAGGAATTGAATATACTTCAGTTAAACAGGGCATCAGAGAGACCACATCTGATGTATTGTGTACAGTGTAGGTCTCCATTTCAAGGAAGAATGTAAACGCTTTGAAGCAGACCCGAGAAGGGTCTGGAATGGGTGGGTTTTCTTATGAGAAAAAGCTGAGCAGGCTGGTCTTGTATCTGCTGGATTTTAAAAAGGTTTATAAAATAATGCGGGGTATAGATAAGGTGAATGGCAGGTGTCTTTTCCCTAGGGTGGTGGATTTCAAGGCTAGGGGGCATTCTTTTAAGGTGAGAGGAGAAAGGTTTAAAAAAGATGTGAGGGGCAATTTTTTAATGGTGGTTCATATGTAAAATGAACTCCCAGAAGAAGTGGTGGATGCTGGTAAAGTTACAACGTTTAAAAGACATTTAGATAAGCACATGAATAAGGAATGTTTGGAGAGATATGGGCCAAGTGCAGGCAGGTGGGACTAGTTTAGTTTGGCATTATGTTTGGCACGGACTGGTAAGACCGAAGGGTCTAGTTCTGTTCGTTATGATTATATGACTCTCTGACTAGAAAAGTAAGAGGTGCCTAGTTTAAAACAGATAAAATTCTAAGTGGTCTTAACAATGTTGATGTGAAGAGGACGCTTCCTTTAAACCTTAGAACTGGTGTCCCTCTTTAAAGTTAAGGGGTCGTCCATCTAAGACAGATGGAGAGAATATACTTTTTTCTCTCAGAGAATGTGATGAGTCTGGAACTTACTTCCTCAATAGATAGTGGAGGCAGGGTCTTTGAATATTTTTTAAAGCAGAGGTTGATAGATTCTCGGTAAATTAGGGATTGAGAGATTATGACAGCTGGTGGAGTGGGGGTGTCAGTTGGTAGTGGGTTTAGGTGATGGGGAGTGGGGTTGGATGATCTCACAGGTGTTGGCCACTTAACTAACACCATCCTAACTTCAGAGATAATAGGTACTGCAGATGCTGGAGAATCCGAGATAACAAGGTGTGGAGCTGGATGAACACAGCAGGCCAAGCAGCATCATAGGAGCAGGAAAGCTTGACGATTCGGGCCTGGGTCTAGCTCCACACCTTGTTATCACCATCCTAACTTCACTGTCCAGTCAGGTACAGTGGGCAGGTTGATAGTGCAGTGGAACTGTGAGCCATCATCGCAGTTGCCTTGATGTTGTAGTTCTGGCGATCTGGGGGGAGGGATATGGAGAGACATGGAGAAAGCACCATTACCAGAGCAAAGTGAGGCAGAGAGGGTTGCAGAGATTTTTTTACATCAGACCTTGCTCAAAGTGACGACAGCTCTGTTGAGATTCTGCTCCAAAATGGCAGGCTGTTTGCAGACTCTTGAAGTGCTGACTTCCTAACATCATGAGAATAGTGGCCGTGGAGTGCTCTCAGCTGACTCCAGGAAAACCCAGTGTAATCCACCTACAGAACTACCTCAATCAATTTCTGGCCTTTTGCCATGAGTGCTTCAATACAGCCTCCAAGAAAGGTGCCCAAGGTGTGAAAATGTTGGGGTCCCATCATTAGACCAGAAGACATCGAAGCAAGAGTACGCCATTCAGCCCATCGCATCTACTCTGCCATTCATTGAGATCATGGGTGATCTGATAATCCACAGCTCCATTTTCCTGCTGTTTTTCAATAACCCTTGCTTCCCCTTACCAATTGAAAATCTGTCTATTTCAGCCTTGGGTTTTTCAGATTTTGCTCATGATCCAAGGAAATAGCCTCTACACAGCTTAGAGAATTGCAACCTTTGCTTCTAAAAGCTTTGACCCGAGTCTTTGTAGAAGGAAAACTTGCTGTGATGCAAAGTTTCCATCGAAAGACCTATTTACTCAGAGTGGTGCTGTAAGTGAAGAGCTTATTTTTTCCCCCCTTTTCCATACACTTTAGCTGTGTTTATGGGTTTGTGAAGCATAAGAGATGGTGACCATTGTGTTTGTGCTTCAGGGCAGCAGTGGATTGTTTGAACACTTGAGGTTTTCTGTTCTGTGCTTCATGGTGGTTCAATTGACAGGAGGGAAGCAAACATGGCCGTGGTCATTGTAAAACATGGATGCAGTTGGCTTGCCCTACTCCTACCTTCCTCGCCACAAAATAAATCCTGTGGAAGGTGTTTATTTGACATAGAGCCTCTCCCATCTTAGTTTTCAAAATCAATTTAAAGCAACATCAATCTGCATTCATGTAGTGCTTCTCAATGTTGAAATGAGCCAAGGCTCTTCACCAGAGCATTATCAAATGAACCTTGATCATTAAACCACATGAGGAGGTATTAAAGAAAAGTGGCCCAAAGAACATAAGAACTAGGAGCAGGAGTAGGCCGTCTGGCCCTTCGAGCCTGCTCCGCCATTCAATAAGATCATGGCTGATCTTTTTGTGGACTCAGATCCACTTACCCGCGCTCTCACCGTATCCCTTAATTCCTTTATTGTTCAAAAAAAATCTACCTTAGCTTTAAAACGTTTACTCAAGTAGCGTCAACTACTTCACCGGGCAAGGAATTCCATAGATTAACAACCCCCTGGGTGAAGAAGTTCCTTCTCAATTCAGTCCTAAATCTGCTCCCTCTAATCTTGAGGCTATGCCCTCTTGTCCTAGCTTCACCTGCCAGTGGGCACATCCTCTCTACTTCTATCTTATCTATTCCCTTCATAATTTTATATGTTTCTGTAAGATCCCCCCTCAATCTTCTGAATTCCAATGAATATAATCCCAAACTACTCAGTCTGTCAAAGCTTATTCAAAGGTTTTAAAGACCATCCTGAAGGAGGAGAAGGAGGTGCAGAGGCTTAGAGACAGAGTTCAAGAACTTAGGCAGCCAGAAATGCCATGTTAATGATGACAGACTAATCAAAAGTCAGTCATCAGGAATTGATTAACTCCGTGGATCAGTTTTATTTTAACACAGTAAAACACATTGCAAGTTATGAAGCAGGCATTACAGCAACCAAACTGACTTCTGTTTGTGCAGCTAGCAGACCATAACAGGCTAATTGCTACGCAAAGTCACAGTATTGCATGCACATAGTACATGGACTCCTTACAGGTGCACTCTCTAATAGGCAGGGGTACATGTACCACAGAAAGTAGTTTTGCTGGTGTTAAAACATGCAACACACAAGCGTAAAGTAAGAGGTCATCGCAGAGATGGATCAGTAAAGGCCGTGGAAGGATTTGAAAACAAGAATGAGTATGTTAGAATTGAGATCGTGCTTCACCAGAAGCCAACAGCACCAAATGCATGCAGTAGGGTTGGGTGAACAGGACCTGATTCGATTGAGGATGTGGGTAGCAAGGGCTTGGATGAACTCACATTTGCAGAAGGTGTACAGTGGAAAGCCAGACTGGAGAGGGTTAGAGCAATCCTTGTTTTTTATTTAAAGTTTTATTTGAGGGTAGGCCCTCTGAAGGGTTCTGGAAGGATGTTTGGTGAGTGGGTGGGCTGGCAATGAGCTGTTAATTCATGTCAGTGATTTTTGCACATGCAGTGGCAGGAACTCCCAACTTCTGAATATTCTGCACGAACATATCCTGCCACAAAATTGAGTTTCATTTAGCACAGCCTCTCCAGTTTCATTCTATTTCTTACACTCGAGTGGGAGCCAAAATGCTTTTCATGGACTCAGCTCTCATGAAAGCTGAACATTCTGAGTATGGAGAGAGGGATATTGTAAATAACTTAGGCATTCCACTTAATTGTTTTTAACATAACTCCAGCTAGATTTTTTTTGTTATGAGCAGCACATGAAAATTAGAAGAATTGCATTTGATTAATGGTACTGGTCCCAATCAAATGAAAAAAAAATGAATAGATACATTTAAAACCTTCAGCATATCTGTGGTTTCATATTGAGATGCAGTAGCAAACTGCTTTGTTACTGTAAACTGCTTTGGTGTGCACTGCAAAGATTTAAGCCAGCGCCATGAATATTTCACAACCTATAGCCCTCATCTTTACTATATTAAAACAGTGATATTCACTTAATGAGATTTCATTATTAGTCAGAATTATTTCTGCTTGTAGGTTGATTCTATTAAGAGAAAACTGCGAAGTTCTGCCGGTGCACAACTGCAGTTTTATTTGCAGGGGTATTTTTTTTCCCTGCGTACATTCTTTTGGTTAACCAAGTGTCTAAGATTCCCAGAAATTCATAAACATGTTTAAGAGTCTCCAAGCCAAGCTACTGAGAAGTGCACACAGGTAAAGCTTATGTGTAGAGGAGACTTAAATAATATACACTGTCAGCTGGTACAATTTTTTTATTCCGTATAAAGTGTATATGTTGCTGTATCATGTGGACAAAAAAAATCTCATGCGCATATATAAAGGAATGTGTTGTTCACAAGGTGCAGGAATTTTATAGATCCTAAAGCCATTTGGTCTACCATGTTTGTATTTATTCTGCAAATCAGTCCCTTCTCTTTCACCAGCAACCCTTCAAATTTCTTCTTATCAAATTCATATATATTTAATCCTTTAATTCGTTTTTCGTACTGCCTGCACCTTTTCAGATCAGACTGATTCACTGCATTCAAATGTGGTCTGAGATAGTAGGAACTGCAGATGCTGGAGAATCTGAGATAACAAAGTGTGGAACTGGATGAACACAGCAGGCCAAGCAGCATCAGAGGAGCAGCAAAGTTGACGTTTCGGGCCTAGACCCTTCTTCAGAAATGTGGTCTTCCTGTTTTCCTCCCCAATTATTTTTCCTAATTTTCTTTTTTCCTTCCCCAATGGATTTTTCCAGGTCAGCCTGTTCATAGATGTAGGAGCAGGTGGGACTTGAACCCAGGCCTCCTTGTCCAGGGATAGTGACACTGCCACTGCAGCACAAGACGGCCCTCAAATTTTGTCTTCTTCTATTGTGGTATCTGTACCCATGTCATCAGAACTTTAGCTTGGGCCACTGGAATACTAGCCCAATGACAATGCCACTAGATCACCAACTCTTAATTAAATTTGTGTCATCTGCTCTCCTGTTAACAAAGTAGTTTCTTCCTATCTAATCTTTCAACTTCCTTGTGATTTTGAACATCTCTGTCAAATTATCCCCTAACATATCTCCCACTGAAGTGAGCAAATCCAGCTTTGTTAGTTCCCCACTATTCCATTTGCCATCTTGTCTTGGAACTGTATCACTGTTCCTTCACTGTCGCTGAGTCAAAATCCTGGAACTCTCAACCCAAAGGCACAATGGGTTATGTCTCAGAACCATGTCAGTTTTAAGGCTCAGAGTGAGTCATTCAGCCCATCCTGCCTGCACCAGCTCTACATTATGACTTAACACCATTCTCCTGCCTTTTCTCCATGCCCTTGCACAATGTTTCTCATGATATAATCATCCAATGATCTCTTGACTGAATGCCTCACGCTAATGTACCTCTACAGTGCTTTCAGACACTGCACTACTGACCTGAACCACACGTTGTGTGGAACAAGTGTTTTTTCCCCTCTACTTGAACTTGATTCTTCTGCAAATTACTTTCACACTATGTCTTCTTGTCATTGAACCTTTCACATCAGAAACTTTTCTCCTTAACCTTCCTTTTAAAGCCCCTATTCTCACATACGGACAGAACAAACAAAAAACATTGGTCTTATGGGTAGAGGGAAACAAAAAATAAACTGGGCAACACAGTTTGATAGCACCAGTCCATAGGGTTTGTTGAGATGTCAGGATTTTGCGCCCTGTGAATTCCTTTCTTCAGGTTCTTTCACTGTTTTGCAGGTGGCACAGGACAATTGGTACACTAACTATAAAATTGCTTGGTGACTGGTTAAAGCAACAGCATACAGCAAATGACAGGAGAATACTTCAGGTATTTTTACTGCAGAGAGAGTGAGAAACTCACAATTTGCCAAACTTCCCTGTATCGTTCATACCTGCAATGAACCAATCAGACCTTTGACAGCCATGACTGGCCAACATTGCACAAACCAATCAGCTAATTGTTGCCAACCAAATCTAATGAGTTTCAGTCAAATAAAACAAAGAATTGCAGATGCTGGATACCTGAAACAAGAACATAAATTACTGGAGAAACTCAGCAGATCTGGCAACATCTCTGGAGCGAAAGCAGAGTTAATGTTTCAAGTCTAGTGACTCTTCATATAGTTTCAGTGATTTGTTTTGTAAAGTGCAGCAATTCTTTCCACAATCCTTGTTATTTTCTCTTAAACCCCGTACTTATCTTCTGTATTTTCGATTGACTAAAATGGAAAATAAAATTATACAGTCTTTAGACGGTGAATATAGTGATTCCATAGCACAGCCAGCTGTAAGAAAACTGAAACAGAAATTGCTGGAGAAACTCAGCAGGTCTGACAGCATCAGTGGAGAGAAAGCAGGGTTAATGTTTCCCGTCCAGTGACACTTGCGCAGTAATATCTTTTGGATCCTTCAGTACATGTTACCCACATCTTAGTTTCTTATGTTATGTGGGGTAATATAATCATTAAACACAAGCATAAAGTTGCCACATAGTGACATCGGTGGCTGTATGCCCATCTTCCTGTGAGCAAGAGCAAGAATTCTGCTTGATTTTCATTTCTTGACTAGTCTAGTCTTCATCGATATACCGCTGCAAATGACTAATCACAATTGATGATCAAACTTTGAACGAGATGTGCTTTCAGGACTGCAACTTCCGGGTGAAGAGAACTCAAAATCTATTTAAGCATGGCAGGAAAAGGTAAAAGCTATTTCTGTCTCCTGTGTTCATACCTCTCATCATCACTGTGCCTCAATCAGAATGAAAACAGCCTGCCATTTGTACACTGAGTCACTCTGTAAATTCTCAAACCATATTTACATAGGATTTACTTTGTGGCTGCTCAGCTACTTTACACAGAGCATCAGTAAACATTTCTTGTTCAGTATTTAAACATGATGATAGCTCTGGTTTGAACAAACAAATCCAGGGTGGCTTTCCAGATAGCTTCGAAATGCGGAATTTCTTTATTCCTTTTCAATTCTAGAATTGACATTTTTTATTGAAATGCTAAATAAAATGGAAAACGAGAAGCTCGCAGAGCAGCATGGTGCATTGCCTTGCGTTCATTCAGCAGCCTTCACACCCTCAGAGCATTTGATGGCTGATTATGTAGCTTTTAAATGGAATCACTGTTGAAATGCAGGAAGTGTAGCCATCAATTTGCATACAGTGGATTTAAGTGAGCAGCAGTGAGATTAATAACGTGATGATTTGTTGGTCAGGGAATGACATTGGTTAGGAATCCAGGGCAGCAACTCTGCCCTTTTTTGAACCGGGGCCATATAAGGTTTCACGTCCACCTGAGAGGGCCGGGATGCTTTCGGTTCAACGTATCATCCAAAAATATGACTTGCCAGACTCAGTAGCACCCTGTCAGCAGTGCATTGCGGGGGAAGGCTAGAGTCTGTACCTGAATCTTTGCTCGGAGATGGGACGTGGTGCCAAACGACTCTTGGATAGGCACATGGAGGATAGTAAAATGTAGAGTTTGCGGGGTAGATTGATCTTAGTAGGATAATAGGTTGGCACAACATCTGTGTTCTATGTTCTATGGTAAAAGACTTCCTTTTTTCTGCACTTCCTTGGGATCGAGAATGACTTGCTTTGCTGGGGTCTGAGATGTCCAGGAAGCCCAGGATACCATCTGAGGCTCTGCATCATGCAAGGCAAGAGGTACTTGAAGAGTCAAGGAGTGGGATTTTGGAGGTTTGTGAACTCTCTGCCTCTTTGTTTCTTTAGAATGCTGACGGACTGACTCGCTGGGCTCAGAGTCTTCTGAAACCAGTTTTCTGCATTTTGGTTAGTCGTGGATGCGGGATTCCCAGAAGATGGGATGTTTGCCTTCCCCGGAGATGCTTTGAGGACATTCCTGATGTTCCCTGGGGAAGTTCCAGCTGCTACTTGGGTCTTAGTGCTCAATGGTTTCGGGAGCCTGGTGTCGCACATGCAACTGGCACGTGCTGCCCAGAGGAGCTCATTTTGAGCGATTGGCACTTTGATGATGGCCATTGCTACTTAGGACAGTTGATCTGATAGTGCAAAATAACCAACAGAGAAGCATTTAAGGGATGGCGGATGAGCACATGAGGAAGAAAGGAACCAAGAGTTACCCTGATGGGATTACATGAAGCTGGAGGGATGGAGAGATGGGTGCAGGGGATGATGCCCCTGTGGGGTATAATAACTGGCACAGACCTGCTCGACCAATGGATGTTTCTGAGTTGTAAACTCTTATGTAGCCTTGACAAAAATATGCCCATTTTTCACCACATCACACAATTTGTCACCTCCATATTGGCAAGTGACATGAATTAAGCAATGACTTGGGATAACAATGGGAGGGGGATTCTGCTTTCCCTCTGGCCTCCCCTTGTCTATAATAGGAGTTGGTAATGTTTGTGTAGGGTTAGTTTCTCAGCTGTTTGTACAAGTGAGCCAGTGTTTGCCTGACTTAAATCAATTTAACAATCTCACCAGTTGCCCAAATGTTTCAGCACATTGGGCGATGTGACTGAAATAACTCCACAGAAGCTGATACCCTATCACCAAGTCACCCTTTTCTCACATGTGGAGAGTCCTTGACACTGACCCAGCTCCCTCAGAGCCAGCTCTCAGAGTGAACAGAACCTCTGACACTCTTGGCTATATCTGTCAGCCAAGGCTCCCCGATTGGACCAGGTTAACAGCCTCAATCGGGGAACTCATTTTCAATGACATCCACCTAGCTGACCTTGTTACACCCACTGCAGTGACCTCATTTAAGTGTTCTACGTCACAAGATCATGAGTGTGTTTATAGAATCCCTACAGTGTGGAAACAGGCCATTCAGTCCATCAAGAATACACTGACCCTCCGACAAGCATCCCACCCAGACCCAGCCATCTCCATTACTCTACATTTCCCGTGGCTGACCCACGTAGCCTACACATCCCCGCTCACTATGGGAAATTTAGCATGGCCAATCCACCAAACCCGCCCATCTTTGGACTGTGGGAGGAAACCGGAGCACCCAGAGGAAACCCACGCAGACACGGGCAGAACGTGCAAACTCCACACAGACAGTCGCCCGAGGGTGGAATTGAACGTGGGTTCCTGGTGCTGTGAGGCAGCAGTGCCAACCACTGAGCCACCCCTTCAGTCAAGCTGTTTATGATTGTTTTTCTGTTTTGCCAGTGCAAATTCGGGACAACAAACCAGTGCAAACCTAATTGAGAACAGGGAGAATAGAGATGAAGATCTAAGTGAAGGGATTTGCATAGTTTCTGACATTTGAATGCCCAAGAGTAACATTTTTTTTTTGGCACTCCAGCCTTTTGGAGTGATCCGAGGTAAACTTGGGTAAGCAGTCTGCAATTTTTGGAAACAGTCAAATGGCAAGACAACAACAGCTGGTGTTTATATAGCGCTTTTAGTGTGCAGAAAAAAATGTTCCAAGTTGCTTCACAATCAGGACACGAGCCAAAGAGAGAAATATTTGGGCAGGTGTGTACAGGTTTGATCAGTGTGATAGCGTTCAAGAAAAGCCCTAAATGACCAGAGAGAGAGGTAGAGAAGTAGAAATGAAAGCAAAATATGATGGACAACCTCAGTAAAGTGAGGGGAGAAACAGTTAACATTTCAAGTCCAACTTGATTCTTCTTTGAAATGTTTACTCTGTACTTTATGCAGCCAGACCAGCTGAAAATTTTCCGGAATTTTCTGCTTTTGTTTCAGATTTCCTGAATCTGCAGTGTTATGCCAATAGCGGAAAGATGAAACTTGGAGGTATACAAGAGGTGCTTAGAGGAGCACAGTGTCCTTGCAAGGTTGTTGGGCTGAGGAAAGTGCAGAGAAAGGGATGGCGTGGAGGGGTTTGGACACAGTGGGAATTTTACAGCTGAGGCATTGGTGGACTGGATACCAATGCAGATCAGTGACAATAGGGGCTGGTGAATAAATCAAGGTAAGACACAGGTTGCTCAATATTGGATTAGCACAGGTTTACCCAGAAGGTGGAACATTGGAACAGTCAATTTGGATGTAGGTTTCGGTTTCAGCAGCAGAGCGGAGGCAGGAGCAGAGATGGACAATAATATGGAGGTGGAGTTTGCCTTCGAATACTGCAATGACATTACTGAATAATCTTGACCTTGAAAGCTCCAATTATCCCCAGCACTCGCAGCTTTTGGAGGGAGTTCCAGATTTCTACTTGTGTTCGTGTACAGTTGCACAGGTTCGGCCAAATTGGTAATAACTGGGCAGCGTTAACTCTCAGAGAGGGTGATAATGAGGTCCAGGCTAATGCTTTAAGGACATGGGTTCAAACCCCAACATGGCAGCCGGTGGAATTTAAATTCAGTTAATAAGTTGAAGGCTAGAATCAGTAATGGCGACCATGACAACTATGATCTGCTGTCCTTCTCCGGTCGGGCCTACACGCAACTGCAGAACCATTGGAATGTGGTCGACTCTTAACAGCCCTCAGAAATAGCTGATCAAAGAACTCAGTTTAAGCACAATTCGGGCTGTGCAGCAAATGTTCGGCTTGTCAGTGACACCCAAAGAATAGAGAAAAGGAGCTGGTGGGGAGGGGTCAGGCTGCTTTCAGGAAATCCCACTCTCTGCCCTGTCCCATGGAGGAGATCAGTGCCCAATGTATCATTATTGTGTGGAATTACATCGAATGGAAATGAGGTCTTCACCCCGGCCCATCACCATCTATGTGGGTGTTTCTCACCTCAACCACTCTCTTTGGTACTATGTTACTTTCTAATTGTCCTCTCAATGACAGAACTTTCTTCTGAATTTTGTGATTTTTTTTAATGCCTATTGCATATTATGTTATTTTAAAATTATATTATGCTTATATAATCTTGTATTGAGCTCAGGTGAAAGGGATGAAAGCAAGTGAAAAGTTTAAAAAAACTCTTAATTCTGAAAACAGGAGGGAAGATAGGATCAAGAGGAGACCATTGATCTCCTCCAGCTTGTTCCATCATTTATTGAGAAGATAACTGATCTGCAACCTAAGTCCGCATACAGCAACGTTCATTTGAAAGTAAGAAAAAGATAAGTTTGTAATGTTACATATCCTGGGTTAGGACCCCAGAACAGTCTCAGTGAGAGACCTACACTAGACTGGATATTTCCAATGTGGTGCTGATATTCTGCAGTGGTTTGGTCAGACCACACTTCAAGTACATATCCAGACTTTGTCACTGTGGCACAAGGAGAGCATTCAGGCCCTTTTCTCATCTGTGTTTATCCTGTGCTCTCGCAAGTAGAGCCAACGCACATGTGAACCATACTGAACTTTCCACAATGGCTACACTAGAAGCTAAACACAGCTGCGAGCTGGCCAGTCATGTTTCTTGTTATGAACAATTATAAGGTTTCCAGCTCTTTGGAAGTATTCCTGGCAGTTTTGACTTCCCTCCCCATGCCCTGTCAAATTACCTTTTCTCCCAACAAAATCCATTCCTTTCATGACAAATAAACGAATGATGAGTTCAAAGAAAACGAAGAACAGTTTGTTCAATGGTCTCTATGGTTTGTTCATCCGGGCGTTGCTTGCAAATGTTTCCGGGCAGTTAGTCTTTAATTTTGAGACTCTCTGGGACAGTCCTGGACTGTTGGCAACCCAATGAGGTTAGGACTTCTAATTTGAACTTCGGTAGTAAATAATCCCCTCCCAGCCAGCTCCTCTGTACTGCCAATCACTATCATCTTACAGTTTTCTCCTGCACCCGTTCTGCGCCAGACCAAAATCAACTCTTGCAAAAGTGAACCATTTTCTGCAGTAATCAAATCATTGGTATTCAAGGCGGGACTGTCACATTTCTGAGCATGCTAACAGAAGGTATTCTAGTCCAGCTAACATTCAGTACTGCAAAGTTGAGCTTTCTTATGAGTAAATAGAAGTTTTGCAACATCGGAGTTAATCGCTGTAAATGTCACAATTATTTCTTCATTGGAATTCAACAACTCTGTACTTGGAAGGCTAGATCATCATCTTTGAAAGGTAAATTCTTTATTTATTTTTTTAACAATGTAAAGATGACATCTTTATATTTCCTTTGTTTTTGAACTGGGGACTAAAAGAGCAAGGTACTGCTTTAAACCAAGGAACCTTTGGAAGGCGAAATAACAAGCGTGGGGCTGGATCAACACAGCAGGTCAAGCAGCATCATAGGAGCAGGAAAGCTTGACGTTTCGGGCCTAAACCCTTCATCAGAAAAAAGGCGATGGCTGTAGTTTTTAATATCATATTTACTGGAGCACCCTGTGAGTTGTATGCAATGTTGATTTCACCTGGAAGAGTAAGGACAAAAATAGACACCATGGACCTGTGGTATCTGAACTAGGGGAAAACCGCTGATCAATTTTCATCTGATTGACTCCTGGTTGGATGACCATGGCTTGTGCATAGTGCTTGTACAAGGGAGAACCACTTAGCCTGCAAAGAGAAAACAACAAAAGTCTGTCTATGTATGCCCGTCATGTATGGAAGTGCTGGAAAGTCTCCTGTAATAGGAAATCTTCCACTCATTTTTCTCTGAAAATCCCTGTCGAAGGAAACATCTTCAAAGACAGTGAAAAGTTGAATTCTCAAGCAATTAATGAAAGAGAGCATGAAGCAAACACCCAAAGAATCAAAGAATCAAAAGAAATTGGAAGAAGCCAAAAGAAAAATGTCATTGAATCCCATGACCCAGACTGGTGTTATCGGACTGTGTTTCCCTGATCTGATCGCTTTCATTTTCCACCCCTAATATCCATGTTTTGCTTGTCTTTGCATGTTAGGCTGTTTATGAAGATGGGAATTTGGGAAGGAACAGAGTTTACGTTGCAGTTATAAGTTACCAATTTATATTTCCTAATTGCTATTGGTTAAAGACAATTTGTTTGGAATGACTTGTTGTTTTCTTGTTAAGTACAGGAACGTAATGAGGGTTTTCTTTTAATGCAAGTTCGTCAGTCGGGTAAATTAGGTCTTTCAATAGTTTGACGAAATCTTTTCACATTTGTGATCACTCTGGGAATTGTGGACTGGATTTCAAGCTTAGTACCCGAATTAGTGCTTTCAACAAGGCCACAATTTACTTTACTACTTTTAAATAAAGTCATCTTTTAGAAACAGCCAAAAACTTCCACCTCCACGTAACATGATTTTATTTTTTTAAAAAATACCAACGACATCTTAATGCAGCAGCTGGGATGTCATTTCAGATGTTTAGTTCATCATGTACAAATCTATATCAACTTTAGAAATATGGAACATAAGCATAAGTTAAACTTGTTACAAAAAGAAGGTACTTTCAATCTTCAACGCATTTCTTTTTCACTTCAGAGGGCAATGATTTGACATGTTTTGATGAGATTCCTGTCTGGTTGTCACTGTTATGCCTTCAACCAGCTACATCTGCAATTGCATCACCTCCAAGCAGGCAGTATCAGGAACATAACTAGGATCTGGAGTTGAATTAAGTGAACCCTTGTGCCGTTAAGGCTCTCTTCTTCATTATGGATTAGGGGTGAAAATACCAATTTCACAATGGGTTCAAAAATTGTGGCTATTTAATGCTCTCACATCAACTTTGCTGTGTTTGCATGAATTATACCAAAATTATAGCCACAAAATTACCTTGTTTCTTTAAAAAACACAGTTGTGTGCTTAAAACTGTTACAGATTGATTTCAAATGTTAAGTAACCATGAAAAGCAAGAGAATAACTTAATGATCTCCTGTAACAAAATGCTGTTAATCTGCACACACATCATTTTCACGCAGACAATAATGTGTTGCGTAAATAGAATCTGGAGTTGAATTAAGGGAAACCGTGTGCCTTCAATCTCCTCTGTCTCATTATGGATTAGGGATGAAAATTGTGGCTATTTAATGCTGTCATGTCAACTTTGCCATGTTTGCATGAATATTACCGAAATTTTAGCAGCAACGTTCCCTTGCTTCTTTTAAAGACACTGCTGAAGAAATCTTGTGTGAGGTTTAAAGCTATTGTAGACTGACTTCAAAAGTCAATAAGGACATAAAAAGCAAGAGAATAGCTTATGAATCTCCTGTAACCAAATGCTTTTAATCTCGTCTGCTCAATCCAATTTTCTGAACCTAATTTCTCCCTCATACATCTATCTAGTTGCCCCTTAAATGCACCTCTGCTGTTTACACTAAATTAATCTTTGTGGGAGCAGGTTATAATTATTAATGCCCACCAACCTCTCGTCTTGTTTTCTTTATTCTTTCCTGGGATGTGGGGGTCTCTGACAAGCTCTGAATTTTGTTACAGCCCTGAATTGCCCTGTACTGAGTGGCTTGCTGGGCCATTTCACAGCACAGTTAGGACTCTGTCGGTTCAATGAGGTAAGGAAGCAGATTTCCTTCGCTTAAAGGACATTAGTGAACCAGATGGTTTTATGACAATAGTTTCATGGTCACCCTTACTCAGAATAGCTATCAGTTCCAGATTAATTAATTTAAATTCCATGTCCCCAGAACATCAGACTGGGATTCTTGATTGTGAGACTAGTGACATTACCAATGAGCTAGTGCTTCCCCCACTATTTTGTTTCTTCTGAATTTCCTATTGGATTTGTTGGTGACTATCTTATGTCTATGGGCTGTAGTTTAGGTACCTCTGAAAGTCGTAACATCTTCTCTGTGTTTGCTTTATCAAACCCTTCTGTAATTTTAAAGACCTCAATCAAGCCACTCCTCAATTTAATTTTTTCTGAAGAGAAAAGAACCTTCATCTGTCCCAACTTTCTGGGTAAATTTTACATGCCACTTCCTGTCTCAGATCATCAGAAATCTGGCCAAAGATTTTTTTTTGAAAGGAGGATCTTAATAATTGAGGATTTTGTGGTATAGAATGGGAGACTTGGTTCTCCGATCTGAACTTCTTCAGCATGGCTCTTGTCCCACAAGTACAGATGATCTGTAAATCACAGCGAGTCAGGCAGCATTCGTGGAGAGAGAGCAAGCCAGCGTTTTGAGTCTAGATGACTCTTCATCGGAGTCATCTAGACTTGAAACGTTAGCTTGCTCTCTCTCCACGGATGTTGCCTGACCCGCTGTGATTTTCAGCGATTTTTTTTTTGTTTCCAGTACAGATTCCAGCATCTGCAGTAATTTGTTCCTGCAGATTATCTTCAAGGTGGGGTCTCAGTCTGGTCCAATTCATTCTGGTTACTCCAGTGTAATTTGATGTTTCTGAACATTGTGACTATTGAATGTGTTACTTAAACACTGTTGCACATAAACTTGTGTATTTTGTGTGATATCCGATCAATATCGTACCCTACAATTACCCTGTAATTTTCAGGTTGTCTCCCCCTGGTTTCAGGACTTTACCTTTGCCTCCTCCAGCAACAGACATGTTTCTACTGAAATTCATACAATTTTAAGTAACTAGTCGGGTGTATGAAAGATCAAATTTAACATCTTTCTGCTCTGTTCATTCTAGCCATTTGAATTGATTCTATTAATCAATCGCCTCTCTTTAAAGAGATCTAGTTATGTGCTGCTTGTCATTTTAGCTTTGTGCTTGAGTGACAAAATGTGCAATTTTATTGCTCGCACTTAGCTGTCAAAATTAATTACCCGCTTCCTTTTAACAACAGGAGCACGGAAGGTAGTGGTAGGCAGTGGGGGTGGGGAGGGGTGAATAGCATTGCAGGAAGGGTCTGCAGGACATTTGTTTTATTTATTATGGTAAGGATATTTCTTTGGCCAATGTACATGTCAGGGGAGGAGCCTGTCTGATCACTCGGGCTCACTCTTGCTTACACTGAACCTGGTGGGGTGGTAGTATTTCTAGGCTCACACTGCTGGTATGTGTGGTTCCGTGTTTGCAACTGAGCAGCTGAGCAATGAGGCATTTCATCATTCTGATACCATGGTGTACAATAACAGGGATCTCAACCGTGTGCCAGGGAGCAAGTGTTGGCAGGGTCAATATTTATAGATCTGTACGCAGCAGCTAACACAAGGAGAGAGCTGCGTGCTGACTCCCAGTGCTGGATTTTACACTCTGATCCCAGTCTTTCTTCTCACAGGTTGAAGTATTCCGGTTTTTGGATTTCACTTTTCGGAATGAGTGGATTGGTGCATTTCACTGAAGCACTGACAAGGTTTTAGAATAAAGGGACGGTGTAATTTGCAGGTAAGAGTTTGGCATTTTGTCCCTCCGATCATTTAAGTCATTGATTACAGCTTACCTTATGGAAGAAGCTCCTTTGCAGCTCTAAGTCTTGGCCAATGTCTAACTGTGTTGTGACCTTCTGTGCACACTGAATACTGTCCTCAGAATTTGTTCTGCATCTTTCTTGGGCAGCACTGCTTGCATTTATAGCATACCATGCAGCTATAAATTGTTTTCCACTTTATTTTCATCCCCCAAATGTTGCCCATTTATCTTCTCGCTAAGACCACTTGTTACACACTCTTGGGAGCGCAAGATAGTTTAAAGGGAGGCAGAGAATTCTAGAGAAACTTAACAGGTCTGGCAGCAGCTGTGGAGAGAGGAACTGTTTCAAGTCCAGGATGACTCTTCTTCACTTGTGCAGTTTATTTGCTTTTACTTGAGCGCAAGACAGCTTGTCTGGTTTGATTCTGTCCTAACTGCTGCTGAAGCTACCGCAAATTTTAACATTCCCTACTTGAAACGAGTCAGATAGTGTTGGAAATATTGCCCCACTTTTGCTTGGATTTGCGATGCCTACCTGTTGTCACTTTGAGGGGTCATGCACAATCTACTTGTCTGTACTGCCGAGCCCGTTCACCTATAAATCGTTGAGCAACAGCGGAGAATACCATGTCGGATCTAAATATAGCCGATGAATGCATCATTATTGTGCCTTGGAGGCGGAGAAGGGAGATCAATTATCGTAGCAGGTTAGAACAGCTTAAGCTAATTTCCATTTGGATACATTGTTTATGAGATATCGGCATTTCAGATAGGATAGTGCAAGATGTTGGCTCTATTCCCGGGAATTTGAGGCCCCCATTTGTCAAACTGTGTTGATTAAAGAGAAAACAACAGTGTCACGCAGCAACAGCCCCGAATGCCAAGGGTTGGGTCAATGCAGCTTGACAAGGCATTGTGAAAATATACTTAATGTTTACGTCATACTCTTCAAAGAGACCCCCGCTTTAAATAGAAATAATGATGGAAAATGTGTCTACACCGAGAGTGTCTTTTGCACCAGGGTCACACAACACAAAATGGCCATGATGCCAACAGTGGTGTCTTTTCACACGCGCCCCTGATGTCTATAGTGACACTGGGAGAGGTTTCCAAGACCATGTGTTCTATGGTGCTAATAACTGTACCAGCAGAGCTAACAGAGCAGGGTGGAGGATATCAAAACCCTGACCAGTAGTGGACATGGCTTGTGTGAGTTGTTCAGTGACTTTGCTTAAGGTGTGCAGGGAGATATGAATGTAAGAGAGCAGATTCCATGATGGTGTAGAGTCCACCTGTACCAGCCAGATCATCAGTGTTAAAAAAGGCGAACATCCTATCTTGGGTGATCTTACATCTCTAATCTTCTGAGATGCTCAGCATTGAATCAGTACAAACAGGGCAGCATGGTGGCTCAGTGGTTAGCACTGCTGCCTCTCAGCACCAGGGACCCGAGTTTGATTCCAGCCTTGGGTGACTGTCTATGTGGAGTTTGCACATTCTCCCTCTGTCTGTGTGAATTTACTCCAGGTGCTCCAGTTTCCTCCAATAGTGCAAAGATGTGTAGGTTAGGTGGATCGACCGTGCTAAATTGCCCCATAGTGTCCAGATATGTGCAGGCTAGGTGGATTGGCCATGGGAAATGCAGCCCGATAGGGTAGTGGAGCGGGTCTGGGTGGGATGCTCTTCAGAGGAATAGTATGGACTCGTCGGTCTGAATAGCCTGTTTCTACAGTGCAGGGATTCTATGAATGGTCTGCCTTTGCAGGCTTCCAGTCGAATTTGTAGCCTAGATGCCTGATGAATTGAATTTTAATTTTAAAGCAAATCTATATCAATGACTTGGGTGTGAGACCAAATGTAATATTTCCAACTTTGCTGATGAGACAAAACCAGTTGAGAAAACAGGTTGCAAAGTAGATGCAAAGAGACTTTCAGGGGCATTTAAACAGACTGAGTGGGTGGAGAAAACAAAAACATAGCAGATAGAATACAATGTGTGAAAGTGTGAAGTTAATCACTTTGGTAGCAGAAACAGAAATACAGGATAGTTCCCAAATGGTGAAAGATTGGGAAGCTTTGATCACTGGATCGAGAGCAAAGAGATGGGACATTCCCCAGCCCCGCAAATACCACCTGGGAAACACCAGCCTTAAACGGCTGATGCGGTTCCCTGAGGGGCAGGCTGGGCAATTGTAGAATGAGAGTAGACTTGCTGGGTGCAGATGTGGACAGGGTGGAAGATTTGCCTCCCCACTCTGTTATATATTGCGGATTAATTAACAAAACAAAAGAAAATCTCTTCTGTCCTCACCCATTGCATTCCCTTTATCCATGCCCTACATACACCTGATACCCTGTCCTTGCTACCCCTTGCATCCCATGCCCACCAAGCCGCTGTATGCCCCCTACACATCCCCAAAGGCTGTAGAAGTTCCCTGTTTAACCATGATTCCTCACATTCGCTATGCTAACCTATGTGCTTCTGTACCCACCCTCCTGGACATTTCTAGCCCCATGCCAACTCGTGCCCACTCATGACCCACCCCTCACTCTTGCTCCTACTTCCTCTATGCCATATCACCTACTATCCACTACAGGAAAGCCTCAGCAGCCATTGTGACACATCAGAAAGTGATGTGGCTATTGAGAATTAAAAAATAAATCTCTAAATGCTGAAAGAAAAAAAATGTTGAAACTCCTTCAAGTAATAGCATGAAACCAAACATTTGTACTCTAAGTCCTTTGACGGCACTGACAGTTCCAATGGGTTTATGCATTGGGTTCCCTGACATTGTAGAAAGGCTATAAAATGTCTGTGATTAGCAATTTGAGTGAGAATGTTATGGGTACAGACCTTTCATAAGTAAATCTACCGTGCTCCACATCAGGGGTAATTTCTAAATACTTTTGGAACATAGGAGCAGCATTAGGTCAATGTAACCATCAAGCCTACCCCATCGTTCAACTAGAGCATATCTACCCAAATCCTATTTTCCCGCACTATTACCATATCCCTTGCTATCTTGATATCTCAGGGATTTGAACAATGATACATCTTCCCACCAAACTCATACCCCAAAACCCCAAGATCTCTGTTGTGCAAGTAGAGGTACTACATTAACCTCAAAGCCTTTGGCTAAAGAAGAAAAGCTCAGATGGGATTCCTGTTGCAAATGACCATGCGCTCACCCCTGTTTGAAAAGCCTGTGTGTATTGCTGCCAGGATCCGGACCCAGTTATCAATCTTGAAACTCTCCCCAGTCAAGGGAATATAGACTTGCCACCTCAGATGATGCAAAAAGGACCACCACTTGATCCATAAGACCATAACATATAGGAGCAGAATTAGGCCATTTGGCCCATCAAGTCTGCTCCACCATTCGATCATGGCTGATATGTTTCTCAACTTCCATTCTCCTGCTTTCCTGGTCCCCTTACTAATCAAGAACCTACTTGTCTCTGTCTTAAATACACTCATTGAGTTGGCCTCATAGCCCTCTGCAGCAATGAGGTCCACAGATTCACCACCCTCTGCCTGAAGAAATTCCTCCTCATCTCAGTTCTTAAGAGTTGTCCCTTCAGTCTGAGGCTGTGCCCTTGAGCCCTAGTCCCACCTAGTAGTGGAAGCATCTTCTCCACGTTTGGTCTGTCCTGGCCTCTCAGTATCCTGTAAGTTCGCGACAGGAGACGGGAAAGGTTATAGGCACCGCAAAACTATGCACTTGTGCTTTGTATCAGAAAAACACTGCCCGAGCTATTGATCAATAACAACAGTAAGAAATGCTACCCTTCGACAGCTCCACTGTTAAAGTGTTTGAACAGTGCGATCCTCAGGCAGAATGCTAGGGCCCCCAAAGGAGAAGTGTTGTTTTTGCAGATTTTCGATCATCTGAACAACTCATCTGTTACTTCAGGAAGCCAGAACCACACAGGATAGAAGCAATTACAAAGTCCTTAGAGAACAAGGGTCTGCACAGGAAGGTACTATTTAAATGTTGGTTGTGACGTGACTGTTTTTGGAGCTCTGTGAGTGAGGTTAACAGCCCCTGCTGGTGAATGGCGAAGAAGCCTAAAATAGTGACGCAAAGGATTGAACTAGGAATGATGGAACTGAAGAAAGGAATGCTTCACTCCTGCCACAGGTACCATAGCGAACGTGCACCACAAGTCACAGCTACAGTAACAAATTCAGGTTCATAGATTAAATTTATACTGAGACCACAGCACCAGGAACGTCATAGGGCAGATTTAACTCCAATAGAGGTTACTAAAGAGGTTCAGAGAGGCAAGGTCAGAGATTGGGGTACAGGTAACTGAAGTCACGTCCACCAGTGGGAAGAGTAATTAAAGTCAAGGGTGCACAAGAGGCTAGAACAGGAGGATCATGGTGGGGGTCATGTGGGAGGTCACAGAGTTAAGAATGGGGCTGTTGCCAAGGGAGACCGCAGAGGGAACTTTCAAATCAAGGCTTTATTGATAAGCACATCCAGGAAGTTGCTTGGACAAATGAAAAACTGCCCACAGCCGAAATTAATTCTCTTCAGATAAATGCTACGTGGGCATTTCTGGGCCAGGAGGCCTGGGTCCAAGTGCCATCTGTTCCAGATGTGTGCTTGGGCAGGTTGGTAAGAAGACCAGTCTGGGACATGGGTGTCAACCACAGTGACTTCTGACAGAGGTGCAACTAGAGTCTCAAAAGATTTTTTTTGTGACCGGAAGAACAAAGTGTAAAATAGTTTTACCTTGATCTACACACTAAAATTTAATGTCCAATAATGGAGTTAGAAACAAACCACAGGAAACAGGCTCTGACCCAGGTATTCCGTGACTTCACACAGCAGTGTCACATTCCCCGCTTCAGGAGTAAATGGGAGGGAAGTATTTAACACACGTGCACATAAAAGAAAGACATTTCTTGATGATTCACCGCATTGTAACTCCTCCTCGCCCCTCACACACTGCTGGAATGCTTTTTTTTAAAATAGTGTAAATATAACTGCGAGAAATATTAAAACTGCCATGGACCTCTGTTACTCCTAGAAAATGAGGAAGCCTTGCCCTATATAACCATGACACTGGCATAAGTCGTCTGCTTTCCTTCCTTCCAGAGTTTTCCCAGGATAAGGAGGAGGATTTGCCCCCATGTGGAGTGGTGGTGGGAATGAGGTGTGGGGCGGTGTAGGGGTGTGGCTGGCGTGTGTGCTGGTGGCGTGTGTGTGGTCAAAAGGTGATGTAAAAGTGGTATGGTAAGGAGGAAGCATGGAAACCCCTTTGCCAGTCTGGAAGAGAGCTTTGTGACCAGTAGACATCAGGAACCAGTGACAATCTTTGAGCAGTGCCTGGCTTAGGTTGACGTCATCTGCTACACTCCAGGTGCAAAAGACTTTTTCCTCAAATGAGGCCGAAGGTGACAAGAGACAGATTTTCAGAATAGCACCGTAATTTTGATTTGCATCGATGAACAACCTACTTTATTTTCACTTGCTGTCTGCTCAGCAGTTCCAGCCTTTTGCTATGCAGTGAACATCAGGAGTTTATCACTTCAGCAATTAAAGACATGTTTTCCAACTCTCATTACCCTCAAGTAAATCTGGAAACTCTGCTCCAGTTCGTGGGTACTTCGAGGACAGACTTCTCATTGCTGGTTTTGAATGGCTTTTTCAACTTTTTGTATGACGTATGTTGTTAACTCCAACATCTGTTTCAAATGAAACCCCAGGATATTAATATTTGATGTAACTAACACATATCCCAGAGGTGCTTTCCATCAATAGCTTCTATGTTATTTTACATCTAAAGAACCTTTGTGCCTAATGATTCCATAAGGTTGGCCTGCAGGATACTTATTGTTGTGAGTAGGCTTGCTTTAAAAAAGTTCACTCTCCTTCAAGGGGCACGGCTTAAGACTCTAGCTGCACTCTTCAGTCAGTTTGTACATACACACAAATGCATTCAGTTACTTGCATTGCCAAGGGTTCTCACCAAGACAAGTTGCCATTATCCCAGCTGAGGCCAGATTCACAGTGAAAGCTCTTTTGTTCCTGCAGACCCCCTCAACCCCCCGATTCCAGGATGACGAGTGCCCCTTGCTGCTTTTCCCCCAAATAATTGAGACTTTAGCTAAAGTCCTGAACGGAACAGGCTTCCTCCAAATACAGATTGCCGTTCCCCAGGACGAAGAATTGAGTTTTTGATTCAGCAACAGGACAAAGAACAAACAAAGAACAAAGAAAATTACAGCTCAGGAACAGGCCCTTCGGCCCTCCAAGCCTCCGCTGATCCAGATCCTCTATCTAAACCTGTCGCCTATTTTCAAGGGATCTGTATCCCTCTGCTCCCTGCCCATTCATGTATCTGTCTAGATACATCTTAAATGACGCTGTTGTGCCCACCTCTACCACTTCCACTGGCAACGCGTTCCAGGCACCCACCACCCTCTGTGCAAAGAACTTTCCATGCATATCTCCCTTAAACTTTTCCCCTCTCACCTTGAAATCGTGACCCCTAGTAATTAGGTCCCCCACGCTGGGAAAAAGCTTCTTGCTATCCACCCTGTCTGTATCTCTCATGATTTTGTAGACCCCAATCAGGTCCCCCCTCAACCTCCGTCTTTCTAATGTAAATAATCCTAATCTACTCAACCTCTCTTCATAGCTAGCGCCCTCCATACCAGGCAACATCCTGGTGAACCTCCGCTGCACCCTCTCCAAAGCATCCACATCCTTTTGGTAATGTGGCGACCAGAACTGTACGCAGTATTCCAAATGTGGTCGAACCAAAGTCCTATACAACTGTAACATGACCTGCCAACTCTTGTACTCGATACCCCGTCCAATGAATGAAAGCATGCCGTATGCCTTCTTGACCACTCTATCGACCTGCGTTGCCACCTTCAGGGTACAATGGACCTGAACACCCAGATCTCTGTGTGCATCAGTTTTCCCCAGGGCTTTTCCATTTACCATATAGTTCGCTCTTGAATTGGATCTTCCAAAATGCATCACCTTGCATTTGCCTGGATTGAACTCCATTCGCCTGGATTGAACTCCAGGACACAGGATTATTCCTGGAGCGCGGGAGGTGGGGTGGTTGGGGAGGTGATAGAATTCACTGCCTTGGTATTCTGACTAGGGGGGCTACCATATTTGGCGTGGCATTTGGGATCTCTGCCCAGTTAAAGGCAATAGGTGGCCCTCTGGTAGCTGAAGAGTCAAGTTAAGACCTGCCAGTATCAGAGGAGCACCGGCTGCAGTAGGTAGGAAGCAATGGATGCTTGAACAAGCTGGTACCGTCCCAGCCGCTTCTTAAGGATTGTCACTTGACAATATAAACTCATCCCTGTTGCAGTAGGGTGCCCCCTCTACACAGTAGCCCTTGTCTATACCCTCACCCAGGCAAGTTGTGAGGGATTCCTGCTGGGACTCCTGTACCTGTAAGCAGCAATTTGGCCCTGTGGCACTTCAGAATACTGGACGATCTTAAACCAACGGATAGCAAGGTTCACAATGAGCCAAGCTGTCTGCCCACATCATGGAGGGGTCTTCAGGATCCCTGAACCCACGTCAAATGAACCCACATCAACCAAAAGTGTTGAAATCAAGGAGCAGCTGGTGAAACCATCAGAATAATCTTGTGATTTTCAGGCACTGTCTGGCTCTGTTGTTGACCTCAGTGAGTTCTGAGATTTTGCCCCAGCGCTCAGTGAAAGTAAGCTGTCCCTCTGAGGCCAACTCCACCTCAGTAGTTAGCTCCTGACAGAGTCTTGCTTCCAGAAAGATTATTTTCTTCGTGCATTGCTCGCTTTGATTTATACCAGTATGTTTGCTGTCTCTGTCCTACTGAAGGCTAATTTTTAAATATTATTCCCTCAGAGATGTGGGTATCGCTGATTGGGCCAACATTTATTACTGATCCCTGGGTGCTCTTACGAAGGTGGTGGTAAGCTCCCTTCTGGAGCCATTTGATGTAGTTAGACCGACAATGCCACTGGGGAGGGTATTTGGGGATTTTTGACTCATTGATACTGCAGGAACGGCGATATATTTCCAAGTCAGGTTGGGGAGTGGCTTGGAGGGAAACTTTCAGGGAGTGGTGTTCCCATGTATCTGCTGTCCTTGTCCTTCTAGATGGAAGTGTATGTGGGTTTGGATGGTGCTGTCAATGGACCTATGATGAATTTCTGCCGTGCATCTTGTAGACAATACACATTTGTGGATGTGGTGCCAGTCTAGCAGGCTGCTTTATCCTGAATGGTATTGAACTTCGTGAGTGGTGTTGGAGCTGCGTTCATCCAGGCAAGTGAGGATCATTTCAGCACACTCTTGACTTGAGCCTTGTAGACAATGGACAGGATATGGGGAGACAAGTGGCTAGTTACTTGCTGTCGAAGTTCCTAGTCTCTAACATCCTGTTTGTCACCACAATATTAATAAGGCTAATCCATTTCACTTTCTGGTCAATGGGAATCTCCAGGATGTTCGTACTGGGGGGATTCAGCAATCATTTTGCCATTGAATGTCATGGTAATGCTAGTTACATTCTCCCTTGTTAGAGATGGTCATTGCCTGGCACTTGTGTGGGGTGAATGTTACTTGGCACTTGCCAGCCTACGTATGATTATTGTACAGGGTTTATATTAAAACATGAACTGTATCGGTATCCGAGGAGTCACGAATGGTGCTGAACATTGTGTAATCATCGGCAAACATCTCCACTTTCGACCTTATGATGGAGAGAAAGTAATTTATGAAGCAGCTGGAAGATGTTTGGGACTAGGATACTACCCTGAGGAATTCCTGCGTAGATATTCTGGAGGTGAGATGACTGTCCCTCCATCATAAGGTCATAAACCACAATAATTTCATGACAATTTGTTATGGTCCTGGGAATTACCATGTCATGACATATTTGCATGTCTAGACCCATGGGATGGAGCAGAGAATTGGTGAGGATTGCATATACTTATGTTAACATTAAAGTGATACATAACACATTTCTGACTTTTTTTTTGGCTATCTGATTAATGTAAGAGATGGGATATGAGTGAGTAAAGGTCAGACATCTATTTAGTCCTGAACAGGTTTCCCTTTTCAATGCCCATGTCCATGGTCAGAGAGAAAGAATTCGCATTGATATCTCACCTCTCACCTCAAAGTGATTCGCAGTCAACAAAATATTTCTATTTGCTGCCAACAAAAGTGTACATACGATTGAAATGTGGAAAGGACAGAAACCAATTTGCACACAGACCAAGCTCCCACAGACAGAAACTGATGTGTGATCACGGCTGTGGCTGTGTTACTCAGCATTCAGTTTGACTGAGTTAGAGGCTGCTTCATCGTATTGAGCACCATCTCTTTCCTCTTCATCAAAATGTCCATATCTCAACTGTAGGTTTTGTTTTACATTGGACATGACAGCAAAATCTCAATTTTTGAGATGGCAAAGGTCCTACTGCTTGTGAGCACACACCATAGCACCACCCCTGTCCCAGAATCCTCTTGTCCAACCTCAGAAGGCTGACCACAAGGTGGAGACACCGGTTTCCTGTTCAATCTCTTGCCAATACTATAACCGTTTACAGTACTTTAGGAATTCAGCACCACCTATATTTTCCATCGCACAGCCTTTAGCAAGATCGTGCAGACTGATTCTAATGGATACATTTAACTTTTCCTTCTCAGTGTTATGAATGCTTCTGGCTTTATTTTCTTATTGGTGCCTAATTAACCAGCTCGGTGTGAAATAAAACTTCAGCGGTTAAAATTATAGAGCTGTAATTCTAAAGAGGCTTGGCTGGGCGGAGATGCTGACAGGATATATCCCATGCGTGAAGACTCTAGACCATGGAGTCACCAGCTCAGTGCACAGGGCAGACTGTTTAGGGTTACGTATGAGCGCAGGGTGTGAATCTTTGGAATTCTGCATATTTTAATCCCAGCTGGTGTTATTGCTGGACAAACTGAAATCTGGCTTGATAGATCATGTTTGTTTTTGCTTCATTGAGGTTGCCTACCACTGAAACACGAGCCTGCAATCCTGAAGATTTGGGTGTAACAATAAAACAGAAGTTTATTATGCAAAAGAGTTGAAGGTAAAATAGAATAAACTCAGCTATTCATAAAACAGAAGATTTAAAGATTTAAAGATTTCAAGACCCATGGTCAAAGGCACTGATATTAATCCCAAAAGCATTCCTTTATATCAGAGAGAATTTCAGTCTTTTTCCCATCCAAAGGAATTAATTTGACTGTAGATTCAATTTCCCATCTATAGAAATTATCGGCCTTTTATTATGTCCTTTGTTCAACTGAGCTTGGACTTTCTCAGCTTCAAGTAACCCCCTCAGAGTTTTAACTAAACATTTCTGGTCTGAAATTTATAAAATGAACTCATTAAACTGAGGTAACCTCTTCCTTAATCATTCTGAAACTGCCTCCATTTTTTTCAGGTACGACTATTTTACACATCCAACATCAAACAAAACTTCTGCCAACTGCCCGATAGATACAAAAAGCCTCTTTTTTAATCAAATTATATATGTTTTGACTCTAATCCCACCCACCCAAACTTCCAGAATATTCTATTTGAAAGCTTAATGCACTGCACTGTTTCACTTATTGGCTCCTAAGTTTTCCCAATGTAAACAAAACCCTATTACTCACAAGGAAGTCACTCTTTAATGCTGTGTTTTAAAAGAAATCATCATGGCTGCAGACATACTTACAAATTAATCATTTAACCTCTTCAGACACACAGAAAACCCATATGCCACTAATTCAAAGTACAGAAAATCAAAAATAAATGTTAAGAATATATATTTATATATAAATTTTTATTCATAAAGAAATTATATGTGTGTATATATATATATATAATATCACACACCTTACATTGCATTAATCCAGAGAGTCTATAATGGTTGTTCAGATATTCAAAACAGGTTGCACTCTAAGGTTTGGAAAGTAAGAAAATACAGGAATATGGAGGTACTCTGGAAAGATGGAGCTAAGATAGAAGATCAGGGATGATCTTGTTTTCTAAAAAGATGTCTTTTCATGTCGGATATATGCATCACTGCAGGGCCAGCATTTGTTGCCCAACTCAAATTGTCCTTGAACCGAATGGCATGAGAGGTCATTTCAGAGAAGAATTAGGAGTCAAGCTCACTGTTGTAAGTCTGGAGTCACATGTAGGGGGGTAAACTTGGAATATTTCCTTGCTTAAAGGGCATTAGTGAATCAGGTGGGTTGTTATGACCATTGACAATAGCTATCATGGTCACCATCATTGAGTTTAGCTTTTATTTTTGGTTTGTTTATTGAATTTAAATTCTATGGATTTGAATCCACATCCCCAGGGCTTTAGCCTAGGCCTTTGGATGATTGGTCCAGTGGTATTATCACTACTGCACTGTGTCCTTTATTGAATGATTGGGAAAGGTTCGAAGGGCCGAATGGCCTATTCTTGCTGCTGTTTCTTAAGTCCTTACGGTTAACATTGCAGCCTATCAAAGGAATTTTCTTTCCTGTGGGACGTATATTTCAGGCAGTCAATTATTTGTACCAGTGGCATATTTAATATGCCACTTACAGATTTAAGAAATGATGTAAAATAACTTTAATTTTTACAAGAATATCAATACTCAGCAGTGGATTACACTAACTTACATTTATATACCACCTTCACAGTAGAAAAATGTTCCAAGGCACTTATCAGGCAAATTGCGCAAGGCATTTGTAGAGCTCTAACAATGTGATCAGAGTGGTGCCATTTCTTCAGAATTAATTATATTATAAAGAAGTCAGGAAAGGTTTGTTTCTGTAACGTTGTTTCCCAAGAATGTGGTGAGTTATTTATGCTGTGTCACCAAATCTGCGAGCTCACCAAACATAAAGGGCCATTTAAACTGCAGAACCAAAGAAAAGTGTCTTCAACATAACATAATTTCCAGATATTCATACTGCGCCAATGAAATCTCAGATTGGGCCCATGCATATTTTAAATGAAAGTACTTCAAAGTTGTGAAAAATGGGGTCTTGGCATTATTATGGGAAATTTTTGAAGGGGAAAAATAAATCTGACTCTTGAGGGGACATTATTTATCTACTAATAAAGACATTTATGGTCAGTGATTTGTGGACTCGCCTGTTCCACTAACAGAAAGACTGGTAGTAAAAAATAGCCAAATTGGCATATAGCCCTAGAGAGCCGGTACCTGGGGTTGGTTTCTGAAATGGTGTTGAAATCTAAAGGGTTTTGTGTTCTGTTGCATTTTAATGGAAAAAGCCAGTGCATTGGAATTGACAAGCTCCAGAAGTTACATGAAAAGTCCTCGTTGTTCTTATTTTTCTATTAGTTTGAGGAAGAATGTTACTTAATTTGTGAACCTTTACTGGTTGCGAGACAATATGGGAGTTAGCAGTGTTGACAGGGACTATCTTTGCTTGAGAGATAATGCCTAAAAACATCTTCATGCAGAGAAGTTGAGGTTAGTGTTGTGTCCGTTCCAGGCAGCTGTTTCATTTGCAAAGGCTATGTGATATTTATTGCATGCAGGTTATCTTTTCTATGGATCCCAAGGCTACTTAGCTCTGCTTGACTCTGCAATCATATGCCCTGACTCTAGTTCAGGGCAATAACAACATGCATTTATGTAGCACCTTCAGTGGAGTAGTGCACATCGCAGGATCATGATCCAGCAAAGCTTACCGCTGAGCCACCTATAGAGATATTAGGATATATGACCAGAATCCTGGTCAAAGAAGGAGATTTTTAAAAGTATCTTTAAGAAAGAGAGGGTTAGAGAGTCGGAGATGTTCAGGGAAGAGAATGCCGGAGTTTGGATAGATGGGGAAGAAGTCAGATTTGAAAGACTGGACTGATCTCTGGATTGTACTTTGGAGGTGCTGAAGGCAGAGTACTTGGCTTCCAGCTGATAAAATTCAGTTACATCTTTGCTTTGTACTGACACATAAACTGTGGGAGCAAGCATCATGTGTGTATTTTTGAGGTAGCTGCCTTTTATGGTGCCTTTTAAAAAAAATGTTACACTGACTGCCTTGTTTGTTATGAGATCTTTAAGGCTTGTGTCCTTCAATTTGACCACTTGATCTCCTGTCTGCAGTCAGTCAGTGTGAACCAGAATGAGATGTCAGGCCAAGTTCCAATGGGAGGGATTAGCAATGAGCACAACTATGAGTGGGTGGGCATTGGCTAAGTTTTGGAAAATGACTATCTATTGGTAAGCCTGTTGGATCCGCTGATCTTCACATTTAACTCCCACCCTACTTAAACTCTTTTACTTCATAAATAGGAGCTTATACCTTTCAATGGACAGAGCAGTATCAAGTGTCAGGAACAGAATAGAGACCCCTCAGCCCTTCAAACTTGCTCCACCATTCACTTGGATCATGGCCGATCATCTGCCTCAATGCTGCAAGTGTGGGCCCAGCCAGTGATGCCCAGATCCCATGAATGAATTAA
>JAHRHZ010000218.1:34761494-34779587 GCA_024137785.1 Ginglymostoma cirratum
AGGTTCTGAGGAAGGGTCACTTGACGCAAAACGTTAATTCTGCTTTCGGTCTGGCAGCATCAGTGGACAGAAAGCAGAATTAACGTTTTGCGTCAAGTGACCCTTCCTCAGAACCTTCCTTAGACCTCTCCGCAGTTCTGAGGAAGGGTCACTCAACCTGAAACATTAACTCTGATTTCTCCCCACAGATGCTGCCAGACCTCCTGAGATTTTCCAGCAATTTGTGTTTTTTGCTTCTGATTTACCACATCTGCAGTTCTTTTGGTTTTTAATGTTCTGGGGACACAGGTTCGAATCCCACCATGGTAGATGGTGAAATTTGAATTCAATAAAAATGCGGAATGAAAAAGCTAATTTAAGTGCAACTACTGTTACTTGTTGTAAAAATCCATCTGATTCGCTGATGACCTTTGAGGAAGGAAATCTACCATCGTTACCAGGTCTGCCCTACATGTGACATATGGTTGATTTTTAACTGCCCTCTGGGCAATTAGAGATAAGCCAGCAATGCCCACATCCCATGAACCAACAATGAAACAAAAATCCCATTCCCACCAGCGGGAGCACTAATTTCCATGAAATTGGAATGGACTGAGATGGAGAACTCATCCATAGACTTATTAGGCCTCAATAATGAGCCACTCAGAGACCATTATCCTTGATCTCACCCAGTGATTGAGGCATGATCCCAATCCAGAAGGCTACCTCCAAAAGGCCATCAAGGGAGAACCTTTGTTGGCCCTAATTGGTTAAGGAGGAATCAATCATGTTGCTGTTAGATAGGAGTCACATATTGGTGAGAGCAGCATTACATATACCAGAATATAGTTTGTTTCTCAGGTCTCTAATGACTGCTGGAAGGTGAAAGGCACAATGTCACAAGAAGTACCGTGGTGGTCTTTTGTGAACTTCTTCCATCTTGTTCTCAATGGATGCCTCAAAACAATGGCGCATTTTATTGATGCAGATGGTGTTGCAGTGGTATGATCATGTAACTTGTAGTCCAGAGCCCCATCCTAGTATTCTGGGCATTGGTTCAAATCCTATAATGGTGGAATTTGATAAGATTTGGAATTTGGAATTAGATGTGACCCTAATAGTTATATCCTTGAAAGGAGCTTGATAAATATTTATATTTTAAATGCATCAAAGGATATGAAGAGAAAGTGAGAATTTGGCATTGAGATAGAGCATCAGCCATGATCATATTGAATAGCAGAGCAACCAGAGGGGATGAATGGCCCACTCCTACTCCAAGGTTCGATGTCTGGGGCTGTTCAATAATTAGAAGACAACAGTTAAAAAATCATGGACTTAGGTTTTACTCTCACAAATCAAAGATTCCCAAGAACTTTAAATTACGTTTGCTCTTGTTATCCTGTCTGTACTCTCTGTATCCTTCTTTTAAACTTGTCACGTGTATTAGTGTATTCGTTTTAATATTCTGTCTTGGTGTTGGTCTATAATAAAATTCCTCTTTTTCAGTCAAGAAGTCCTTAGAATTGGCTCCATCATTTTGATCTTGTTAACTACATTTTAATCGAAGTGTGATAGCTGAATGCTAATAAAAGAAAAAGGGGCAATGCTGCTGTCATGGTGTTACCACTTGGGTAGTTATCCAGGCATCTAGACTAATGATCAGCGGAAATGGGTTCAAATCCCACCACCAGGAGATTATGTGATTTCCTTTTTAAAGGTCTTGCAGTGCAGTGGTAGTATCCTTACCTCTCAGTCAGATGTTCTGGGGCGGCACGGCGGCTCAGTGGTTAGCGCTGTTGCCTCACAGCGCCAGAGACCGGCGTTCAATTCCATCCTCCTGCGACTGCCTGTGTGGAGTTTGCACATTGTCCCTGTGTCAGTGTGGGTTTCCTCCGGGTGCTCCAGTTTCCTCCCACAGCCCAAAGATGTGCAGGCTAGGTGGCTTGGCCACGCTAAAATTGCCCATAGTGTTCAGGGATGTGTACATGAGCAGGGTTAGAGGGGGATGGGTCTGGGTGGGATACTCTGAGTGTCGGTGTGAACTTGTCGGGCCAAATGGCCTGTTTCCACACTGTAGGGATTCTATTTAAGAAAATCGCTTGCCTTTATTGGTCAGTGCACCGAGACATTGGCTAGGCCATATTTGGAATGCTGCATTCAGTTCTGGTCTCCCTGCTATAAGAAAGATGTTGTCAAACTTGAAAGATTTACAAGGATGTTGCCAGGGTTGGAGGCTTTGAACTGTAGGGAGAAGCTGAGTAGGCTGGGGCTATTTTCCATGGAATGTTGGAGTCTTATAGAAGTTTATAAAATCATGAGGGGCATGGATAGGGTGAATAGTCAAGGTCTTTTCCCCAGAGTGGGGAGTCCAAAACTAGAGGGCATAAATTTAAGGTAAGTGGGGAAAGATTTAAAAGGGACCTAAGGGGCAACTTTTTCACGCAGAGGGTGGTGCGTGTATGGAATGAGCTGCCAGAGGATGTGGTGGAGGCTGGTACAATTACAACATTTAAAAGGCATCTGGATGGGTATATGAATAGGAAGGGTTCAGAGGGATATGGGCCAAATGCTGGCAAATGGGACCAGATTAGTTTAGGATATCTGGTTGGCATGGACAAGTTGGACCAAAGGGTCTGTTTCCGTGCTGTATATCTCTATAACTCCATGACTCTAAGTCCTGCCTCAGAAGGTGATATATATTACTGTATATATTAAGGATCTTGTGGCACAGTGCTGATGTGCCTATCTCTTTTCCCAGAAGGTCCAGGTCAAGTTCTAACTGCCCCTGACGTGTGCCGTAACATCCCTGAACAGGTTGATTTATAAAAAAAGAAATAAAATATGTTTGTTATGACTGACCTGAAATGGTGGTTAAAGGAGAGCAACATACCCTTCCTCACCACCTCATAACAGTGGGGATTTGTTGAGTCTCTCAATTCTGATTAAACTGATGCAATTTACTTCTGAAGAAATATGTTTTTATTTAAATAAACCACAGTACACTGATGAAAACGAAACACTTCAGTCAACAGATTGTCACCACCCTCTGAGTGTGTGTGGAGCAGGTTTCCTTTGTGAAGAGTTGCAATTGCAAATCCATTTTGAATTTACATAGAAACATAGAAGATAGGAGCAAGAGGAGGCCATTCGGCCCTTCAAGCCTGCGCCACCATTCATCACGATCATGGCTGATCATCCAACTCAATAGCGTAATCCTGCTTTCTCCCCATAACCTTTGGTCCCATTCACCCTGAGCGCTATATCTAGTTGCCTCTTGAATACATTTAATGTTTTGGCATCAACTACTTCCTGTGATAATGAATTTCACAGGCTCACCACTCTTTTGGTGAAGAAATGCCTCCTCATCTCCATCGTAAATGGTCTACACTGAATCCTAAGATTGTGGCCCCTGGTTCTGGACACACCCACCATCGGGAACATCCTCCCACATCAGTTTTGAGGAAGCGTCACTGGACCCGAAACGTTAACTCTGTTTTCTCCTTCACAGATGCTACCAGACCTACTGGGCTTTTCCAGCAACTTTGCTTTTAGTCCTCCCTGCATCTACCCTGTCCAGTCCTGTTAGAATTTTATAAATCTCTGTGAGATTCCCTCCTCATTCATTTGAATTATTCTCCTGGTTCTGACAAGGAGTGTATTGGTGTGGATTGTTCACGATGGACAGACCCAAATCTCTTTTCAGAGGATCATGTATTTGTTTGAATGAAATTGTACCTATTTTCAATCGTGTAGCGAGTGCAGTGCCCTGGTTGCACCAAGTTTAGGAAGCACTCGGGAATTCAGCCCCTTTACCCAGAGACCAGTGGGAACGTTGAAGTCGATATCACAAGAAATGGATGAGGCAGGTAGTATGGATGCATTCAAGGGGATGTGGGCAAACGCAGGAGGGAGAGAGGAATAGAAAGCTAGAGGCAGAGATTGAGATGAAGAGTGGTCTGAGAAGATCATGTGATGCATATACGCTGACATGTTGAGTTGGGGCTGATGGCCTGTTTCTGTGCAGTAGAAGCAGTGTAGGTCAGGGTAAAAACTTTGGCAATGCAACGTTTGCTGCCAGGATTCAGGAAGTGTATTAATTCATGTTATCACTTCAAGTTGTGAAGTGCAGTGATGTTTGCCTTAGCGCTTTTCCGGGGTCTGAATTAAAAGCTTCTCCTATTTTAAACATCGGAAATCTACAAAAGAGACTTAAAGTAAATATGAAGAAGCTTTTTAACTCCTTTAAAGACAGTTTTGTTTAATAAACGTAGTGTAGTACCAGCACAGAATGTGGAATGTATGCCAAACACTCTCATGGACTGGGGCAGAGGTTATAGTGCTGGATAATGTGTTTGAAATGTTTGAGGACACTGTCATCAAAATCAAACCTGTTCTGTTCAGAAATATAAACCTCTGGACAGGAATAGAAGATTGAGTGGAAGAAAAATCACTGAGACTGAACTGCAGTTTTCTCCCAAAGTGTAACAGTCTTGGGAATGAGAGTTGTGGCCCATGAACAAGGAGCTTATAATTTAAGATGAGCCGAGTCTTTTTGAAGTAAAAGCAAAACACACAAAATGACCTTGGCTTTGAAGTGAAGCTGGTGAGATTGTTAAATTTGTTACCAGCTGTGTGCTGCACACTGAGGTGTGTTCGCTGCTCACGCCTCCCTGCGCACATTCACTGGCAGAGTTGGGGCTGGGAGGAGGGCTGACTGGGTATCGTTTGTTGAAACTGCTCTGACAAAAGAGGTTTCCAACCTGTGACAGTTGCAAGGAGCTGAAGTAGTGTAATTGAACATCTCTCTCTGAGCAGCTGCTGTTCTTCCACACACACAGTCAGTACAGCATGGAGAGAGGCCATACAAGGTCATCTCTTTGTATGGCAACCCAGTCTATATCCCTAGAAAGGCCCAAGACAACACAAAGAGGATTGCAGGGAACTACCTCAAGCAATTCTTGTCCAGTGTCATATACTGGTGGAGGTGGCAAATGACGCAAGGTACAGGAGTAGCCACTTAGAGAAATACTACAATTAACTAAACAACTTATCCAGAAATTTATAGAATCCCTACAGTGTGGAAGCAAGCCATTCAGCCCATTGAGTCCTCACCAACCCTCTGAAGAGCATCCTACCCAGACCAACTCCCCTACCCCTATCCCTGTAACCCTGCATTTCCCATGGCTAATCCACCTGGTCTACACACTCCTGGACACTATGGGCAATTTTGCATGGCCAATCCACCTAACCAGCGTATCTTTGAACTGTGGGAGGAAACCCACACAGACGCAGGGAGAATGTGCAAACTCCACATAGACAGTTGCCCGAGGGTGGAATCGAACCCAGGTCCCTGGTGCTGTGAGGCAGCAGTGCTAACCACATGTTTGCCTTCAGCATTTCTGTGACAGAAGATCACCTGCCAGAGGATGAGGGTGAGAATTCCACATCACCCTCAAACCCTCCCGATTTAATACCCACAAAGTATCATTTGTGGTGCTGCATAAAGTGATTATTTACACATGGCTTCCATTGACTGTATTGGAGACCCTGGCTTCTCCAGTGTTCAGGAACCCATTTGAATCCTTTTCATGACAGCGTGCTGACTGCTTATAAACATAGAAGAAAGTCACATTAAATTGTGCTTGTCAGGAACATCACCAGGCAATAGGTAATAGACATCTAGGATAATCTATCAGCTTAGGCTGGTACAGGCTACTGAACAGAGAGCAAATAATAATATTGGAAAAATAATTAGCTTCAGAACTGTCTGGTCACCATGTCAGTGGATAGCACCACAAAGTCTAGCCAACGAGAAATAAATCTATGAATTAGTAACATTTTGTATCTTCCTATAGATTAATGTACACCTAAGAACAAAACTGGAAAAAAAGGGAAAGTATTATTGGATTCACTCACTGTTTATCATGATGATTTCATTGACTTGATTAACTGAAATCAATGGGAAAACAATAATGATCAAACGTTCTTTTGAGTCTGATATACATTTTCCCTAATTAGTGCTGCATGATATCGATTTTCCTGTGCATGGTTTTAAAACAGCTTCAAGGAACGCATGAAATATTAAAATTAAATTACACCACAGACAGTGAGATCCTGTAGATTGGCAATGTTCCCTCTACCTTTGTTCTGTGGATAGTTGAAGCAGCCAGTTGGATCTGAGTTCTGCTTAGCTTCCGATTACCAAAGCCCTCAAGAACTTAAAACAGAACCACACTGCGCACAAAATGGAAGAGTTAACAGGGTTGTTTTTAATTAGTATTTTTGTTGTTCCACCACTCTGAGGAACGAATCCAATATTTATAGCAAGTGATTGGTTTATCACTCTTGTAGCTTTCAAAGTCCAGATTTTTGATAGCTGTTCTTTTATAGGCGTTAGGATTGGTTGGGATTTCAATGTATGGAATCACGCACTTAACTGACACAAAGGGTGTGATAAGACACAATGATATAATAATCTCTTGCTGAGACTCAAAGTAGCAATTTGCTGCTTCTCATAACCAGATGTAATCACCAGGACAAAGCAGCACCCTTTGATTGGCACCATGTCCACAAACACTCGCTCCCTCCACCACCGAAACTCGCTAGCAGCAGTGTGTACTGTCTACAAGATGCACTGCAGAAATTCATCAAGGCTGTCTAAACAGCATCATCCAAATCCATGATCAATTCCATCCAGAAGGACAAAGGGCAGCAGATACATGGGAACTCCACACCTGCAAGCTCCCCTCCAAGCCACTCACCATCCTGGCTTGGAAATACTTTGCAGTTCCTTCAGTGTTGTTGGGTCATAATTTCAGAACTCCCTCCCTAAAGGCATGTTGGTCTACTTATAGCACATGGGCAGCAGCAGTTTAAGAAAGGAGCTCACCAACACCTTCTCTAGGGCAGCTAGGAACGGGCAATAAACTTTGACCAGCCAGCAACACCCACGTCCCACCAGACAATTAAAAAAGGATGTAGCTGCCTTTCGACATTTTAGCTGTTTGTAGAAGGAGCTGGATCTTCTTGCTGAAGTATAAACTTACATGGAACAAAAAAGAACTTGGATAGTCACCTTCTAATGTAGGAAATGCAGCTGACAATTTGTGTATGGCAAGGACCCTCAAGCTGCGATGACATAAGAGACACATTATCCGTTTCTGCTTGATCTTGGTTGAGAGGTCAGGGCTTGCCTGCAGTTCTTTGAAGATTCTCATGTGATATTTCTCACCCCCACCCCCGCTTCTCTGAGAGGAGAGGGCCTCATTTTGCTGAAAAGTGGCTTCTCTGACACTGCGGCACTCCCTTGGTTCTGCTCTGAAGCGTCAGCCTGGGTTTCTGGATTGGGGACTTGAACTCACAGCCTACTTCCCCAGAAGGGAGAGCAGTACTCTCTGAGCAATAGCTGCCACCCAGTGTGAGCAAGGATGAAAGAGATTAACGTTAACACTGAAAGAGGGGCATTTGTTCCAAATTTCAGCCGACATCGTTGAGTGGGAGCCAAGTCTGACCTGTCCATCAGTTTCATTATAAATTCTGAAAACCCTGTGATTGTTTGGTGAACTATTCATAAAGGTACTGCAGAAAGGTTTATTGCTAAAGTGTATCATTATTGCAACTGGCCCATACAGTCACATTTTTAAGAAATTCTTTCTTTGTTATTTGTTCTTTGTATGTGTGCAATGCAGCATGCGCTAGCCCTGAGGTCATTAACAGTCAACTCCATGCTGTGGGATGGGAATCCTGTGTAGGCCAGACTGTACAGAAGGAACAGATTGCCTTTTATGCAGGACTTTATTGAATCAACATCTCTTATTGGGCCATTTTGTTGTTTTCTGATGCAAATCAGCAGGTTGCTCATGCGGTTTTACAACTTGTCATGCTGCGAATTGAACTCCTGACTGTCGAGGTTTATTTCAGTATCATAACACTAGCCCAGTGGGCCTCCAGTAAGCCACATACCCGTCAACGTGCCACTGGAAAGCTGTTCTAACTCATGCTAGGCGTTACCTGGTGACATATGAATGATGAGCAAACAATGGGCAGTGTTTTCTTTGGAAAATGGGTGGCTGCGCTCCAATAACCTTATATCTTCAATTGCCACATTAGAGTAGAGGGGTCAAACTGAGCCAAAAATTATCTGTCAAACGTAATAGCTAAACCTGGCCCAGTTAAGCTCCTAGACTCTCCTGTACCAGGTAAACCACAATAACCAAACTTGCAAAATCTTGTAATTGTGTCCTAGAAACTTTAATATTTATTACAAAGGGGCAAAAACATAAGAATAAAGAAATCTCCCTGCAATTATATGGAGTATTGGTGAAGCCACACCTGGAGTACTATGAACACAGCAGGCCAAGCAACATCAGAGGAGCAGGAAAGCTGATGTTTCAGTTCTAGACCCTTCCTGTTCCTCTGATGCTGCTTGGCTTGCTGTGTTCATCCAGCTCTACACCTTGTTGTCTCAGATTCTCCAGCATCGGCAGTTCCTACTATCCCTGGAGTACTATGTGTAGATTTGATTTCCTTACTGAAGATAGGATATAATTATCCCAGAGGGAATACAGCGAAGGTTCATGAGATTAATTCTTGGGATAAAGGGATTTTCCTATGAGGAACAATTGCATTGACTCAACAGATGTTCCCGAGGGTTTTGAAGAATAAGGAATTCTATTTGAAACATTAAAATCTTAATGGCATGACAGGGGCAATGCTGAGAAAATTGTTGAGTTGTCTAGAACACGGGACAAGAGTCTCACAATCAGGGGTCATGCACTTAGAACTGAGATGAGAAGGATATTCCTCAGTCAGAAGGACATAAATCTTTGGAATTCTCTATCCTAGAAGATTGTGGATGCTCAGGATATTCAAGACAAAGATTGATAGATTAATAATTGATTAATAGATGGAGGAAAAGGTTGATGGGTACTCGGGGAATGAAAGAATCGTCATACTTGTGGTACCAACCCGTGTTGCCTTGTCTTGGCAAAGAGTGGTGCCACCAATCCTCGTTTCTATGCCAGCTTTATGGGGTTACTTAATTATCAGTGGTAAAAGATAAACCACTATTGAGTCTTAACAAGAAGAGGAAATTATCTTGACAACAAGATATGGTTTGTTACGTGATTCCATGGTACATTGGCTAGTTGAGTACAATGACAAAGAAAATCAGGAACTAAAGATGAGCTGTCGGTCTCTGCTGGGACCTCACAGAAGGCAACTTTTCTTCCATTTGAAGACTGTGTGATATAGAGTCATGGAGATTCATACTGCATGGAAACAGATCGTTCAGTCCCAATAGTCCATGCCAAACATGTTCCCAAACTAAACTAGCCCCACTTGCTTGCATTTGGCCCATATCCCTCGAAACCTTTCCTATACATGTACTTAACATAAATGTCCTTTAAATATACCTGCATCCCCCACTTCCTCTGCCAGTTCATTCCATACATGAACCTGGAATAAAGAGTTTAGTCGTGACCATGAAACGGTTGTCGATTGTTGAAAAAACCCATCTGGTTCACTAATGTTCTTTAAGGAAAGAAACTGCCATTCTTTCCCAGTCTACATGTGACTCCAAACCCACAGCAGTGTGGTTGACTCTTAACTGCCCTCTGGGCAGTTAGGAACAGGCAATAAATGCTGGCCTGGCTAGCGATGCCCGTGAGCTATGAGTGAGTTTTTAAAAATCATTGAATCCTCCACTATCAACATTCTTTCACCAGAAACTGAACTGGACCAGCCATATGATGACTGTGCCTAGAAGACTGTGAATATGCAATGGGTACCTCACTCCTGATATCTCAAATCATGGCTACCTTCTACAGGACACAAGTCAGGAGTGTGATAGAATAGCTTTCATTTCACTGGATGAGTGCAGCTCCAGCAATACTCAAGAATCTCCAAATGGTGAGGCCCTCAGGATTAGTCCAAGATGGAGCATCCACTTAGCACTTATGCTTGAAGATCCTTACAAAGGTTTCAGCTTTGTTGGAGCAGGCTGGAGGGACTGGATGGCAGACCTGTGCTACTAATTTGAATGTTCATATGTTCAACTTTTGCACTGATGAAAATGGCTTTCCCATCTTGGAGGATGGAGTTCTTTGTAGAGCTGCCTCCTTCTGTGAATTGTTTGATTGTTCACCACTTTCATGACTGCATGTGGCAGGACTGCAGAGCTTAGATCCAACCCGTTGTTTGTGGATTACTCAGCTCTGCCTATTGCCTGCGCTTCCAGTGTTTGGCATGCAAATAGTCCTGTGTTGTCACTTGACCAGTTTGACACCTCGTTTTTAGCTTTACTGCTGCTGTTCCTAACAAGCCGTCAGGTACATTTTATTGATCCCCTGGCTTGGTGGTAGTGGTAAGAGTGGGTGATATGCTGAGCCATGTGACTACATATTGTGGTTCAATCCAATTCTGCTGTTGTTGATGGATGTCCAGTCTTGAGTTACTAGGTATGTTCAACACAACACAATGGACTTTGTTTCTGCAAGGACATGTGTTGGTCACTCTCGCTGATACCATCTCGGAAAGATTCATTCAGTACCCATATGTCCGTGGTAGAACGTGGACAAGATATATAATGCTTTTGTTTTAGGGCTTGTTTGCCCATAAAAATGACTTGTTGTAATAATCTCTGAGCAAAATAAACAAATCTTCTCCAGAGAAACACAGCAGGCCAGGCAGCATCAGGGGAGCAGGAAAGTTGACGTTTCGGGTCGGGGACGCTTCTTCAGAATCTTCTCAGGCATTTCTTCATTACAGACAGGCCATCCCTCACTAATGATCTTTTGCAACTCATGTAGCAGTTCATCTTTAGCAGTTGCCAATTGACTCATCCTTAAGATGTAATATTGCATCAAGCTTAAAACTGCTGATTGTGTCAAATTAGTTTGGGTGCAGGCATTTAGATCATTGACTTTTCCGATTGCATCAGATGTGGTCTGTACCACAGCATTGGGTGTGATTTGAATCGCATGAACTGTGACTGTTCTGAGATCTGTGCCTTTGCTACATTGTTGGTATCTGCCGGGTAGAGGATTCCAGGAAGCCAAAATTTTGGGAAGCCAGATAAATTGGCACTGCAGTATGGCCCGGCCAACGCACAGGACTGATGGTCCATTATGTAATGGATAGGTTACACCATGGAGCATCACTTGCTGAGGTACAAGTATTTCAGGATGCTAATATGTCAGCACTGGCTCCCAAATTAATTTTAGCTTTTAGTGTGTGCTGTCGTACGTTTTCAGGCTATACAAATATTTAAATGTTTTAAAAGTTTTTGATCATCTTGTACAATTGGCACAGTGTGTGAGGTTAACAATATGGAGTTTTGGTAATCTTTTAATGTCTGCTTTTTGCTTCCCTGACTCTGAACCTCATTGATATGTTTGTGTTTGTGCATCTTCTTACCACCCCTCGCTGCTGTGTGCTGATGTTCTCCAGTCATGTTGACCACTCGTGTTTCGTTCTGGGGTCTGGCTTGGTCTTTGGAACCAGATTTCCTGCCCACGCGTGCCACTGTATCCCTTGGTGCCACACGCTTTGCAGACACTAGGAAAAGCCGTACGGGTTTTGGGTAAGTGCTACAAACCACATCTGTTATAGAACTTGCTGGTTTGGGGCACATTGCTGACTGCAGCATACTTTTGGCTACACCTACAGCACGTAATCATTGTTGGCCAGCCATTGCAGCTTCATGCTTGCATTCAGACTCCAATAATGTGTGGCAATGCTATGGCCCTTTTTAGAAACATAGAACGTAGAAAATGGGAGCAGGACTATGCCATTTAGCCTCCCTAACTTGTTCTGCTATTCAACAGGATCATGGATGATCATCCAATTCAGTCCCCTGTTCCCTCTTTTTCCCATTGATCCCTTTAGCCCTGAGAACTATATCTAACTAGTTCCTGAAAACATCCCATGTTTTGGCCTCAACTCCCTTCTGTGGCATGGAATTCCACAGGTTGACTACTCTCTTGGTTCTCCTCATCTCAGTCCTAACTGACCTAACCCATATCCTTAGACTGTAATGCCTAGTCGTGGAATCCCTGGCCATGGGAACATCCTTCCTGCTTTTACCCTCTCTAGTCCTGTTAAAATTTTACAGGTTTCTGTGAGATTCCCCCATTCCCATTCTTCCAAACTCCAGTGAATGTAGTCCTAACTATATAGTCCAAAATCTCGTCATTTATCAGACCTACCATCCCAGGACTCAAGCTGGGATTAGCCAGTTTTCCCACACAAATTACTTTTTCCCTGAAGGCTCTAATTGATCTGGTGATGGTGGCCAACTTACTGAGCTTCTCTGAACGTTCCTCTTTGGAAAAGTCACTCTCAAGCCCTTTGTTGTATACTTTCTGACAAACTGTTCTGTAGATCCTTGGGATTGTTGCCTGTGTGATCCGATAATTTGGAAGTTAATTCTTATCTTGACAAACCTTCAAGAACCTCTGGATCTTCACTGGATCTTTCTGATTGTCCATGGAAAGATATGTTAATTCTGCAAAGCCCCACTTGCTATTAGTGAACAGAATTTTAGAACTCTTTTCTACAGGTTGTCCCTTGCTGGATCTGTAAAATAGAATTGTGAATGTTGGTTGAATAGGTGTAATTCAGTAAAGAGGCCAGTAGGTGCCCAATCCATAATGAAGATTCTACTGTCGATGGTTCGCCCTTAAAGGTTTCACCACAATACACTGTGTGTCTCTGATTGGTGTCAGTTTAAATTAAAACTGCTTCTTCTTAACTTAAATAAAGACTCTGCAGCTGTTAGTGTGAGAAATTGTTACTCTCATAACAATCTCTTGTGTTAACTGTCAGGAACAACACACTCTGGGTTTCTATACAGCATTTCAGTGGTCTGTGTCCCAGCTCAAGAGTGCTCCTTTTATCATGAAAGCAAAAAGAAATTAGCTCTGAGACAAAAACAGAAAGTGCTGGAAAAAAACTTGACAGATCTGGCAGCATCCATGCAGAGAAAAATAGCTAACTCTGTTTTCTTGGTGGTTCATGTCCTATTTATAGATCTAATCAGCTATCTGTACTTACAAAGTCTGATGCTGCTTCAGAGTAAGAAACACTCCCTCACTCCAAAATTTTCTGTTTTCTAAAGCTGTTGTCTAGTTGGCTTTCAATCAGTTTTCCAAATATCTACCACCAAGAATAATTGAGTCTTCTAAAGAAGGTAAGGTGTGGCGTTTTGCATCCAACCTGGCAATTTTACCTAACCTGGCAATAATTATATTATAACCTGTAAAAAAAAAAGTGCTGTGGATATAGTGATATAGAAGAATTTAATAAGCATTTATTATGTCTAGTTATTGTATACAAACATTACATTCTTCACAAGCATAGGTGTGTGGCTTAACATTATGCCTTCAGTTATAGCAGAGCAGCCTGCTTCCGATAGAATGTATTGCTTCAAGTGACCTGAGGTTAGGTGGAGTGTAAGACCTTAATATCCTCGTGCCACATGCTGTGATATCCTGATAGTAAATGTATTGTGACAAACTGGCTGTGAGACATAGAAAAAGGGGAATGACAAGTGAGAATCAGCAGATTTCCTTGCCCATTTTGGACCTGATTCCATGACACTTCATGAGGAAAATGTCAATGTTGAGGACTTCCAGAGCAATTCCCTCAAACTGTATATCACTGTGCTGCCTCCTCTAGATGGTCTGTCTTATCAGTGGGACAGGGCATACACAAGAGATAGTGACAGTGGTCTCTGGGACATTGTCTGAAAGGTACAATTCCATGAGAATGACTGTATCAGACTGTTGCTTGAATAATCTGTGAGGACAACACTTTCAATTCATTGCTAAGCCTCTTAATAACGAGGACTTTGCAGGGTCCACAGCACTGTGTGTTCGCTTAATGTTTCCAATGTCTAGGTCGATGCTGGGTGGTAGATCCAGTTTCATTCCTTTTATCAGATTTGTAACAGTTAGATATAACTACTAAGTCATTTCAGGGGGCACTTAAAAGACAACAACATTGCTGTGGGTCTGGTTCATATGTTGGCCAGATCAGGAAAAGTTGACAAATTTTGCTTCCCTTACGGACATTAGTGAGCCAGATGGATTGTTATGGAAATCAAAATTGGTTTTTAACTCCAGGATTTAATTCCGGTTATTAATGGGCTTCCAATTACAGCAATGGATTTCAGCAGGCTCCATTGACAGAACTTTCCAAACCCACCTAGAGAGACAAGGGCAGCAGTTGCGTGAGAGAAACACCACCTGCAAGTTTCCCTCCAAGCCACTCACCATCTTGACTTGCAACTATGTCGCTGTTCCTTCAGTCTTGCTGGGTAAAATCCTGGACCTCTCTTCCTCAACAGCACAAGAGCATGCCTAACTCCCTGGGACTGCAGAGATTCAAGAAGGCAGCTCAGCACTCCCTTCTCAGGGACAGTTAGCGATGGATAATAAATGCTGGCCCAGCCAGTGATATCTCGATCATGTGAGCAAATGAGAAAATTCTTAAAGGGGCTGATAGATTGGAGTGTGTACCGCATAAACTCTGACATAGATCAGTTGGAAGGAATGATCTGTCAGTTTGACATAAAACTCTACATAAAAAGATGAACCTGCAGCTTGTTCTCACTGGGAGACTACATTAGTTCCCCGGCTGTCTCTATTAACCATGAGCAGTCTAGCTGGATGTTTGAGAGTCTTTCCGTGACCCCTTCTCCTTTCCCCTTGTAGTATGTGCCATGTTGCCAACCTCAATTATCGTGTGGTCATTATAGTTTGTTGCCAACATTGCCTTTCCCTGACTGGGTCAAAGGGCTATTTGGTTTACAGTGATAGAAGAACAAGTATTAATGAATCATTGTGAGAAGAGAATCTTGTCTGGAACAAAATGTAGTTTGGTTAGCTCAACAGGCTGAATGGTTCGTATGTGATGCCAACAAGGTGTGAGGATTTAATTTCCACAGTGGCTTCTCACGTTCTCCCCGCACCTGAGGTGTGGTGACCATCAGGTTAAACCATCACCAGTCATCTCTGTCTCTAATGAGAGAGCAGCCCTCTGGTCCTGTAAGACTGTGGTGATTTTAATGTGTCCCTTTATTGCATTACAGCAGTCAGGCACATGTTATATGAGTATGCCAGACCTGGAAAACTGTCATTCTACAAAGTCCATAGATGTCTGCCTTTCCTCACCCAAGTCCTTATGACATCTTCGAATTGGGTGGAGCTTAATGCAGTCCCACAACATTAACCTGCTCAGAATAATTACTTTATACGAAACCCCTTGCTGACTCTGCCTACATAAGAAGTGACCTATTTTCTATTGTGTGTGAGCAATGGTTGCTTTCCTGTCTGCGTTAGCCCTTCACCCTTCATTATTTTCTAAGTTTGAAATCCAATTGTATCAGTCTAAATGGGACAAGACTTACTGGCGATCGTTTTTCTGGCAAATAAACTCCTGAAAGCAGATGGGATGCTGAAGAAATCACTTAGATGGAGTTGACGAGAGATTGAATAGATTTGTACCTGGGTTGATGGACATTAGTAAAATGCACAGGCTGGAGAAGCTGGAAATTGTTCTCTCCAAGCAGGGAAGGTGAAAGGGGAGGTTTTACTGAAGCGTTCAAAATCACAAGGACAGAGTAAATCAGGATAAATTGTTTCCACTGTTCAATAACCAGAGGGCACAGATTTAGTACATTTGGCAAGAGAACCAAAGATGACATGAGATACCATTTATTACTTGGCGAATTTGCTGTGACCTGGAACACATTGCCAGCAAAGATGATGGAAGCAGATTCTATAACAATTTTCTGATGGGAATTATAAACATAGTTGAACAGGGAACATTTGAGGTGCTATGGGAGCAGGAGAAATAGAGAAATTGGACTGATTTTATAGTTCTTCCAAACAGCTAGCTCTTCCAGGATGAGCTGAACTATCTCTGCCCTCCTGCCCATTTCTATAGGTCTGTCTGTCACTGGGTATCGCTTCATGTTGCCCTGCTCTATGCATAAATCAAACTGCATCTGTTACTGGTGTAATAAAGTGTACTCAGAGCAATGTAACAAAGTGCACTAACAGCTCGTGTAGTCAAGCAAAGAAAGAATTTGCATATTTAAGTATTGCCTTTCATTCTGTCAGTCCTTGCTAAAGTGCTTCACAGCCAATGAAATGTAATCACTGCTGCAAACCAAGGGAAAGGGTGTAGCCTTTCCCAGGAGAAAATTTGCGGTAGCTTTTCCTTCATTTGGTCAGTATGATCACATTGCTTGACTGTAAGGATGCTAGGAGATAAAGACTGGTTGACCAGAAGTGGCAGTCAGAAGCAGAGTGCCATACAATGAAACCCCCAATTGGCAACACTACATATCACAGTCAGGTGGTCAGGTTCCATAGCTTTGAAAACAGGGAGAAACATTGATGTGGTATCAGAGATAATAGGTACTGCAGATGCTGGAGAATCCGAGATAACAAGGTGTGGAGCTGGATGAACACAGCAGGCCAAGCAGCATCATAGGAGCAGGAAAGCTTGACGTTTCGGGCCTAGACCCTTCATCAGAAATGGGGGAGGGGAGGAGGGTTCTGAAATAAATCGGGAGAGAGGGGGAGGCGGATAGAAGATGGATTGAGGAGAGGATAAGTGGAGAGGAGGCAGACAAGTCAAAGAGGCGGGGATGGAGCCAGTAAAGGTGAGTGTAGGTGGGGAGCTAGGGAGGAGATAGGTCAGTCCAGGGAGGACGGACAGGTCAAGGGTGCAGGATGAGGTTGGTAGATAGGAGATGGGGGTGGGGCTTGAGGTGGGAGGAGGGGATAGGAGAGAGGAAAAACAGGTTAGGGAGGCGGGGATGAGCTGGGCTGGTTTTGGGATGCGGTTGGGGGAGGGGAGATTTTGAAGCTTGTGAAATCCACATTGATACCATTGGGCTGCAGGGTTCCCAGGCTGAATATGATTTGCTGTTCCTGCAGCCTTCGTGTGGCATCATTGTGGCGCTGCAGGAGGCCCAGGATGGACATGTCGTCTGAGGAATGGGAGGGGGAGTTGAAATGGTTCGCGACTGGGAGGTGCAATTGTTTGTTGCGAACCGAGCGCAGATGTTCTGCAAAGTGGTCCCCAAGCCTCTGCTTGGTTTCCCCGATGTAGAAGAGGCCACAACGGGTACAGCGGATGCAGTATACCACATTGGCAGATGTGCAGGTGAACATCTGCCTGATGTGGAAAGTCTTCTTGGGGCCTGGGATTGGGGTGAGGGAGGAGGTGTGGGGGCAGGTGTAGCACTTCCTGCAGTTGCAGGGAAAAGTGCCGGGTGTGGTGGGGCTGGAGCGGAGTGTGGAGCGGACAAGGGAGTCATGGAGAGAGTGGTCCCTCCAGAAAGCAGATAAGGGTGGGGAGGGAAAAATGTCTTTGTGTGGTGGGATCGGATTGCAGATGGCAGAAGTGTCAGAGGATGATGCGTGGATCCGGAGGTTGGTGGGGTGGTACGTGAGGATGAGGGGGATTCTTTTTTGATTGTTATTGCGGGGACAGAGTGTGAGGGATGAGTTGCGGGAAATGCGGGAGACACGGTCGAGGGCGTTCTCGACCACTGTGGGGGGGGAAGTTGCGGTCCTTGAAGAATGAGGACATCTGAGATGTACGGGAGTGGAATGTCTCATCCTGGGAGCAGATGCGGCGGAGGCGAAGGAATTGGGAATAGGGGATGGCATTTTTGCAGTAAGGTGGGTGGGAGGAGGTGTATTCTAGGTAGCTGTGGGAGTCAGTGGGCTTGAAATGGATGTTGGTTTCTAGGTGGTTACCCAAGATGGAGACAGAGAGGTCCACGAAGGAGAGAGAGGTGTTCGAGATGGTCCAGGTGAACTTAAGGTTGGGGTGGAAGGTGTTAGTGAAGTGGATGAACTGTTCGAGCTCCTCGTGGGAGCATGAGGTGGCGCCGATACAGTCATCAATGTAACGGAGGAAGAGGTGGGGTTTAGGGCCAGTGTAGGTACAGAAGAGGGATTATTGATATGTGTGTGTGTGTCTGTGTCTGTGTGTGTGTGTGTGTGTGTGTGTGTGTGTGTGTCTGTCTGTCTCTGTGGTATCTGTGTGTGTGTATGTGTCTGTCTGTCTGTCTGTGTCGTGTCTGTGTGTGTG
>JAHRHZ010000218.1:34779597-34811683 GCA_024137785.1 Ginglymostoma cirratum
TGGGGGTGTGTAGGGAACCAGTCTACCAAAAATGGACCACCTGACCTTTAAAGCCATTACATTATTTTGTTTTATGTGACAAATTTGCCTTCTTGACATTTCACGGGATCAAAAATCTACAGCCAAAGCAAATATTAGCATTGAGTCCATGGGTGAATGTGAGAGAGCAGATTGACAAGCATTTATAATTCCATTATGGATACTGGAAAACTTGGGTTTCTCATTGGAAAACTTAGTTTGGCAAACAATCAAGTATACTGTCTGGAAGGATTTGTCCAGCTGTAGTTCAAACACTCACTTAAAATTTATTTTGACAAGTAGAAAATAATTATTCATGGATTTGTGAAGTTAACCTTTTGAATACCACAGTATTCAAAACCTAATTGAAATAACTGCAAAATTATTTTTTGTATTTGTTAAACATTCTACTTTGACCATCCAAATTCTTTTCTACCCAGGCTCCCCTTGTTCCCGCCCTTACACTCAATCCCTTCCAAACCTGCTGTCCCCACAGGATCATGATAGCACAGAAGAAAGCCATTTGACCCATCATGTCCTTGTTGGCCCTTCTAAGGAGCAATTCACATACTGCTGTTCCCCCTCCACCTCCCCAAATGCCATTTCCTATCCCACACCAAGTCTCGTTCTTCTGTAGTCGCCATCTTCACTGACTTTTATCCACTTCTGATCTCCCAATACTGCAAATTTAAAATTCTCATCCTTGGTACACCACCACATCACCACCCCACCCACCCCCCCACCCCCACCCGCCGCACCACCACCCCTCCATCTGTAACCTCTCCTGTTCCAATGACACTCAGTGCTAATATGGAATTCTATCACTTGTGCCCTTGTCTCGTGTGCATACTACCATTCCTTTCTCCCACAACTGGGAGCCCTGACTTGAGCTATCTACCACCCACCCAAAGTAAGGCCACTTTTCTACCTCCCTCATCTCTTTAAAGACTTACCAGCCTGTGTTAATTAAAAGAAGCGGCAGTTTGTTTGTGAGTGGGCATGTGTGTATCTGAGTGTGTGCACGTTTACCATGTCTATGCGAACATGTGAGCTTGAGAATGAGTATGTGTGTTTGTGCGTGTGTGTGCGCACACGTGTCTATGTGTTTATCTGGTCATATTTGCACATTGCATGTGCGTGTGTGCATGTGTGTGTAGAAACTTAGACCATTCCATGTATAATTAGTGGGTCTGTTAATCTCAATTGCAGGCGTCCATGATCAACCAAACTGGCACTATATAACAGAGTGGAAGGTAGCTTGAGATTGAGCAATTAAAAAAATGGCCAGAAAATTTCGAATTTCAAGTTTGCTTCTTTCTTGCAGAGAGCTATGAGCAGAGACAGTGCAAACAAAATTGGCAGGTTTTTTTCCATATATTTATTGAAAAATGGTAAAATTCAAACAGATTCCCTGCAGCTAGTTTCAACATCAAGAATGAGAGTTCTAATCTTCACTCATTCAAAATCCAACCATATTCACAAGATAAAGTGAGCTCTAGATACCTCCAGGAACAGGGGCATATTGATTGATTTGGATGTTTTTGTTTTACTTTGTGCAGGATGTGGGTGTCTTGTCTAAGGCTGGCATGTTGCCCATCTTTAGTTGGCCCTGAACCAAATGACTCTCTCGGCCATTTCAGAGGGCACTCGAGTTATCCACATTGGTGTGGGTCTGGAGTCATGTGTAGACCAGAGGCAGGGAGGGAGACAGATTTCCTTCCCTTAAAGTCATTAGTGAGCCAGGTGGGTTTTTCTGAAAATCTTTGAATTAAACCAACGGTACATTCAGACCAATAGTTTGAGGTATTGTGTGGTTGTGCAGAGAAGGAGGGATGTGGTGATTCTGTATTTTATGGTACCAAACATTGCTATATTATGCTTGAGGTATAGTACTGCCACCAATCCTCTTTTCTACTCTTTTAAACAACTCAAAAATGAGGTTAAAAAGGCTTCGTGGGCCACTGCAACTTAAATACAAACTAACAGTTGACAGAAATTTACACAGTTCTCCTTTCGATATTAAGTGTACAAACCTATCTAATTGGCACTGGTAGACAATAAACCACCATTGAGCCTTAATAAGAAGAGGAACTTGTCCCACACAACCAAAATATAGTGCATTGCATGGTGGTAACAGGTACAAGTTATAGTGATTAGAAAGAATTACAAAGACTATCAAAAGCTACAGATGATATTGTCTCCTTGAGGACCTTGCACTAAACTGCTTGATTCTCCACGCAAAGGCTACATAGCTGTAATATAACTCTTTCAGATCCACTATATTATACAACAGCTGTTAAATGGTCATGCCAGTATTGTGAATTTACCACTATAGCATTTACATAGAAGGTAACGCAGCAAAAGATTTCCTCTGTGAATATTTTACTAGGGATCTATTAATGAGGAGTGACATTATTGAATTTTTTGTGACTAGTTCTCAGCCTCTACACTACAGGACATGACGACAGTGTGCCAGGAGGGCATAAAGAGAAATTTCTGGAAAAACTCAGCAGGTCTGGCAGCACCTGTGGAGAGAAATCAAACTTAACGTTTCAGGACAAATTCTGAGGAAGGATCACTCAGCCCGAAACGGTAACTCTGATTTCCCTCCACAGATACTGCTGAACTTTTCCAGCAATTTCAGCCTTTGTTTCTGATTTACAGCGTCTGCAGTTCTTTTGGTTTTTGTTTACCAGGAGGACGTCATTGATTGTGAAGCATTTTGAGGCAGTCAGAGATCTTGAAAGGCACTCAAAAGGTCAGCAGTTATTGCCCACCCGCAGTTGTGTTGTGTCGGCACCAACTCAGTTGGTAGTCCTGTCTATCCTCTTGGATAGATGTTGCTTAAATCTCATGTCATTATTCTTACTAACAAAAAAACATCAAAAGGTATGGGGGTACAGCAGGAAAATAGTGTTGAAGCAGCAAATCAGTCATGATCTCAATGAAGGGCAAAACGGTTTGAAGAACTGAGTAGCTGACTCGTACTCCCATTGCTTACATTACCGGTGTTTGATGCAAAGCAGGCAGTGTTCCCCACAGTGTCCTGGCTAATATTAATCCTTCAATCACGATTACTAAAACAGATTGTCTGTTCATTGTTACGTTTGTGAGAGCTTGCTGTACGCAAACTGGCAGTCGTAATTACTTCATTACAACAGCGACTGCAATTTCAAAATTACATAACTGGCTGTAAAGCACTGTGCAACATCCTCAGGCCTCAAAAGGCACTATATAAATGCAACTGTTTTTGTTCTTGTTTGGGAAGATGTGGGTAGTGCTTTCATCTTGAACCGCTGCAGAGTGGATAGAGAAGGTGCTCTGGCAGTGTTGTTCAGGAGGTAGGACCATTGATTTTGACCCAACACCAGTGAAGGAACAGCTGAACTGTGCCTTTTGTCTTAAAGCAGCCAATTTAACAGAAAGGTTTGCCTTTTTGCTAGCCTCATTAAACCATACTTGGGCTGCTGTAAAAACCTGCATGTTTTCAATTGATCTGAGTAATTCCTAAAATGTGTACGGAATGATAGTCTGAGGTCAGTCCTGCGTTGCCCTCTCCCCTCCCCGGATAATGTGGGTTTCCTCTGGGAAACCTGCCCAGTAATACTATGCATGAGTTGTGTCTCACAATGGGAACTAATATTGTGAATATCATTAAAATGAGGCAGATCGAGGGAGATGAAACAAACGCTTCAAATAATAAAAACCGTTGATTGTGTTAAAGTTTTATAATGAAAACTGGCAATTGTTCTGAACAATGAAAGCTTAAGAAAAAACGAGTATTCCAATTATAATGTTGCACTTTCAGTCCTATACTAAAGGCAATCCACTCCTCTGCCACTTTACTTCCCTCATACTGGATAATCCCATTCGTCTGGACCAAGAGGCAACGTTTTATACGCAGAAGGAGGGCTGTTTCCTGAATGGAATTGCTCGTTGAAGCGTCTTGACTCACCGACCACTTCCCTGTATACCAGATGGGGTTGGTTAGCCTGCAAGGTGGAGTAACGCCAAGCCCCCATCGTTTTGACTTGATAGAGGTGTACAAAATGATCAGAGGTATAGAGTAGAGAGCCGGAGACATTTCCCTAGGGTGGAGGTAGCTATTATGAGGGGGCATAGTTTTAAAGTGAGTGGAGGTAGATGTAGGGGAGACGTCAGAGGTAGGTTCTTTACTCAGAGAGTGGTCGGGGCATGGAATGCATTGCCGGAGAGGGTAGTGGAGTCGGCCTCATTAGGGGCATTTAAGCGGCTATTAGATAGGCATATGGATGATAGTATACGGTAGGGGTGGAGGTTAGATAGACCTTAAGATTTGGGTAAAAGTTTGGCACAACATCATGGGCCGAAGGGCCTGTACTGTGTTGTACTGTTCTATGTTCTATGTTCTGTGTTCAATTCCTGCACTGATTGAGGTCACCATGAAGGTCCTGCCTTCTGAACCTTGCCCCTGACCTGAGAGCTGGTGGCTATCACATTAAATTCACCACCAGCGGTCTCGCTGTAATGAGATACTGGTCTGCTAGAGCCATCATCATTTTATCTTGCCTCTGGATAGCCTGTAGTTCTCCAATTTTCAACCAACTCTCCGTATTTCTCCCGAATGCAAAGACTGTTTACTCGTGAATCACATTACTTCTTACTGGAGCTTCATTTTGGCTCCTGCATGGCCTGTCTTACAACAGTGCCTGCATGTCATATGTATGTCACTAGCTGTAAAGCCTAGTGAAACATCCTGAAAGATGTAATGCCAATGCAAGCTTTTACTCATTTTTTTTTTCTTTCTGTCCATCTATCATTCGGTCTCATCTCCATCTCTCCTTTTTGGCACAGAATCAGAGAAACTAACATTTTTTTCTAACAAGTGAAGAATTAAAATCACACACTGTAACCATTTGCCCATGAAAATTATAAGAAGGGTTCCAAAAATTTCTCCGATGAGGATGGTTGGAGAGATTGGGACTGTTCTCGTTGGTGTGAACAAGGTTAAGAGGAGATCTGACAGAAGCTTTCAAAATTGTGAGGGGATTTCACAAAGTCGACAGGGAGAAACAGACTCACTCATAAAAGGATCAAGGAGAAGAGGGCACAAGATTTAAATTAAATTGTAAAAGAAACAAATATAAATTGAGAAAAGCCCTTTCTACATGAGTGGTTTGAGTATGGAATCCACTGCCTGGAAGTAAGGTACAAATCAGGTATTCAGATGGTACTGGATGATTAGGGTGGTACCAGAGACCTGGGATTGATTCCTGACTCAGGCGACTGTCTGCGTGGAGTTTGCACATTCTCGTCGTGTCTACATGGGTTTCTTCCAGGTTCTCCAGTTTTCTCCCACAGTCAAAAGATGTGCAGGTTAGTTGGATTGGCCATGCTAAATTGCTCCATCGTGTCCAGGGATGTGCAGGCTGGGTGGATTAACCACGGGAAATGCAGGGTTACAGGGATAGGATAGGTGGGAGTGGGTCTGGGTGGGATGCTCTTTTGAAGATCGGTGTGGACTGAGTGGGAGAAATGGTTTGCTTCCACACTGTAGGGATTCTATGATTATTTAGCTACTATCAATGTGCAGGGTTATGGAGAAAGGGTAGGAGAATGGCATTAAATCATGATGCCCACTTGGAAAGCCAGTGTAGACATGATGGGCTGAATAGTCTCCTTCTACACTATAACAATTCTATAACTTTGTAAAGCCAACCTATGAGGTTAGATCTTGTGATGAAATGCACTATTAATTGGTACATTGGTCAGTTGATAACTCGCTCCACAAGCACTCAACACATCTCCCTCTACTCTCAGAAAGCTTGACGTGGATGCCAGTCTCTGATGTACCAGTCACTACTTAGGTGCAAAAATCAACAAGCAGGAAGGCACACTGAATAATAATTAGTAATAATATTAGAGAAATTATCAGCAATTCTGATCTCACCGTGAACCATAGAAATTGGAGAAATTCAATTAATTAAAGCAAAGATTGCAGATGCTCAAAATCTGAAACAAATACAGAAATTGCTGAAGAAACTCAGCAGGTCCAGTAGTGGAGAGAGAAACAGAGTTAACATTTCAGGTCCTGTGACCCTTTATCAGAATAGACACTTTTGAAGAAAATTCACAGGACCCAACATGTTAACTCTGCTTTCTCTCCACAGATGATGCCAGACCTGCTGAGAAATTCAATTAATTCTGTTGTCAGTGTCATCTGCTTTATTTCAGTTCTTTAACACTGAATACATCAAGTAACACATAAATTTGGTATGGAACCTGGTTTGGATCATTTACCGATGTTGTCTGCATACTTTTATCTTAATGGTACTGGAGGCTAAATTGGATAGTTCCCAAAAATGGCACATAGATCACTGTGAGCAGCTAACTCATGCCCATTGATTGAAATGTGGACAGAATGCCAGTTTTGTGTTGCCTGCTCTTTGGAGGGTGGCTGCACTATTCATTGACTGCACACATCAATGGGTTCCCAAAATCGGAAAAGCAATATGGCCTGCCCAGTCACACTAGCAACGGCTGAAGCAGGTGTTGTCAGTCATTCACAAACTGAGATTACCTTGAGGGGAATGGCACATTGTGAGGGAGAGAGGGTGGGATCCATAATTACTGGAAACTTCACTGAGGACCTTGATGAAGGAGGTGGGAAGATGTGTCCACAGATGGTGAGGAGACCTTACAGGTACATGCGCCAAAGGCACTGAGAGTTAAGTAATATCGTGGTAATGTCACTGAACCAGTAACCCAGAAGGACATACTAATGATATGGTGAAGAATCTAACCATGGTAGCTGGTAGTATTTTAATTCAATAAATAAATCAGCAATGTGAAACTAGTTTTTGTCAAGGTGACCATGACCATCGTTATTAATTGCTAGAAAAACCCATTTGGTTCACCTTTAGACAAGGAAATCTGTCATCCTTGCCTCGTCATGCCTAGTTTGGAGGCACGTTCTGTGGTTCACTCTCAACTGCTCTCTGAAATGGGTCAGCGTAGGAAAGAAATTGAGCACATGCGGGCCAGCAGTGTATTAGTCACTACCACATTCCCTTCTGACTCACAAGCTTCATGGTTAAAGTGACATGTGATTACAATATTAGAATTCACTCAAACACTGCAGTGCAGCACTGGGAGAACACTGCACTGTTGGAGGTGCTTTCTTTTAGATCAAATGTTAAACTGAAGTCCCACCTGCTTACTGAGGAGAAAGTAAAAGATCCCATGGTACCATTTTGAAGAAAAGCAGCAATGTTTTCCCCAATGTTTTTGCTGACCATTTATCCCCACAACCCACAAAGCCAGATTATCCACTCACTGTCACATTACAGTTTGTGGGAGCTTGCTGTGCACAACATTGGCAATTTTGTCTCCTGTAATGCAATGCTGACCGTACTTCCACATCACTGGCTGTAAAACAGAAATATCCAATATCCATCGTGCTACATAAATGCAAGTCCTTTTCTCTTTTTATAGAGGCATATTTTTCGATGATCAGAATCTTCAGTGCAATCAGTGTTAATGAAGTGTCCGTATCAAACAACATCAGTGTTGATGGACTTGCAGTAAGATGGCGGTGGAGTAGGCCTTCTGAGCCCGAGGCTCGTCTGCTTTTCTTCTCGTTCCTTTTTCTTTCCCCTCTTTTCTTGTCTTTTTTCTTTTTGTTTTGCATGCCTCTTGACGCAATGGCATCAGTGGCGAGTAGGTCCAGCAGTGCGGACTCGTGGCGGTGATGTTGGAGGTGACTACGGGTGGTGTCTGTGTCCGGCGCAGGTTCATGGAGGCCACGGCGGAGGGGAGTTTGGGCCCAGTATGAGACCCTGCAGCATCAGCAGTGGCTGCATCGGCGAGATGGGCCCGAAGCTGACTCACTGAGGCGGCGGAGTCGAGTTTGGCCTAGTGCGGTACCCGGTGGCATCCGTGGTGTCTGCAGCGGCAAGGTCCGGTGAGGGCATTGGTGGAGGCGAGATGGTGCTGCAGGGTGGCAGCTTACATTCTAGTGGTGGTGGGTGTGGCAGAGGGGAGTCGTGCCTGACCTCCAGGCCCATGGCCCCCCATTGAGCACTTGACAAGAAGGACTGTGAAGTTTAACACTTTTTTTCTTTATTTCTTCATTTTTGTGCCTTTATATTCTATGAGTTGGTTTACATTTCTCTGTTTTGTGAAGGCGCTGGGGAGCGGGCGACGCTGTACAACACTTTTCACTGTGTTTTGTAACAAAATACCTGTGACAATAAATAAATCCATCAAACCAATGAACATACACTAGATGGCAGAATCTGAGGTCATTCTACTGTCGTCCAAATAATGATCACAAATTACTGCAGGATTTTTTTGATTTGATTTATTACTGTCACGTGTACCGAGATACAGTGAAAAGTGTTGCTTTTTGTGCTTCACAGGCAGATTGTACTCTATAAGTGCATCGGGGTAACAGAACAGAGTGCAGGTTACAATGTTACAGCTGCCCAGAAGGTGCAGAGAGAGATCAATATTCACATTCGGGGTCAATTCAGAAATGTGGTAACAGTGGGGAAGAAGCTGTTCGTATGTGTATTCAAACCTTTTCGTCTTCAGCTCAACGGAAGAAGGTGGAAGATAGTACAAACGGAGTGGGAAGGGTCTTTGGTTATGTTGGTTGACTTTTCCCTAACATTTAACAAACTCTCTGAAGTGTGGCTTCCCTTCAAGAATTCTGCTCCCCACCTCTTTCAGAATTGATATGGATCACAGACGGGTCAGGTGTTGCGTGTTCAAACTGTTTTCACGGAACAGTACCCTCCAATTTGTCCTTAATTGTGAGTCAGTATTTCAGGGTTGGGTGTCTGCAGGGATCACGCACCCTCGCTCATTCATCGCTTGCCGGTGTTAATTGGCACCTCTATTCTTGCACTAATGAATGGGTCACGCCAAGGTGGTGTGTGCAGTTCCTTTCTGTTAATCCTCGTCAACCCCATCACTGAGGCCCCCTGATTGTTTTGCATTGTGTGGGACTGGAGTGTGAGAAAGTTTGAAGCTTTTGTTAATTCACTTGTCCATGTGAGTGTAAAATTGTTGGCAGATCCTGACCCATATCGGTATAGCTTCACCACATTCCATTCCCCTCCCTGTGTGAGTGACAGCAACTCTGTAGAACTTTGTTTTCTTGCCATAGTCGCGAGTTTAAACAAAGCTGCTTGTTTCCAATATCAGACTGTGTCCTCGTTTTCCAAATAAATGCATTTAGCAGTCTCGTGAAATATCACAGTACAGTATTTGCTGTGTGGCCACTCCTTCATGGCTGCGTGTGTACACTAATGCAGGCTCATTGCAGAAACAACTTTGCAAAGTGCTTCAGTATTTTGCATTCAGTAGTCGTTTCAGAGAGACAAAAGAAAATCTTGCATGGCGTGGATCTTGGACTGATTGAGATACAGTTAGGTCCTGCTGTTACAATTCTGGAAAGCCTTGCAATTGGCAAATTGACAAACGTCAAACATGTTTTCTAACGGGAATCAATTGGATGGGTTCCAGTCATCCGAAATGTTGAAACGAACACAGAAAATGCTGGAGAAACTGAACAGGTCTGACAGCATCTGTTAGGAGAGAAACAGAGTTAACATTTTGAGCCCTGTATAACTCTAGTTCAGGACAGGGAAGTTTGGAGATGTACTGTATAAAATAGAAGATAAAATTAAACAAAACTGGTGTATCTAATAAACAAAAATACATTCAGGGGTAGCTTAGCTCAGTTGGCTGGATGGCTGGTCTGTGATGCAGAGTGATACCAACAATGTGAGTTCAATTCCTGCACTGGCTGGGGTTACTGTGAAGGACTCTCCTTCTCAATGTCTCCTCTCACCTGAGTTATGGTGACTCTCAGGTTAAACTACACCAGTTATCTCTCTTTGCAATGAGAGAGCAGCAATATAGTCTGGTAAAAGATGACTTTACCTTTTAAGGATGTTCGACTGGGAAAAGAGTGTAATAAAATAAGAAACATGTAAAATTTTTCAAACTGACCTTCACTAAAATGTTCACTGCACAATAAGATATTGCAACAACGCGGGCCTAAATGCAGCAGGGCAGTTTTTGTAACAGTCTTAAAGGAGAAAGAGGAGAGTTAGAAGGCAGAGAGGTGCAGAGAGGGATTTCCAGAGTTTAAAACTTAGGCAAGGGAAGGCATCGCCCTGTCTCCTTAACGATGATGGCTTAATAATCAGTCACTCGTGAATCACAGAATTGCCACAGCACACAAGAAGACCATTTGGCCCATTGTGCCTGTATCAGTTCTATTAGCGAGTGCCAATCTCCTGCCTTTTCCCTACACCCCTGTGAACCATTTCTATCCAAATAACCATCCAACGTCCTCTTGAATTCTTCAATTGAATCAACCTCCACCATATTTCCAGGCAGTGCATTCCACACCCTAACTACTTACTGTTTGAAAAAATCCTTTTCTGACGTCACCTTTGCTTTTATTTTGCACATCACTTCAAATTTATGCATTCTTTTTGTGTTTTTGTTTTCTATAAGTAGAAACAGCTTTGCTCTATTTAGTCTGTCCAACCTGCTCATGATTTGAAAACCTCAGTTGGATCTCTTCTCAGTCTTCTTTTCTCCAGGGAGAACAGCGCCAGTTTCCTCAATTTGTCACTACAACTGAAGACATCCCTGGAACCATTCCAGTAAATTGCCCTTCCATTCTCTGCAGCACACTTGCGTCTTTCCTATCACGTGGCATCCAGAACACATCACAGTACTCCAGCTGAGGTCTAGTAAGGGACTGGTTAACTCCCTGGGTTAGTTTATTTGGAACGGGTAAACACATTACAAATTTTGGCACACACCTCATAACAACTACAATAATTGATGTGTTGTGTGAAACTTGCAAACACAAAGACTAACTGACAAAGCAGAGTCACAATGTTATATACCATAAAACGTAGAGTTCTTAATGACAAATTTGCTTCAAGGCAAATTACACAAACAACACCATCTCTGACAGCGTAGCTGGTATGGGGTGAGCCTGGGTTAAGCAGCTAACCTGGGTTGGATTGATCAGAATTGGTGGATTTTAGCAGGGTTTGGTGCAGTGCTAGTGTCTTTACTTCTGGAGCAGAAAGTCCAGGATCAAGATCTACCTCTTCTGGAGATGTGCCATAACATGTCTGAACTGGCTGATGAAAAATAATGTACATCATCTTCTCCAGCGAATGGATGCTCACTGAGCTGCTCCTACTCGCTGTGCTCAGAAGGGAAGCTGGCGTTTTGGGTGGTACAGCAGGAAACACCACCATCTGAAAAGTTGGCACACAAAGAGCCCGTTTATTTCCCATCAAATGCATCTTGCTGCAAATCAAAACCCAAGCAGTCGAGTTTTGTATGACCTCACATTAAGGGACGAGACCAGTCGGGAGTGCATTAGAATACCCAAATCTGGTGGTAACAGGTACATGATTGAGGATTTTGGTAGCAAGTGGACTTTGGGGCACGTTACTGAGCTGGGACTGGGCAGTTCTCGGTGATGGTGTGAAAATCAGGTCAGAAATTCATCTTGGGGGATCAAATGTAACACCTAGGTTACAAACAAACTGACTCAATCTCAAAGATGCGGGAATGGAGCCAGTAAAGCTGTGTGTAGGTGGGGAGTTAGGGAGGAGATAGGTCAGTCCAGGGAGGACGGACAGGTCAAGGGGGCGGGATGAGGCTAGTAGATAGAAGATGGGGGTGGGGCTTGAGGTGGGATGAAGGACAGGCTAGGGAGGCGGGGACAAGCTGGGCTGGTTTTGTGATGTGGTAGGGGGAGGGGAGATTTTGAAGCTTGTGAAGTCCACATTGATACCATTGGGCTGCAGGGTTCCCAAGTGGAATATGAGGTGCTGTCCAGCTTGTCCCCGCCTCCCTAATCTGTCCTTCCTCCCACCTATCCCCTCCTCTCAGCTCAAGTCCCACCCCCATCTCCTACCCACTAGCCTCAAATCGCCTCCATAACCTGTCTGTCCTCCCTGGACTGACCTATCCCCTCCCTAACTCCCCACCTACACTCATCTTTACTGGTTCCATCCCCGCCTCTTTGACCTGTCTGTCTCCTCTCTATCTATCTTCTCCTCTATCCATCTTCTATCCACCTCCCCCTCTCTCCCTATTTATTTCAGAACCCCCTTCCCCTCCCCCACTTCTGAAGAAGGGTCAAGGCCTGAAACGTCAGCCTTCCTGCTCCTCTGATGCTGCTTGGCCTGCTGTGTTCATCCAGCTCCACACCTTGTTATCTCAGATTCTCCAGCATCTGCAGTTCCTACTATCTCTGACTTAATCTCAGACTGTTGCAGGGAGCGGGATGGGATTGGTCGCTAAGCAAAGGAGATTGGAGTGGGGATCAAGAACAATAGTTTCAAACTTCCCAATATTTAACTGCAGGGAATGTATGCTAATCCAGTACAGCATGTTCAATACAAGCGCAGAGAATGCTGGAGAAACTCAGCAGGTCTGGCAGTATCTGTGGTGAGAGAGAAAAGCAGAGCTAATATTTTAAGTTTGGTATGAATCTTCTTCAGAACTCTGTTTGTTTCAAACTTCCGGTATCTGGCATTTTGACTTTACCACTTGTTCGATGAGCCGCCCGATGACTTAGCACCAGTGAGGGATCAAATGGAGGCACAGGCGATATAGAACTGTATGTTATCAGCACCCACCATGTACTAACACTGAACCCTTTGGTGATATTGATGAGGACTACAGGAAGAGGTGAAGGATAAATCACTGGGAGATGTCAGAGGTAGTGGTGTGGAAGTTAGAAGAGGAGCCATTGCAAACACAACACTGGCTACAAGTTCAGAATTTATTGTCCATTCCCAATATTTTCTAACTAAGAAAAGACTTTGGAAATCTGAAGTGCAAAGGTTCTGTCAAAGTTAACGTGCAGGTTCAGTTGGCAGTTAGGAAGACAAATGCAATGTTCTCATTCATTTTCAAGACGGCTGGAATACAAGAGCTGAGATGTACTGCTGAGACTGTGCAAGCTTCGAGTCAGACTCATTTGGAATATTGCGAGCAGTTTTGGGCCCCGTGTCTAAGGAAGGATATGCTGGTGTTGGAGGGGACCCATAGGTGGTTCACAAGAATGATCCTGAGGATAGAGGGCTTGTCATTTGAGAAGCAGTTGAGGACTCTCACTCTGCATTTGTTGGTGTTTGAAGGATGAGGGGGCATCTGATTGAAACTTATGGAATTCTGAGAGGCCTGGATAGATTGGACGTGGAGAAAGTGTTTCCACTAGTAGGAGAGACTAGGACTGAGGGCTCAGCTTCAGAGTGAAAGGATGACAATTTAGGACTGAAATGAAGAGGAATTTCTTCAGCCAGAGCGTGATGAATCTGTAGAACTCATTGCTTCAGAGAACTGTGGAAGCCAAGTCATTGAGTGTAGTTAAGACAGTGATAGATGGGTTTTTAAAAACCTAGATAGGTTCTTGATCAGTAAAGGGATCAAGGGTTACAAGGAGAAGACAGGATAATGGAGTTGATAAATATATCAACCATGATTGAATGGCAAAACAGACTTGGTGTGCTGAATGGCCTAATTCTGCTCCTATATCTAATTGTCCAAACACCTTTGCAATTGATATCAAACAACTCAGTAGGTGGGTATTTTGGGGGATATTTCAGAATCAGCAATTGTGGTGAGAACAGCAGAACTACTTTCCCAAAGGATTGAAGAACCACATGGGGCATATTAACAATCCATTAGTTATCTGCTTATTATTACCGATTAAACTTTCATTCTCAATTTTTCTGAAATTTCACAAGCCAAATTTAAATTCCCCTGTTGCTACTGTGGGATTTGAACTCTCATCTTTGGGCTGTTAGGCCAGCAATCCAGATTACCGTTCAGAGAACATAACCAAAGTGCTACTGCTTTTTGAACTGAGGAATGAAAAATAAATACTATCCTACTCAGAGGGAAGAAAACAGCAGTAATACTTGAGAATGAGTGTATTGGGCATACTGGAGGCCCAGTTTGAAGTGTACGAGATGGGTTGGCCAGTCTGTCTCATTCACAAGTCTTAATGTTCCTTTCTTCCACCTGAACTGCAAATTTTGGGTCATTCAAACTCATTTTTGTTGGCTCACAGTGCCCCTAAAACCAAACCCTGTTGTTCAATATACAGACTGAGAAGAATAATCCAACAAGAAATGATGACCGCAGAGAAGCAGGTTGGACGCAGTCTCACCAGAGTCTGCATTCAAAACAAAAGCTTGCGTATTCTCTCTCCACAGGTGCTGCTGGACTTGCTGAGTCTTTCTCGCATTTTCTGCTCCTGTTTCAGATTTCCAGCATCTGTAGAATTTTGTTTTTTTTTGTATTAATGTGAAAAGGACTGGCAATAAATGTTGGCCCATCCAGAAACATGTGCATCCAACAAGTAAATAAAAAAATGTTCCTGGTGACATTGATTCGGAAAGGACGGGTCCTCCGCTGCCAGTGAAAATATACCATGTGAAGTGATCAATGTACTGAAATGCACTTCAGTTTACTCTGCCCACTCAAAATCATCCAACAGGCACGCAACATTTGTCTAGTGCTATCAGTGTAAGGAGAAGTTTCAATTAAGCTGGGCACTTCCTGGGATTGTTATCAAACAAAGTTTGAAACTGAGCCACATAATGAACCATCGGGACACATGATCGAGAGCTTGATCCAAGAGACGTGTTTTGTTGTGATCCTTAAGGAAAGAGAGAGAGAGGTTTAGGTGTGGAATTCCAGGACTTAGGGACACAGGCAACTGAAAGCTCTGATGCCAATGTTAGGACGATTAAATTAGCAACGAGTAAGCAGCCAGAATTAGGGAAAAACAGAGATCTTGTTGCATTGCAGGCTGGGTTTGGATGTTGCAGCGATTAGGAATGATTCAGGTCATGGAGGGATATGAAAACGAGGATGAGAATTTTGTATTCAATCTGCGTAATGTCCTGGTAGCAAAGCTTGAGGGCCAGCAAAGGGTTACAAGGTAATAATTCAATTGAGTGCTTCTGATGATATCATTAACCACAAAGATATAGCACCAGTGTTCATAGCTGTCAGCACAAAACCAAAATTAAATTACTGCTTTACACTCACTGCCAGAGCTTCACTGTACTTTCTAAAACATAGCGTACAATTTATTTACAAAAGTTGTCAGTTTGACTCTTGTTACATGAAGGAGATACAGAGCAGAGAGATAGTCTGGTCCTAACGAAAGAGTTGTAAAGATATTGCTGCATGGGTATGTGGGACCTAAAGCTAGTCGTGTTCTGAAAAATAATTACATTCAAAATTTCAGCAGCAATTATTTGGGATATAGGCATTAAACTTGTCTGGAAGGCTGGAAGTTTGAACTACGTTGTTCTGAGTCCAAAGTAGAGATTGACATCAGTTTCATTGTGGAATAACAGCTACAGTGACTTTCATTTATGTAGTGCCTTTTGCATCCTGAGTTGCCTTGTAAGTGTGTTGTAAAAAAGAATTCAGCACCGAGCAAAATAATTCGGGAGCTGATCAAATGTCTGGTCCAATGGATAATTTACAAGAACTGTCGTAAAGGAGGAGAGGTTTAGAGTCATTGAGTTGTACAGCACGGAAACAAACCCTTTGGTCCAACTCGTCCAGGCTGACCAGATATCCTAAATTAATCTGGTCCATTTGCCAGCATTTGACCCATATCCCTCTAAACCCTTCGTATTCATGGACCCATCCAGATGCCTTTTAAATAATGTAATTGTACAGAAAGAATTCCAGAGTATGTGGCACAGGCAGCAGAAGGAATGACCAGCGATGGTGGAATAATCCAAACTGGAGCAGAAGGAATGACCAGCGATGGTGGAATAATCCAAACTGGAAATGTGTAAGAAGCCAGAAGAGCAAAGAGGGCTCGGGATATTGTAGAGCTGGGGGAGGTGACAGGGATAGGCAAGTCAACAGTAGCCCACTCATCTGTTGTTGGCTCTCTCTTGCTAACTATATATTCTTGACCCACCAGGATTTCTCCCCTGTCTCTGGCTCTAGTCTCCCTGCTGACCTCCTCACATGATTTTATTTGGTTTATTGCAGTCACGTGAACCCAAGCACTGTGAAAAGCTTTGAGAGCAGTACAGGCAGATCATAGCAAACAAGGACATACAGATCATAGGGTGCTTAGACAGAGTGAGTCATACAGAGTTACAGCTGCGCACAGAAGATGCACAAAGCAAGATCAACATCAGCAAAATCAGCATTATTTGAAGTTAGAGAGTCCATTCATCAGTCTAATAGTGATGAGGAAGGAGCTGTTCTTGAACCTGTTGGTGCGTGTGTTCAAGCTTCTGTGGTTTCTGCCTGATGGAAGAGGTTGTAGGAAAGCATTAGCAGGATGGGAGGGGTCTTTCCAGTGTTCCATTCATTGCCCAGGATATTGTGGATAGTGGTGAAGCAGGAGCACTTAATGTGGACCTTGAAGACAGCTGACTGCAAAGACCGAGTGACCTCTGCAGTGTGCATTTCCTTTTCCAAAAACTTCAATAAAAGCAAAATACTGTGGATGGTGTAAATCTGAAACAAACACAGGAGTCATACCTGGCACGTAGGAAGATGGTTGTGGTTGTTGGAGGCCAGTCATCTCAGCTCCCGGACATCTCAGCAGGAGTTCCTCAGGGTAATGTCCTAGACCTAACTATCTTCATCAATGACTTTCCCTCCATCACGAGGTCAGAAGTTGGGATGTTCGCCAATGATGACACAATGTTCATCAAATTTCATGACTCCTCAGGTACTGAAACAGTCCATGTTCCAATGCAACAAGATCTGGACAATATCCAGGCTTGGGCTGACTATTGGCAAGTAAGAGATAACAAGGCGTGGAGCTGGATGAACACAGCAGGCCAAGCAGCATCATAGGAGCAGGAAAGCTTGACGTTTCAGGCCTAGACCCTTCATCAGAAATGGGAGAGGGGAAGAGGGTTCTGAAATAAATAGAGAGAGAGGGGGAGGCGGATAGAAGATGGATAGAGGAGAGGATAGGTGGAGAGGAGACAGACCGGTCAAAGAGGCGGGGATGGAGCCAGTAAAGGTGAGTGTAGGTAGGGGGGTAGGGAGGAGATAGGTCAGTCCAGGGAGGACGGACAGGTCAAGGGGGTGGGATGAGGTTAGTAGATAGAAGATGGGGGTGGGGCTCGAGGTGGGAGGAGGGGATAGGTGAGAGGAAAGACAGGTTAGGGAGGCGGGGACGAGCTGGGCTGGTTTTGGGATGCGGTTGGGGGAGGGGAGATTTTGAAGCTTGTGAAATCCACATTGATACCATTGGGCTGCAGGGTTCCCAGATATCCCAAATATGAGTTGCTGTTCCTGCGGCCTTCGGGTGGCATCACTGTGGCATTTCAGGAGGCCCAGGATGGACATGTTGTCTGAGGAATGGGAGGGGGAGTTGAAATGGTTCACGACTGGGAGGTGCAGTTGTTTGTTGCGACCTGAGCGCAGGTGTTCTGCAAAGCGGTCCCCAAGCCTCCGCTTGGTTTCCCCGATGTAGAGGAGGCCACAACGGGTACAGTGGATGCAGTATACCACATTGGCAGATGTGCAGGTGAACATCTGCCTGATGTGGAAAGTCTTCTTGGGGCCTGGGATTGAGGTGAGGGAGGAGGTGTTGGGGCAGGTGTAGCACTTCCTGCGGTTGCAGGGAAAAGTGCCGGGTGCGGTGGGGCTGGAGGGGAGTGTGGCGCGGACAAGGGAGTCACGGAGGGAGTGGTCCCTCCGGAAGGCAGACAAGGGTTGGGAGGGAAAAATGTCTTTGGTGGTGGGGTCGGATTGCAGATGGCAGAAGTGTCGGAGAATGATGCGATGGATCCGGTGGTTGGTGGGGTGGTACGAGGTGAGGACGAGGGGGATTCTTTTATGGTTATTATTGCGGGGACGGGGTGTGAGGGATGAGTTGCGGGAAATGCGGGAGACATGGTCACGGGCGTTCTCGACCACTGTGGGGGGGAAGTTGCGGTCGCAGGAACAGCAAATCATATTCAGCCTGGGAACCCTGCAGCCCAATGGTATCAATATGGATTTCACAAGCTTCAAAATCTCCCCTCCACCAACTGCATCCCAAAACCAGCCCAGCTCGTCCCCGCCTCCCTAACCTGTCCTTCCTCTCACCTATCCCTTCCTCCCACCTCAAGCCCCACCCCCATCTCCTATCTACTAACATCATCCCGCCCCCTTGACCTGTCCGTCCTCCCTGGACTGACCTATCTCCTCCCTAACCCCCTACCTACACTCACCTTTACTGGCTCCATCCCTGCCTCTTTGACCGGTCTGTCTCCTCTCCACCTATCCTCTCCTCTGTCCATCTTCTATCCGCCTCCCCCTCTCTCCCTATTTGTTTCAGAATCCCTCTTCCCCTCCCCCATTTCTGATGAAGGGTCTAGGCCTGAAACGTCAAGTTTTCCTGCTCCTATGATGCTGCTTGACCTGCTGTGTTCATCCAGCCCCATGCTTGTTATCTCGGATTCTCCAGCATCTGCAGTACCTTTTTATCTCTATTGGCAAGTAATATTTATGCCACACAAATGCCAGACAATCTGTCTTCTGTGGTTGCAAGATCCTTGATGACATTAGAGCAAAGTGATTGAAGAAACGTCTGCGCAGGCTGAAGGGTAAAAGACGAAAGATGAGGCAGCGGTGCAGGTGAACAACTGCTAAAGGGGCAGAACTACTCAGGCTTTGCTGAAGCTTCACGTGGCAAATGGACTGTGACACTTCTGTTTTTGTATCTCTTATGAAGTTCACCCATTTTGGAGGCACCTTAGTTGCTGGTCATGAGAAGATCTTATACATCAGTCTATTGTACTGTGCCTTTGTGTATAGTCGTTGTGCAATAAGATACAAAAAAAAATTGTCCTTTGACATTCAATGGTGTTACCATCGCTGAATACCCATTATTAATATCTTGGGGATTACCATTGATCAGAAACACAACTGGACTCACTACGTAAACACAGTGGCTACAAGAACAGGTCAGAGGCTGAGAATACTGTGGTGAGTTACTGGCCTCCTGACTCCCCAAAGCCTGTCCACCATCTACAAGGCATAAGTCAGGAGTGTGATGGAATACTCCCCACTTGCCTGGATGAGTGCAGCCCCACCAACACTCAAGAAACCTGACACCATCCAGGACAAAGCAGCCGCTTGACTGGCACCATATTCACAAGCATCTACTCCCTGCACCACCGACGCTCGGTTACGGCAGTGTGTACTGTCTGCGCACTGCAGACATTTACCAAAGACCCTCAGACAGCACCTTCCAAACCCATGACCATTTCCATCCAGACGTACAAAGGCAGCAGATACATGGGAACACCACCCTCTACAAGTTCCCCTCCAAGCTACTCACCATCCTGACTTGGAAATATATCGCTGTTCCTTCACTGCCACTGGGTCAAAATCCTGGAATTCACTCCCTAATGGCATTGTGGGTCAACCCACAGCAATGGACTGCAGCGGTTCAAGAGGGCAGCTCATTCCCACCTTCTCAAGGGCAACTAGGGATAGGCAATCAGTATTGGCCAAGCCAACGATGCCCATATCCCATGAGTGAATAAAACAAAAATTTCTGGAGGAACTCAGCAGGTCTGGCAGCATCTGTAGAGAGAGAAAAACAGTGTTAACATGGATGTTCCTTCAGCAGGAGAATCTTTGCTAAAAAAAAAGTCAAATTGGACCCAAAGTGTGAACTCTGTTTTCCCCCACAGATGCTGCCAGACCTGCTGAGTTTATGTTTGTTTGAGTTAAAATGCTTAATGCGCTTCAGTTTTTATTTAATTTTTGAGAAAATAAAATAAATGAACATGACTGGATTAAGATAGAAGCTAAAATAAATATTTTAAAAAAGAAATAAAATAGTTTATGTTTTTAAAAATGGATTTTTTCATGATAGTAAAGAAAGTTTACAGTCCACAAACATACAATTAGTGTTTTGGATATCTGGCCATAATATTGAAGTTAGCACTCCTTTAAAAATACAGTTACTTCTCAGTCAAGAAAGTGTATATTTTTCAATGCACATTTTGTCATCAGCTGTAACCAAGTAAGGGTGTAGGTTCTCTGCAGTTCCATTGATCAGGTTTGGGGTAGTGGGATGTTCCTTTTTTTGTACAGCAACACACGTTCTGAGGAATCGTACCACTGACAGCAACTTCTGCTCCCAAACAAAGCTTTTCACTGTACTCCGGCACACGTGACAGTAAATCGAATAAAATCAATCAATCGATCATTTTTGTGTTATCCGGTGCATGTGCAGATCACCAAAGTCGCTGTCAGATTCAGTGGTGTAATGCTGGCAAACACTAACAGTGTTGTTGTCATTTCCACCACAAAATCCAGGCCTTTATTTGCAGTATGATCACATTTCCTACGGATCTGCAAGAACTGATGGTTTTCATTTGGTTGAAAAACTGAGCTAGAATTAGCTCCTTTCTTGTAAAAACATGTAATATGATTTGATTTGTGGTTTTTATATGAATATCAGTGTTTGTGCTATGATGTCAGTCACAGCATGCTTATTGCATGATCATGCTACCTTAGGACATACTTCTATTGTTAAAATGTAATTTTGTCAACATTGAAATAAAGAATGTTATAAATGCTCATTCCCTAAACCAACACATTTATTCAGTGAGTAGATCCAATGTAAAGAAAGAGAAAGACTTGCATTTCTATAGTGCCCTGTATGATCTCAGGATTTCCCAAACCATTTTACAGCCAATGAAGTACTGCTTAGGTCTATTCAAAATTATATTGGAAGAAACATGGCAGCTGATTGGAAATAGCATGGCTCTACTAATGACAATTTATTAATTATTAGGGAGTCTGTTTTTCTGATGTTGATGGAGGGATGAATATTGTGCAGGATGCTGGGAAGAAATTCCTTTCCATTTTTCAAAAATACCATTCATTTCAGAGCATAGATGGGGCAGTCTCAGTTGAAGCACAGCTCATCACTCCCTTGTAATTGGAGAATTGCCCTTGATTTCTGAGTTCAAATCCTACCGATAATATTTGCCCTCAGAGGCACTGAGCCATAGTTAATTGGGCACCCTTGACTTTGTGCAACGTGAGTGAGTTATCCCCTGACTTTAATGTAAGAGAAAATCATGACAGCTGTAAAAACGGCTCACTATCATCTGAATGACCTCATTGCATGAAGTCATAATTACCCCAATAATTTCCCTGATGACGGTTGTCTGGTTTGCTATTGCGTTATGGCTTGGGGAGGGGAAACACCACCAAAATCCCCTGTTCCTAATGCCGAGCCATACTGCACATTGTGTGAAGACAGGCTTGGGGTCCTTCGTGCCTGAATAGCTTGCAGACACTCACCGCCAAGACTCACACATTGATAAGGGCCACTTTGCCAAGACACTGGTGGATGACTGCAATCATGGAATTAAGTGTGAGCGGGACCCTGCTCCTTCCGTGTGGGGAGAAGCAGTCGTAAGAAGCATTCTGCAAAGAATAACATATTGCTGGCAGCAGATTTAAGTCTGTAAATCTAACTCATTTTGTCCGAAACAGTTTATAAAGTCATCAGACCTGCCTGATTAATGATTCATTGCATTGGCAACCCATATTTCTATTACGTTTTCTGCTGGAATGACGAACCTTGAACAAATTGGAGCATTTGATTGCTTTAATCACTTGTTAGCTTGCCCCTACAACACACTGGGGAGTCCATAATCACTGCTGTCTAATACCTAGCTGTGTGCACTATGTGGAGGTCCTTTTCTTGCTGAAGTGTGATTACAGTAAGTTGCACACTGTGCTTTAGACCAATTTATTTCACTGGATGGAGTCTAAAATGTCATATTACGGAACAAGTAGCTATGACTTTACGTGAAACCAAAGACTGGTTGGTTGCAAACCCACATCCCATTTAACGTCCTTCCCAGTTTCACAATCAGGGGAACATGTAAAACAAGCTGCTTTGAATACTGGCCGTTTTAATATCAGCCTTAGAACCTATTAAACATGCTCACATGCAGTAGCATTTATTGCAACATCAAAATTTAGAAGTCAAAATCATAACTTTAGGTGTCAATCGTTTAAGGATTCTGCATCATCTTCCTGGCAACAGCTGAAGACCAAACCAGAATGTTTGTAACATTGGTGTTTGATCCGGGGTTAAGCTTTCTGACATATGTTCATGACAGCACTGCCCAACTTTACCTGGCCACAGCTCAACTGCTACCACAACCTTCATCTGTTCCTTTGTTCCCTGTTGACTTGACAATTCCAATGCTCCTCAGGTTGCTCATGTTCTATCTTCCACAAACTTGAGCTCATCCCAAACTCTGCCACCCACGCCCCATACTCATATTCAGTTCCAATTACCCATCAGCCTTGTGCTCACTGACCTACAAGCCATGGTCGAGCCATGCATCGATCTTAAAATTCTCATCCTTGTTTTCAAGTTCCTCCATGACTCCAACCCTTCCTATCCCTTTGATCTCACTACAAGTTGTCTGCACTCCTTTAATTCTGGCTTCTTGAACATTCCCAATTTTTATCACTCTGCTATTGATTGCCATACTTTGAGCCGTCTGGGCCCAAAATTCTGGAATTCACTCTCCCAACTTCTCCACACCTCTACCGCTTTATTTCTCCCTTTAAGCCATTCCTTAAATCTTGCCTTTTGGGACTAAGCTTTTGCCCACCTGCTCTAATAGTAACTAAAATGGTTTGGTGTTGATGTTTGCACTGTATTTGATGTTTTATGATGTTGAAAGTAGGATAACTCATCTTTAGCAAAGTAATACATTACAGGGCACTAGACAGGAAAGTTACAGACAATATTTGACGTTGAGCCCCATGTGGAAATCTCAGTAGGGGTGACCAAAAGCTCAGTGAAATGGGTAGGTTGTCAGGAACGTCTTAAAAGAAGAAAAAGAGGCAAAAAAATGGAACATTTTAAGGAGAGAATTCCAGACCTCAGCAGTCAGGTAGCTGAAAGGATGGTTGCCAGTGAGGCGAGTAAGGAGACTGTGGATGCACAAGGGATCAGAATTGGAGCAGTGCAGAGATTTCGGTGATTCAGATATATTTATGGATCTACTATCCATCGAATTGTGCATTTTGTGCCCCTGTTTTGTTTCTCTCCATTTAGGTGCATTTCCCTCCAACCCTGTCCAATCATTCGTCAGGATAAGATATCTTCAAAACACATGGTCCTGCTACCCCTGGGTTGATGCTCAGACTGAATGGCTGCCACATTTGCCAACGTAATGAGATCAACTGCAGTTCAAAAGCCACATCTTAGTGCAAAAGCTTTTAAAACACTTATGTAGCTCTATTTAATTCTGTGTTCAAACACCCAGGCTAGTGGCTGTATTGGCATATTTTGTTGGTGAAAATGTGGCAAAAACCCATTCCCTCAGCCAATGGGAAAATTGACCCCATTGAATCAGGAGTCCCACGGGAAGAATCTGGCCTTTGTCACCATATGTGCAGTGTATTAATTTCCTGACATATAAGACTATAATGCTTTCTGTTATATATCACTGTATAATTGGATTTACTTCTTGTAATGTAAAAGAAAAACTACTTCTTTAAGGGAGACTACTATTTCTACAAGTCAGCATTTACTGTTCAGTGTTTACGCAGATTAATATGCAGATTGCTCGTGCAGATCATTTGCATTCTGTAGTAAGAACAAATATGCTTGATTATTGTGGAGGAGGGCTCTCATCAGGAGTCGAAAGCAATCTGATTCACTTCTCCTCCCTAAATGCCTCAGACAAATGCAAAGACAAGCAATGGGAGTTGAATTGTTTGAATGCCCAGCTGGACAGTGAAAGTAGTCTGTTTACTGCTAGCGCCACTACACAAAAACATGAGTGCGGCATTGCACGTAAACAGGGGTTATGGTTGACAAAACATCTGGGCAGCTTGCTGTCAGCTGACAAGAGTTTAAGCATTGCGAAAAGTTTTTTTTAGGAAGTCTTGGGTCTCACATGTTCTCTTGGTAGCTACTGGATCTCACAGCTGTTTTCTTGAAGTAAATGGATCCTTTATTTCTTTTGAATAAAGACTATTTCTATTGTAAGAAGATCGAGCAATAAATCAGTATTTGAAGCGGAAGTGAAACTGACCTCTGTTTAAGCTTGAAAGATCAAACGTTTGTAACATTTAGGAGCAAGAGTAGGCCGTTCAGTCCCTTGAGTCTGTTCCATCATTTAGTGAGATCAGGTTTTTCACTGAGGAAGAGTATTCCGATGATTCATGACCCTTTGAGGCAAGAAATTTCTCCTTATCTCTGCTTTAAATGGGAAGTCTTATTTTTAAACAGTGTCCCCTACTCTCTGATTCCCCCATGAGGGAAAATAACCTCTCAGACTCTTTTCCCCCTCAATCTTACATGGTCAGTGAGATCACCTCTGATTCTCAACTCCAATGGATGTCAACCCAAACTGTTGAATCTTTCTTCCTAAGTTAAACCCCTTCATCTCAGGTATCAGCTGAATAAACTTTCTATGAAGAACTTCCAATGGAAATGTATCCCTCCTTAAGTAAGGAGACTAAACGGTAGTGTATGAGTGGTCTCACAGTACAGTTTTAGCAAGACCTAGTTTTATACTCCAATCTCCTTGCGATAAATCACATCATTTCTTCTGCCTTCCTAATGGCTTGTTGTACATGTCAGCTAATATTTTATGAGTAATGTACAAGGACAGCAGCTTAAAGGTTAAATCAACATCCTAAAACATCTCTGAATTATCAAATATTTTAGAAAGAAATGAAGACCATTCTGATTGTTTCAAAGATTTTGGCTAAATTTGAGCTTTGCATACATTGTGGGGAAATGTCACACATTTTAATTCTTTTTGCCAGATTTCCTTCCTCCCCATGAGTTGCAGCATGAACTGTCAAGGAAACATTTGCTATCTATAATTCAGTGTTTACTTGAATGTCCTTGGTGCATTTTGTGGTGCTGACAGTTTTTAAACTGGCCAACTATTTTCTGTTCTTTTGTCGATTTCCGCCTTGAAATGGTCAGCTCCGTAACAATGACACTGCTCTTAAAGGATGATTGCATGATCTAGTGAGAGCTCAGGCTCCAAACTTGTAATTTCACAAGGTTTCCTTCTCATGAAAATAACAGATCCCAGAATTGCTGCTGCAAATTTATGGTCTTTTACTGTAACAAATGAGTCATTGTTATTATAATAACAGCCAGGTTAATTAGCGACAACATAAACAATTGGCAATTTGTACGATCTGGCATAAAACATGCAAGATGCTTTCCTACAATATATGTTTTAGTTAGCCCTAGATCTCCAAAGCAGACAAGCCTGCACATTTAAGGCATTGCACAACATGGTGATATGACATTTAGTATCAATCAATCACTCTGTCTCCGTAATGAGGTTAGTATAGTCAGTTGGTTATCAGTGAGCATAGAACTTGGACTATGTGTGTAAGTCTGCGATATCAGAGCTTTGTAAATGGTTAGTGTTGTAAATAAATTCCAAGATATCTGACTCAGCAAGGATACAGTTTATCCGATAGGTGTTATTTAGCCTAATATACAATAAACAAAAAAAAAATGTCAGTGCATGCAAAGCACAACATAAGCCATTTGAAATGCTTATCAATGATTTTGTTAAAACTTTGATAGGCCAGGAGAGATGATAGCATGCTGATAATAATAGTCACTTTTACATCCTCTCACAAGGAGTGAGTAATTTGTGAAGTTTTAAACAGGCAAACAATAACAGTCAGTTAGATAATAGGATAAGTATGTATGAAATAGGAACAGGAATAGATTCTTTCTGTCTGGTCCAATATTCAACACAATTGTGGCTGACCGTCTACATCAAATCCATGTTCCCCAATTGTCCTCATTTCCATTAATTCTTATCACCCCCAAAAAATCTATTGACCTCCTTCATTAAGTTACTCCATGAGTGATCCTCCATTGCCTTCTGGAGGAAGGGGATAATGCAATTCCACATCCAGCCATGAGATTAATCTGTCTTAGTGGTGTGTTATGAGGGAAAAATATATCCATGAGGAATAAAAGCAGTGTCCACAATATTCGTAGGCATATGCATCCACCACAACAGGGGCTAGAGTCATAGTTTAATCTCTCATCCAATAGATGGAGCCACCCAGTCGTTGGATGTGCCTTCATTCCAGACTGCAGTGTCAGCTTCGAGCATGGGCTTGAAAAGATGCAAATGCAATACATCCTGATTCAGAGGCCAGAGTTCTGACGCAGAGCCAAGCCGACACTTGACTATAGCGCGTAGAATGTAGGCAGTGTATGACTCTGACGGACAGTGTGAAAACAACATCAGTCAAAAAAACATTTGGCACACCACATGTGCACTGTAAGGTTTAATGTTTGGTTTAAATGACTTAGTTAACTTCTATAAGGTATTGCATAATGTTTTTCTTCAGATAAGACAAGGTAATCTATTGTAACTTAATGACAAAAAAAAAGTTTCCACTTGTGTGCTTCCAAAAATCTGTCTGTGATATTTATTGCACTCAAGTAGTTTTAGAAATACTTCATACAAATTCTAAATTCAGTCCATATGTCCAGTATTCCAAATGCATATTTGTGGTGTCAATACATTCGTATTTCCCTGATCAGCTTTTGGCACCAATGCTGTTACGAGTACAATAAAGCCATTTATATTGAAGCAATTGTTCCTAATTAAACGACCTTTAATTTATGGAAAAGCAGATTGAGTGTGACACTTAGCTTAAAAACTGGGATATTAGAGATGAATTTTCCCACAAACCTTAGCCCTGTGATTCTTTGCAGCATAATTTGGAATCAAATGAGAAACAAAAATAAAAATTTCAAAGCCCATCACCAGCAGCAAGCTCTTTTTAACAGGTTTGATGCCCTGACAAATTTTGTTCCAATTCAACTTTTAACAAAAAACAGCCTCTTGCCGAGAAATAAATCTTTTGATTATTCACACTACACTATGGTTTAGGACTCTGTAAGAATCCTGCGCATCATATTCCAAACACTATTAATCACTCCCAAACAACAACTCTCCCTGCCCTGTCAAACTTGAGGGTATATTTTCCTACTGAATCTTTAATGGTGAAGCATATACCTATTTTGATCAATCATGGCAAAAGTGGCAATTATAACAATAGCAGCTTGCATGTAGATAGTGTTCTTTACATAATAAAACATCCCAAAATGTTTTACAGCAGCATTATTAAACAAAATAAGAAGATATAGTAGATTTCTGATGAAGGGTCTAGGCCCGAAACGTCAAGCTTTCCTGCTCCTATGATGCTGCTTGGCCTGCTGTGTTCATCCAGCTCCGCACCTTGTTATCTAAGAAGATATAGTAAGTCCAGTGACCAGAGGCTTGGCCAAAGAGGGGAATATCTCAAAGAATGAGAAAACGGGACCTAAGGGACAACTTTTTCATGCAGAGTGTGATGCCTGTATGGAAGGAGCTGCCAGGGGAAGTGGTGGAGGCTGGTACAATTACAACATTTAAAAGGCATCTGGATGGGTACATGGATAGGAAGGGTTGAGAGGGTTATGGGCCAAATGCTGGCAAAGGGGATCAGATTAATTGAGGATATCTGGTCGGCATGGACGCATTGGATCGAAGGGTCTGTTTCTGTGCTGTATGACTCTATGATTTGAAGGTGGAGAGTTGAATGGCAGAATTCTGGATCTTCAGAGTTTGGTTGTCAGTGATGGGCTGATTAAATTTTGGGTGTTCAGGAGACCAAATTGAAGAAATGCAGAGACTCGGGAGGGTAGTAGAACCGGGGAAGGCCACTGAGATAGGACAGCGCAGGATATTAGATGGTTTTAATAATATGGATGAAAATTGATAAATTGAGGTGGTGTTGGGCTGTGAATAAATATTGGTTAACAAACATAGGGTGAGGGGATGATGGAGATTTGTGTAAATTGGACAGCAGCGTTTTGGAAATTAATACTTGATGGATTGGCTGTTCAAGATTGTATGTCACACCCTGGTTTGGAACGGGTAGTGTGATTGCCAAGGTCAATAGGGGCGGTAATAGAGTATCAGCTGTTACTCAGTCAAGAGCATTCTTGAAAGATTGTGCATTCCACCTTACTTCTGAGAGGCGAATGTGAATATTGGAACTGATATTCCAGTGCTTGGAGGGGGGTAATACATTTTAAGATTCTGCCTTTCAATTAGGCAAATCTGAGCACTTGCCAGCTCTACATAATGTAAGGAATCGTTGTCCTACAAAGGATAACAGGCAACTCTTCGTTGGAGAGAGACAATGGGTGATGTACAACTTGAGAAACGGTTGTCCTCAAGGATGGAGTAAAGTGAGGACAAAGGCCTCCATGAGCTTTCACAAACAGTGTGGGGATTGAACCAGTGCTATTGGTTTTAATCTGCACCATGCTCAAGTCATCCAGTGTCTGTCAAACAAAAATACCCTGCCTGAGAAAAACAGAAAATACTGCAACTACGCAGCAGCTCTGTGAGGATGGAGGGGAAAACAGGATAATGTTTCAGATGAAAATCTGTCCTCAAAATAGAATCCTATTGAAGATTTGTGCCTGAAATATTAAGTATTCAGACACTGAGAGACCTGTGGTGCGTTTCTAGCATCTGTTTTCTGTTTTGTGGTTTATAATTGAAGGTTTTATGAGGGTTTTGACTGTGGAACAAAGTGTGCTGGATTGGCAGCCCATAGTACATATTACCGATAGGACAGTTCAGTGCGCAAGTTGCCACTGCACAGCAGTGTCACCCACTGTGGTAACTCTGCGAGCTGACTTTTACAGACTTCTGGCTGTAGATTTTCAGGTGGACTGGCAGGACCACCCTCCCAGTGATCAAATGAAGAATTTATGTCACAGCGTGAAATGGCTTCAATTGTCCTGTTCCATGCGCAACATCTACTACACATTTACACATCATTGTCATGGAAAGAAAAGATTCAAACATCCATCAGAGAGACCTGAGGGAAAAAAAGTGGTTGCAAGGCCAAAGTGGAGGAGATCAGATTAAACCACGGAAGTGTTGTAGCATAGAAAGAGCCCATTCAATCCATTTTACCTGCTCTGGCTCTTTAAATGAGCATCATTACCTAGTGAGATAACAAGGTGTAGAGCTGGATGAACTCAGCAGGCCAAGCAGCATCAGAGGAACAGGAAGGCTGACGTTTCGGGCCGAGACCGTTGTTCAGAAAGAAGGGTCTAGGCCCGAAACATCAGCCTTCCTGCTCCTCTGATGCTGTTTGGCCTGCTGTGTTCATCCAGCTCTACACCTTGTTATCTCAGATTCTCCAGCATCTGCATTTCCTGCTATCTCTGAAACATCATTACCTATTTTCTACTCTTTTCCCTTATCCATCTTGTTATTTTTATCATTATTTTTATCCAAATAATCATCCATGAATGTCTCAATTGAATCTGCCTCCATCACATTCCCAGGCAGCCCATTCCATACCCTAACTACTCATTGAGTGAAAATGTCTTTCCTCACACGACCTTTGCTTCTTTTGCAAATCACTTTCAATCTCTGCCCTCTTGTTCTTAGAACATAGAACATAGAACAGTACAGCACAGGCCCTTCGGCCCACGATGTCATGTTGAACTTTTACCCTAAACCTAAGGTCTATCTAACCTCCACCCCTACCTTATACTACCATCCATATGCCTATCTAATAGCCGCTTAAATGTCCCTAATGAGGCTGACTCCACTACCCTCTCCGGCAATGCATTCCATACCCCTACCACTCTCTGAGTGAAGAACCTACCTCTGACGTCTCCCCAATATCTATGTCCTTTCACTTTAAAACTGTGTCTCCTCGTAAAAGCTACCTCCACCCTTGGAAAAAGTCTCTGGCTGTCCACTCTATCTATACCTCTGATCATTTTGTACACCTCCATCAAGTCACCTTTCATCCTTCAGCGTTCTAACGAGGAAAGCCCTAGCTCTCTCAACCTTTCTTCGTAAGACCGTCCCTCCATTCCAGGCAACATCGTGGTAAATCTCCTCTGCACCTTTTCCAATGCTTCCACATCTTTCCACTAATGAGGTGACCAGAACTGGACACAATACTCCAGATGTGGCTGAACCAGGGTTTTGTATAGCTGGAGCATAGCTTCACGGCTCTTGAACTCAATCCCTCTATTAATGAAAGCTAACACACCGTATGCCTTCTTAATAACTCTATCCACCTGGGTGGCAGCTTTCAGGGAACTGTGGACATGAAACCCAAGATACCTCTGCTCCTGCACACTGCCAAGAATCTTGCTGTTAACCCTGTATTCTACTTTCAAATTTGTCCTTCCAAAATGAATCACCTCACACTTTTCAGAGTTAAACTCCATCTGCCACTTGTCAGCCCATCTCTGCATCCTATCAATGTCCCTTTGTAACCTCGAACAACCCTCCGCACTATCCACAACTCAACCCACCTTCATATCATCCGCGAACTTACTAATCCACACTTCCACTCCTACATCCAAATCATTTACAAAAATCACAAATAGAAGAGGACCCAGAACAGATCCTTGTGGTACACCACTCGTAACTGAGCACCATGTTGAATATTTTCCGTCCACTACCACCCTTGGTCTTCTAAGGGTCAGGCAATTCTGAATCCAATCTGCCACATTTCCCCCTATCCCATGCCTCCTTACTTTCTGCAAGAGCCAACCATGGGGAACCTTATCAAACGCCTTGCTTAAATCCATGTATACCACATCCACTGCTCTACCTTCATCCACGTGTTTGGTCACCTCTTCAAAGAATTCAGTAAGGTTTGTGAGGCATGATCTACCCCTCACAAATCCGTGCTGACTATCACGAATCAAACTGTCCCTATCCAAATGATCATAAATCCTATCTCTCCGAGCCCTTTCCAATAATGTGCCCACCACTGACATAAGACTAACTGCCCTGTAATTTCCGGGGTTATCCCTATTCCCTTTCTTGAACAAGGGAATGACGTTTGCCTCTCTCCAATCTTCTGGCACTATACCCATGGACAGTGAGGACGAAAAGATCATCGCCAAACGCCCTGCGATCTCTTCCCTCACTTCCCATAGAATCCTTGGATAAATCCCATCAGGCCCGGGGGATTTACCTATCTTCAAATTCCTCAAAATTCCTAGTGCAGCATCCTTACTAACATTGACCTCTTCTCGCCTACCAGCCTATTTCACACTGTCCTCCTCTACAACTAGGTCCCTTTCTGTTGTGAATACTGAAGAAAAGTATTCATGAAGGACCTCTCCTATCTGTTTAGGCTCCATGCACAAATTCCCTTTCCAATCCTTGATCAGCCCTACCCTTTCTCTGGTCATTGTCTTATTCCTCACGTACGTGTAAAAAGCCTTGGAGTTTTCCTTTATCTATCTGCCAAGGTTTTCTCAGGCCCCATTATAGCTCTCCTAAGCCATTTCTTCAGCTCCTTCCTGGATAACTTGTATCCCTCTAAAGCCTTTTCCGTTCCTTGTTTCCTAAACCTTATATAAGCATCCTTCTTCCTCTTAACCAGTCGTTCGACCTCTCTTGAGAGCGAAGGCTCCCTCACTCCACCGCATCTTCCCTGCCTGCTAGGGACAAACATATCGAGCACACACAGTATGCATTTTGTTAACAATCTCCACATTTCAATAGTGCTCTTCCCTGACAGCATCTGTTCCCATTTTATGTTACCCAGTTCTTGCCTAACAGAATTATAATTACCCTTCCCCCAATTATAAACCTTACCCTGCTGTATGTACCTATCCTTTTCCATGGCTATTGTAAAAGTAACAGAGTTATGATCGCGACTGCCAAAATGCTCTCCTACCAACACTTGGCCTGGTTCATTGCTAAACACCAAATCCAAAGTGGCCTCTCCTCATGTTGGTCTATCTATGTACTGTGTCAGGAATCCTTCCTGAATGCACTGGACAAAATCCACTCCATCTAAACTGTTACAACTAACTTGAGATAACAAGGTGTGGGGCTGGATGAACACAGCAGGCCAAGCAGCATCATAGGAGCAGGAAAGCTTGATGTTTCGGGCCTAGACCCTTCATCAGAAATGGGGGAGGGGAAGA
>JAHRHZ010000218.1:34827069-34862062 GCA_024137785.1 Ginglymostoma cirratum
GTTGAATCCTATGTAGGATAGGTTTGCACAGTCTTAGTCCATCTTCTGGTGGGCAGAAGTGCTTAAAAATTTACGCTGTCTTTTCTAAAGATCAGGCTCAATGTATTTAAACCTATTTGGGAGGTGTGACAGCAACAGACTAGGAGTAATTTTTCCAACTTCTGTTACTTTTCCATTTCAGCCTTTCTGTCAGAGTATGCAATAATTAACTTAAACTTGAACCAAAACAAATTTCACTTTCACTTTCAAAAACAGAAGTTGCTGGAAAAGCCCAGCAGGTCTGGAAGCATCTGTGAAGAAAAAAATCAGAGTTAACATTCCGGGTTCAGACCTGCTGAGCTTTTCCAGCACCTTCTGTTTTTGTTCCTGATTTACAGCATCCGCAGTTCTTTTGGTTTTCACTTTCGCTTTAGCTGCTTCAGGCACAAGTATGAATCTAAAAGGGAATTATTGAAAAATTGCTGTGAGAAGCTGTCCATGATTGGACACAAACATCTTTCATTCATCTAGGACTGACCTTTGAAGATGAATTGGAAAATGTGGATTGTTCATTTGACTGCTGGAAACATACATGTTCCTTGTATTTTCACAGAAATGAAAGGAAGGCTTGCATTTCTATACCACCTTTCTGGACCACAGTGCATTTCAAAATGCTTTGCAATCATCTAAGTATGTTTTGAATTTCTAAGTGTAATCTCTGATGTAATGAGAGAAACGCAATAGCCAATTTTCATCCAACAATCTCCGACAAATAGCAATTTGTTAATGATCAGATATTCTGTTTTAGTGATGTTGATTGATGGATAAATATTCATTGAATCATAGAAACCCTACTGTGTGGAAGCAGGCAATTCAGCCCATTGAGTCCACACTGACCCTCCAAAGAGCATCACACCCACACCCACTCCATCCCTGTAACACATCATTATCCATGGCTAATCCACTTAGCCTGCACATCCCTGGACACTATGGGAATTTGGCATGGCCAATCCACCTAACCTGCACATCTTTAAACTGTGGGAGGAAACCAGAGCAATTGGAGGTGATCCACACAGACACAGGGAGAATGTGCAAACTCCACACAGATAGTCACTTGGGTCCCTGACGCTGTGAGGCAGCAGTATTAACCACTGAGCCACCGTGCCACCATTGTCCATGACATGAGGGATAACCCCTCTATAGATGTTCAAATTGGGTTCCAGGGAATCTTTCAAATCTGTCTGAGAATTCAGACAGCTAGGATCTAAGTTTAACATCTCACCTGAGAGACAGAACTTCCAACAGTGCAGCATTGCCTCGGTGTTACACTGGAGTATCAGCTTATGTTTGTTGTTTAAGCCCTGGAAAGGTATTTAAACTCACAATTGTCAGACTCAGAGGTGGGACAGTTATACACTGAACCATGACTAACTCTGTGGACATTTCACTAAAGTAAAAACTGCTTGATGTATTGGCTGTCGTGCAGTTCACCTACGTAAAAAAAAAAATTCCCTGCTGTCTAAGTGATATAAAAATACAATCCATGCGAGCAGGAAATTGGAGAGTCTGGGGGTATCTTATTTTAAGACACATCAATATTGAAATCTATGCCATGTTCATAGCTACCAGTGACAGGATCTAAGGAAAAGCCTAATGTAAGCACAAGTATTTGAAGAGACAGTGAACAATGTGAAAATCGTTAAGCAAGCAAAAATGACATGAATAAATTATTTCATTGACACAGGACATCAGGGTCCAACGTATTGGAGAATTAAAAGACAGTAAAAGAACTAAACTGGAAAGGAAATTTTTTAAAAGAGCTGATAAGGTAAATTTTATGATTCTTACTGAGAGTCTGGAATGAAGGGTAACTGATTAAAAATAAGGAGTCTCCCACTTAAGAGAAAGACGAGGAGGTCTGCTTTCTCTTCGATGGTCATGATTCTTTGGAACTCTTGTTCCCAGGTCACGGTGGAGGTGAGGTTTTGAGTATTTTTAAGGCAGAGGTAAATAGATTCTTGACCAATAAAATGGTCAAAGGTTACGAACGTGGAGTTGTCGCCATAATCAGACCTGTTGTAATTGTGTGAAGTAGTGCAACAGGCTAGAGGGGTCAAGTAGCATGTGTTCACGTGCTCACATCTTGGGAATTAGAGAAGTGAATGGCTAGGGATGGAAAATCAGGTAGAGAGCATTTTAAAAAACTTCTTCTATATTTCCACTGTGTGGAGTGATGCCTATTTTTTTTTAACCATCCCTAATTAAGTCCGTAGGTCCATAAGATATGAGACCAAATTCGAGGCTGTTTGGCCCATTGAGTCTGCTCCGCCATTCGATCGTGGCTGATACTTTTCTCCTGCCTTGTCCCTATGATCCTTGATCCCCTTACTAATCAAGAATTTATCTATCTCTGTCTTAAATAGACTCACACTTGATTGATTGATTTTTATAGTCACGTGTACCAGAGTACAGTAAAAAGCTTTGTTTATGAGCAGTACAGACAGATCATAGTAAGCAAAGATATACAGATCAGAGGTTGTAAGAAGACATAGAGGCATACAGGTTACATTGTACAGGGCGTGCGCTAGGCGAGATCAATGTTAGCTAGATCAGCATTATTTAAGGCTAGAGAGTCCGTCCATCAGTCTAAAAACAGCCGGAAAGAAGCTGTTCTTGAACCTGTTTGTGCATGTGTTCAGGCTTCTGTATTTTCTGCCTGACAGAAGAGGTCGTAGGAGATCATTACCGGGGTGTGATTGGTCTTTGATGTTGGCTGCCTTTCCACAGCCGTGAGCCATGTAAATGGAGTCCATGGATGGAAGGTTGGCTTCCGTGATGGCCTGGGCTGTGCACACCATCTTCTGTAGTTTCTTACAGTCCTGGGCAGAGCAGTTGCCGTACCAGGCTGTTATGCACCTGGACAGTATGCTTTCAATAGTGCACCTGTAGAAGTTGGTGAGGGTCCTTATGGACATGACAAATTTCCTGAGCCGCCTGATGAAGAATAGGCTTTATTGTGCCTTCTTGACCGTTGCACCTATGTGGGAATTCCAGGACAGTTTGTCAGCTATTGTTACTGTAAGGAACTTGATGCTCTCCACCCTCTCAACCTCAGTTCCGTTGATGTAGGTGCGGGTGTGTTCTCCTCCTTACTTTCTGAAGTTGATGATCAGGCCTTTAGTTTTGACGACATTGAGAGAAAGGTTGTTCCCAATCTCCCTTCTGGCTTTTGATTTGTTGTTGTTAGATATCTGTCCCACTATGGTAGTGTCATCAGCGAACTTGTAGATGGCATTCATTCAGAATTTGGCAACACAGTCATGGGTGTACAGGGAGTACAGTAGGGGCCTGAGGACGTATCCTTGGGGGGAGTCCAGTGTTGAGTGTTATTGTGGAGGGGGTGCAGTTACCTGTCCTCACTGATTGCGATCTGTGGGTCAGAAAGCTGAGGATCTAGTTGCAGAGGGCAGAGCCAAGACCAAGGTCAGAGTTTTGAGATCAGTCTGGAGGGGATTAAAGTGCTGAAGGAGGAGCTCGTGTCAATGAGCAGGAGTCTGATGTAGGTGTCCTCGTTGTCCAGATGTTCCAGGGATGAATGCAGGGCCAGGGATATACTATCCTCTGTGCACCTGTTATGTCGGCAAATTGTAGGGGATTGAGGCAGGGTGGGAGACTGGAAGTGACGTGGGCAATGACCAGCCTTTTGAAGCACTTCATGATTACTGAGGTCAGAGCCACTGGGTGGTAGTCATTAAGGCACACTGCATGTGTTTTCTTCATGAAGCAGGTGGGGCTTTTGGCTTGTAGGAGGGAGAGGTTGAAGATGTCAGTGAATAACAACGCCAGGTGGTCTGCACAGGAATTGAGTGCTCGGCTGCGGACACTGTCTAGGCTGTTCACTTTCCTTGGGTTGACTCCCAGGAAAACCATTCTGACGTCTGCAGCACTGTCCGGGGCTCTCGAGGCAGATGTTACCGCGCCGCTGGCATTTTGCTCAAACCGAGCTTCGAAAGCACTGAGCGTGTCAGGGAGGGATGTGTCTATATCTGCCATCTTGCACTGCTTCATTTTGTATCCCGTAATGTTGTTTAGGCTTTGCCATAGGCGGCAGGAGTCTGTTTGGCAGGTTTGGGCCTCTAACTTGGTCCGGTACTGCCTCTTTGCATCCCTGATGGCCTTGTGGAGGTCATATCTGGATTTCCTGGCATCTACAGCCCTCTGCGGCAATGAGTTCCACAGGTTTACCACCCTCTGGCTGAAGGAATTCCTCCTCATCTCAGTTCTAAAGGGTTGTCGCTTCACTCTGAGGCTGTGCCCTTTGGTCTTAATCTCTCCTACTCGTGGAAAAATCTTCTCCACATCTGCTCTATCCAGACCTCTTAGTATCCTGTAAGTTTCAATCAGATCCCTCCATCATCCTTCTAAATCCACTGAGTACAACTCAGAGTCCTCAGCAGCTCCTCATATCCCAATCCCTTTGTTCCCTGGATCATTCTTGTAAACTTCCTCTAGACCCCCTCCAAGGTGAGGACATCCTTCCTTAGCTACGGAGCCCAAAATAACTGGCCTTGAAAAGACGATGATCAGCTGCCTTCTTGAATCATTGCAATCAACTGGATACATACAAAAACAAAGTTGCTGGAAAAGCTCAGCAGATCACACAGATGAATCCATGATGCTGTCAGGGAGAGAGTTTCAGGATGTTGATCCAACGACAGTGAAGGAATGGCGATATATTTCTAAGTCAGGATGCTTTATGGATGATTATGGTAGTGGTGTTTCCTGCAATGATTGAGACTGTGTACATTTGGAAGGTGCTGTTGAGGAGGGCTTGGCTGGTTTCTACAGTGCATTTTACTACGCACTGTTGTCACTCTGCATTGTTGGTGGAAGGAGTGAGTGTTAAAGTTGGTGGACGGGGTGATAATCAAATAGTCTGCTGTATTATTGACAGTGTGGAGCTTTTGGAATGCTTTGGAGCTCCACCAATCCAGGCAAATGCAGACTATTCTATCACACACTGTGCCACCACATACGCCTTGTTGATGGTGGACAGGCACTGGGGAGACAGAAAGGGATGGACTTGATGCAGGATTCCTAGCCTCTGACCTGACCTTGTTGCCACAATATTTATATATCTGGTCCAATTCACTTTCTGTTCAATGGTAACCCCCAAGATGTTGATTGTAAAGGTATCAGCGATGGTAATGCTATTGAATAACAAACAGAGATGGTATGATTCTTTGAGATGGTCATTGCATGGTGTACGTGTGACCCAAATTTTACTTGGCTTTTATTAGCAAAAGCCTGGATGTTGTCCAGGTTGTGCTCCACATGGACACAGAGTGCTTCAGGTTTCGAGGAGTTGCAAATGGTGTTGAGCATCGTGTAATAATTGGCAAACATCTTCACTTGTGACTTTATGGCGGAGGGACAGTTATTGATGAAGCAACTGAAAATGGTTGGGCCTAGGACATTCCCCTGAGGAACTCCTGCAGAGATATCCTGCGGCTGGATGATTGAACTCCAGCCCCACAATCTTCCGTGATACAGGAGATGTGATGGCCTTGAGCCGTTATCGCTGGATTATTAATCCAAAGACCGAGGTAAAATTCTGAGAACCCAGGTTCAAATCTTGCCATGTAGATGGTGGAATTGGAATTCAATACAAATCTGGAATTAAGAGTCTAATGATGACCGTGAATCCATTGTCGATTGTTGGAAAAACCCATCTGGTTCACTAATGTCCTTTAGTGAAAGAAACTGCCATCCTTCCCTGGTCTGGCCTACATGTGATCCCAGACTCAACAACATGGTTGACTCTTAAACTGCCCTCTGGGCAAGTAGGGATGGATAACAAACACTGGCCTGGCTAATGAAACCCTCATCTCATAAATGAATAAAAGAAAGGTATGAGTCTAACCAATGGGGAGTTTACTCCCTGATTCTCATTGACATGAGTTTTTCTTGAGGTGAAAAGCTGCGTTGTTGTCAAGGATGTGCACTTTCACTTTGCCTCCTGAGTTCAGCCATGTTGTCCATTTTTAATCCAACACTGCAATTTGGTCAAGAGCTATGAGGCTTTGGCTGAACCCAAGCCTCCATCTGTAAGCAGGACATTTCTGAGGAAGTTCCTTCTGAAAGTGGTATTGACAATCCCTTCCGTCACTTTGCTGATGATAAAGAGTATTGTGATGAGGCAGTAAATGGCTGTGTTGAATTTGTCCTGCTTCTTGTGCACAGGGCATTCCTGGGTAATCTTCCATATTGTTAGTTAGAATGCTAGTGTTGTAAGTGGAACAATTTGGCTGCGGGTCACAGCTAATTCTGGAGCACAAGTGTTCAGTGCTATTGTCAAAATGTTGTCAGGGCCAGTAGACTTTGTAGTATCCAGTATCTCCAGCTGTTTCTTGATATCACATGGACTGAATCTGTTTAGCTGAAGACTGGCATCTGTGATGCTGGGGACCACTGGAGGAGACTGAGATGGATCATCCACTTGGCAATTCTGGATGAAGATTGTTGCAAATGCTTCAGCCTTTCCTTTTCCACCCAGAGAGTGGGGAACCTGTGGAATTCTCTCTCAAAGAGAATTGAGAACAAAACATTGAATGTTTTGAAGAAGGAGTTAGATATTGTTCTCAAGGCTAAAGGGATCATAGGGTGGGAGAGTGGAGAAAGAGGGAACAGGACACGGAGTTAGGTTATCAGTAATGACCAAATTTGATTAGAGCAGGGTCTAAGGGCTGAATGGCCCACTCCTATTTTCTATATCATTGATAAATGTAGAGGCGCTCTGACAGATTGCAGTCCCTAAGTCTGGAAGATGGGATGTGAGCTGGAATGAGGTAAGTTCTCCCTGCAACAAACACAGAATGCTGGAATTATTCAGCCACTCAGACAATACCAATTAGGAGAATTACAAGAACAAACAGGACTAAAACAGGCCAATTGGCTCAACCAGTCCATGACAACTTCTTGAACAAAAACAGATGTTGCTGGAAAAGCTCAGCAGGTCTGGCAGCATCTGGGAAGGAAGAAACAGAGTTAACATTTCGGATCCGGTGACCCTTCCTCAGAACTGATGGTGGCTTGTCTGACTTCCTGTCTCACTTAAGCATCCTCTGGTGCTTCCCCTCACTATACCAACTTAATCTTTGATTACCTTCTCCTCCATGATTTTGCCTGGTTTCCACTTAACTACATGCTCTCTTGTTCACTTCAAACATGTAGTTTAACAACAAAGTCCACATTTGTTGCAGTCACTAGATAAAGATCCTCTGAACTCCCCATTTGATTTCTTAAGGACTATCTTGGTCTGTAGTTTTGCTCTTCCTTAGACGTACCAACACTGTATTTACTCTGTCAAAATCCATTACACTGTCAGTGGTGTGAGAAAAATGTGCAAGTGCTGACAAACAGTGTGTGCTGAAATAACTCCAAAGAGGCCAGTACCCCATCACCACGTCATCCTTTATTTACATGTGGAAAGTCCTTGACACTGATCCAGCTCCCTCAGACCAAGTCTCACAGTGAACACAATGTCTGGCATTCCTGTTTATAGCTTTCAGCCAGGGCTCCCTGATTGGGGCTGTTAACCTGTCCAATCAGGGAACTCCTATTCTGTGAGGTCCACCTGGCTTCCTCATTACAATGACTACAGATGCCAAGCGGATAGGCATGAGACAGCAGAAAACACTGCAAGAAGGGTCTAGACCTGAAACGTCAGCTTTCCTGCTCCTCTGATGCTGCTTGGCCTGCTGTGTTCATCCAGCTCTACACCTTGTTATCTCAAAACACTGCAAAGTTGGTGACAGTCTGAAAAGGATTGAACTTGCCTTTGTATAGCACCTCTCACCACCTCAGTACTTTACACTGCGATACTACTGAAATGTTATCCCTGTTTTATTGTGAGAAATACAGTAGCGAACTTGTGCACGGCAAAATTCCACACACAGAAATGTGATGCTGAGCAGATCTCTCTTTTTTTAGTGTTGTTGATTGAGGTGTAAATGTTGGCCTGGACACCGAGGGAAAAGCTCTGGTACTTCTTCTGTGCTGTATTGTGCAATGTTCTGTGTTCAGTGTTTCACCTTTTCCTGAAAGAACAAACTGTGCCTTAGTTTAAGGCCCCATCTGAAAGATAAATTAGAGTGGGAGCCCCTGGTTTGTTATTGTCAGTTCACCGTTCTAAAAAATAAAGTTGCCTTTCTTCTGATGAATTTGTTCTGACATTTATTCACTTTTAACCCTCTTTGTAACATGCTACTGGGAAGCAGCTCGCTTGGAATGAGTATCCAGGACTCAACCTAAGAGATATAATCAAAAAGATTTGTTCAAGTACTTCCTTCATCGTCTGAAATTCCTTTCACTTATGTCTGTCCTTCTTTGCCCAGTCCCTAGTATGAGTGAGCACATTACAAGGAGAGAGGGGAAGAGGGACAGGGGTGCTTGAGAATGCAGAGTTTCGTATTAACAGATTAAAGCTGCTCTGATGTTACACAGCGTGACTCCAAGCAAACAACTTCAGAAGCGAAACTGTCAATATAAATCATTCGAGTGAAAGTCCTGTATTCTTCCGTCCCTCTTTTAAGTGACAGCAGCACGAGTGAGTATTTTAAATTGTGAAATATTGGATGGAGTGTTTATTGCATAGTCAGAACCTGGTTATTTTATGACAGATTGATTTGATTCAACATCGAGAAACACAGCAACACAGCTAATCAATCTGGAATGCCAGTTGCTGTGATTTAATCGTCCCACTAATCTTATGTTTCCTCTGTTTACCAACCTCAAAATTGCTTTGCGTGACAGTTTTTCCAGATGACAAAGTCCCTTTAAATAACCAGCTGTGATGGAGGTAGATAATGGGACATTAAGCAGTCCCCAGAGACAGATAGTGGGACAATGAACAGCCGTGGAACAGATAATCAAGCATTAAGCAGGCCTTCCAGTGAGTTATTGGGAAATTAAGTGATCCTGAAATCGTCTGTCGTGGCAGGTAAATCAAAATTTAGTTTTCTTGAGCAGATTGAGATGCCCATTCCACCCTACGGTTGCCAATCCTCCGGGATTGCCCATGAGTCTCCAAGTTTTACAAATTAATCTCCAGGATACTGCCATGAAGCATGCGCAGGGTGGAAATTGAAGCTCCAAAAAATAAATTTTCACTTTTTGTTTGTTAGTTATAAAAGTATTTGGGGATGGCTAAATGACAGCTGTTTGACTGGCAGTCAGGAATTATAGGAATGTCAGTCTGTTTTCCAGTTGGCGCAGGAGTACAGTGGCCTGTTGGGATAGATGTGTCACGAAACCAATGGCACTACAGCAGGAATGCCACAACAGGGCATCACGTGATAAAGTTTGAGATACTGCCAGAGCTGGCAATCCTCGTTCACCTAATTACATCTACAGCACTCCGTGAAGAGTTCTAGCTACAGTGTAAATATATGGGATCAGTTAGCTCAATGGCTGGTTTGCAATGTGTGGGTTCAGTTCCTGCGCCAGCTGAGGTTACCATGAAAGACTCCTTCTCCACCTCTCCCCTCACCTGAGGTTTGTTAACCCTCAGGTTAAACCACCACCAGTCGTCGCTGTCTCTCATCAGAGAGCTGCCTTATGGTTCTGTTGGACTGTGCTGAATTTATATATGTGTTTAAAGTATATCTCTGGAACTGCCTTCCTAACAACACTGAGGGTGTACCTGTGGTCTCCATGTTCTGCAGCTGTTCATGAAGGCAGCTCATCATCACCTTCTCAAAGGCAGCAATATCCACGTCCCCCGATTGAATCTAAAGATATATAGATATGGCACATTTCCTGGTTGCTAGTTAACTGTCGCTCAACATCACAGAAACAGATTATCTGGGCATAATCACACTGCTTTTGTTTTTAGGAGTTTTCTAGGCACAGGTTAGCTGCTGCATAGCCCATGTTACAACACTTCTAAACTACTTTGTTGGGTATAAAGCTCTTTGAGACGTTCAGGGCTTATTGAAAACAGGATAAATGTGAGTCTTTTAAAAGAGTGGTCTTACACCACTGCTGTGTAAACTGAAAGTTTGACTTGATTGAACATTTCAAAAAAACACCTGCGTTGCCTCTCCTATGAATTGCAACTAGCAGCTATCTTCAATGGAACATGATGGATGCTTTCTCAGATAGATCTTTGTCTCATTGACCTGTTGGAGTGGTATGATGTTCCACTAACAGAGCATCAGTATAAAATAAATATGACAAGTGTTTCATAGGGCACTATTACTACAACAACTAATACACGGGTAAAATAATGATTTTAATAAGCAACAGAAAATGGAACACCAGGTAAGTTGGATGTTTTAATTTGAAATGTACTGTGTGAAAGGGTGATGGGGGCAGATCGAAAAGTAACTTCAAAAGGGATTTGGAAACATTCTGTACTCGAAAAGTAACATTTACAGAACTATGAAGTGAGTGAGATAAATTGGATAATTCATTCAAAAGAGCTGCAGAGGGTTGGTGGGCTGAATGGCCTCATTCTATGCCTGTTTATTTCATGAAATCAGAATATGGTTCCTGCTATCTGCATTACGCTTCAACACTCTGTGATGCTCAATATGGGAGAAAGTCTCAAATGTGCAGTCCAGCACCTAGTTCTCTTTGTCCAGCGTCACCCAGGCGTGGCCAAGGAGAACATGCCCCCACCTACAACAATGGAACTGAGGTTGAGAGGGAGGAGAGCATCAAGTTCCTCGGAGTGATGATAACTGACACCCTGTCCTGGACTTCCCACGTAGATGCAATGGCCAAGAAGGCACAAAAACACCTCTTCTTCCTCGGGCGGCTCTGGAAATTTGAAATGTCCATGAGGACCCTCACCAACTTCGACAGATGCGCCATTGAAACCGTACTGTCTGGGTGCATAACAGTCTGGTATGGCAACTGCTCTGCCCAGGACCGTAAGAAACTACAGAAGGTAGTGTGCACAGCCCAGACCATCAAGGAAGTCAATCTTCTATCCATGGATTCCATTTACACGCTCGCTGCTGCAGAAAGGCAGCCAACATCATCAAAGACCCATTGCACCTTGGTAATGATCTCCTACAACCTCTTCCATCAGGCAGAAGATACAGAAGCCTGAACACATGCCCATGCAGGTTCAGGAACAGCTTCTTTCCAACTGTTATCAGACTGTTGAATGAACTCTAGCCTCAAATAATATGACCTGCAAGGTAACCTTTATGCCTCGAGGTCTTTATGATCTGTATATCCTTTGCTTGCTGTGATCTGCCTGTACCGCTCGTAAAAACAAAGCTTTTCACTGTGTTTTTGTACATGTGCCAATAAAATCAATCCATCAATCAGAAGGGGAGCTAACAACTGGAAAAATCCTGCGTAGAGGTTATCTGTTGCCATTTACAACAGGCTAGAGCAGTTATCAGTGGCTAACTCAGGGACAGCCCCGTGGCCTGAGGCTTTTTAAGAAGGCAGCTCTCCAATCAATGTGGATTTCACAAGCTTCAAAATCTCCCCTCCCCCAACCGCATCCCAAAACCAGCCCAGCTCATCTCCGCCTCCCTAACCTGTCCTTCCTCTCACCTATCCCCTCCTCCCACCTCAAGCCCCACCCCCATCTCCTATCTACTAACATCATCCCGCCCCCTTGACCTGTCCATCCTCCCTGGACTGAGCTATCTCCTCCCTACCTCCCCACCTACACTCACCTTTACTGGCTCCATCCCCGCCTCTTTGACTTGTCTGCCTCCTCTCCACCTATCCTCTCCTCTATCCATCCTCTATCGGCCTCCCCCTCTCTCCCTATTTATTTCAGAACCCTCTTCCCCTCCCCCATTTCTGATGAAGGGTCTAGGCCCGAAACGTCAAGCTTTCCTGCTCCTATGATGCTGCTTGGCCTGCTGTGTTCATCCAGCCCCATGCTTGTTATCTCGGATTCTCCAGCATCTGCAGTACCTTTCAGCTCTCCCACCTTTCCAGGTGCACTTAAGAATGGGCTTAGGCAGTGACGGCCACATCCTCAGAAAGAATTTTTAAAAATCTCACTTCTTAAAAGCAAGCTTTCCACCTTTTGGCAAACAGTAGTGTTGAATATGTATTGATCACCCTGTCTTTTGCAGTAGTCCGAGTGTGTGTCTTTAAACTTGTGGGGTTCACAATAAAGAATGTGTTAAACAAAGTTTTATCTGTTCCATCTGGTTAGTTTGCACACTGCCTGGCTGAAAGGGTGCAATGAGCATTATTGGTAGCACCCTAACGTCTACGAAATGGAATTGGCACTGTTATTATTTTTGTTCTGATTGCCCGCCCAGTCGTGAATTAGTTATAATGCACCCTCATTTGAGAGCTATATCTGAATTTACAGCATGGAGTAGGCCTTTTGGCCTGATCATTCTATCCCATTGTTGATGGTCTCCACCAGCTTCCTTATACCCCTCTTCATCTCACCCTATCCGCATCATCTGCCTCTGCTCTCTCCGTGACATGGCTTTCCTTCAAATGAAACCACAGAGTAAAACAGTGTCTAAAATCCAATTAGATTGAAACAAAAATTTGACGTAAAATCAATGTAAAAGAAGAGTGTGTTTAGATACTGCCTGCCAGGCCTCAGGATACCCCAAAACAGTGGTTCACTGGTCATATGTATGTGCTGCTAGCGTGAAGACCCAGTGGTTGGGATTGTGGACCATTGGTGTTAGAATCATAGAATCCCTATCGTGTGGAGGCAGGCCATTCAGCCCAACAAGTCTACACTGACCCTCTGAAGACCATTCCACCCAGACCCACCTTATCCCTGTAACCCTGCATTTCCCATGGCTAATCCACCTAGCCTGCACATCCCTGGACATTATGAGCAATGTAGCATGGCCATTCCACCCCAACCTGCACATTTTTGGATTGTGGGTGGAGACCCCACACAGACACAGGGAGAATATGTAAACTTCACACGGACAGATGCCCAGGGTAGGGATAGCCTAGTGGTATTATCACTCGACTGTTTATCCCGAGACCCAGGTAATAATCTGGGGACCTTGCCTGAAGACCCAGTGGTTGGGATTGTGGACCTGTGGTGTTAGAAACATAGAATCCTGACAATGTGAGGGCAGGCCATTCAGCCCAACACGTCAACATTGACCCTCTGAAGACCACCGAGACCCACCACATCTCTATAACCCTGCATTGAATAGAATTCCATTAAAAAAAATCTGGGATTATGAGTCTAATGATGACCATTGCTGACTATCAGGGGAAAAACCCATCTGGTCCTTTAGGGAAGCAATTACCAACCTTACCTATTCTGGTCTAAATGTAACTCAGACCCACAACAATGTGGTTGACTCTCAACTGCCCTCTGGGCAATTAGGGATGGGCAATAAATACCAATGTAGAATGAATAAATTTTTAAAAAATTACTTTTTTTAGCACACAGCTATCACACAACTAAAATGTAATTAATTAGATCAAGATGAAGGAGTCAAATTACAACAATTTCTTGAGTTAAAGAAACAGAAATAAACGTGTAATATCAAACACGCACGCACACGCGTGTGCAAGAAATTTGAAAAGTTGTCTGAATATGGAAAGGCAGAATGGGCTACACAGTTTGTTTTAGCACACAGTCCTTGGAGTCTTTGAAGTGTTAGATTTTAATATTGAGGCCAGTTAGTTTATTGTTAATTGTATTCTGGAGAGGTGGCAAAGTTTGTACAATTTGAGTTTTCAGTGAATGGTTGTTGGCCTAAGTTGCTTTTTCACCAGGCACCAACTTCAAAGTTGAGAGAGACAGGGAGAGAGAGATTTTCAGCTTCTTTTGTCATTAATTCATATATCTCTTCTTTTCTGTCTTTGTTCTGCCAAGTAAGTTACTGAAATATGGAACTTTTGAGTATTCCTGAGTCTGCCTTTATTCTTTCCAAGCTGAATATTCTACAGGCAACCCATTATCTCCCAATATGTGAACTTCTCATTCAAGTGTGAGTTAAAAAAGAGAAGGAGGATGCTTTGAATCTGACTTTAGTTGTCTGTTTCCACTGTTTTTGGATGAAACAGTGATTTCAATGCAGATTGGTTTTGTATTACACTGGGTTTCACACCATGCATCAGCCTGTGGTTGGGTGATTACAGGAAGGATTTTACATTAGTCTTTGTCCTTTTTTTAAAAAAATCGTTTTAGTCTATGGAAATCTCTTCTGTTAAGGATCAGATGATGGAAGCTGCTTTGGTTTTTTACAATTAACATAATATTTTTCAGTGCGAGCAGAACACGGGAACCGGTGCTGCAGCAAAGTGATGTGCTAGCACAGGGTAATGAACAAGGAGTAAAAAAGTATGCTCAAAATTCAGAATGGCAATCAGTGACAGTGATTTTGAAGAAGGCCGTTGACATACTAATTTTCATTATCACCAGGAATATCTCTTCCATCGTGTAGAGGTGCGCAAAGTTCTGAGAGGCCTGGACAGGGTAGAGAGGGAAGAAACATTATCCCAACTGGAGAACCAAGTGTCCTTGTTTTAAGGTACAGGTTTAAGGACAAAGAGCAGGATGTTTAGAGGAGATTTGAGGAATGAAAAAAAACAGCTGGAGGGTATCTGGAACTCACTGGTTAAAAAGCTGGCAGAAGTAGAAGCCCTCAAAACTTTTAAGAACTATATAGATGAAATGCCATGGCAGGCAAGGCTATGGGCCATGCGCTGGAGAATGGGATTAGAATGAATGGATGTTTGATGAACAGTGCAGACATGATGGCAGAAAGGTTCTCTACATGCTGGAAAAACTCAATGACTCTAGTGAGGTGACCTAGTCATTCCAGCTTAAACCCAAAGAGGAACACAAACTTTTTGCTGGGGCTCTGGCACTGATAGTGCACACATTTATCCTCCAGTTGGCATCTCTTGATTATAAGGGTTTTGCAGAGCGCTTTGGCTGCTTTCTGTTACTCTGTGGTGTCACAGCGGATTCTCTGAAATTATGTATCACTGTAATGGGCCATGTCTTGTTGAGGCAGGCTCAAAGGGCATGACTGAGCCCTCTCTTATGTTAAGATGGTTGTAGAATGTCCAAAAAAGATTTACAGGACATTGCCAGGGTTGGAGGGTTTGAGCTGTAGGAACAGGGTGAGTAGGCTGTGGCTATTTTCCCTGGAGCATCAGAGGTTGAGGGGTGACCTTATAGAGGTTTATAAAATCTTGAGGGGCATTGATAGGGTGAATAGCCAAGGCTTCTTCCCCAGGGTAGAGGAGTCCAAAACTAGACGGCATAGGTTTAAGGTGAGAGGGAAAAGATTTAAAAGGAACCTAAGGGGCAATGTTTTCATGCAGAGGGTGATGCGTGTATGGGATGAACTGCCAGCGGAAGTGGTGGAGGCTGGTACAATTACAACATTTAAAAGGCATGTGTATACCGAAAGGAATGGTTTAGAGGGATATGGGCCAAATGCTAGTAAATGGGACTAGATTAATTTAGGATATCTGGCATGGACGAATTGGATCTAAGGGTTTGTTTTCACGCTGTACATATCTATGACTCTGACTCGAAGTAATAAACTCTACCTACCATGAGACAGGCCTCTCTAATTTCATTTTTCATTTTCTCTATTTTTTTTGGACTTTTTTAAAAATCTGTTTCAATTGAGATCCTTAAGGACTAAGTGATGGTGAGTTTGTGCTTGGAAGCTAATCATTTCAATCAGCCTAAAATTTCAATCAACTGTAATTTACACTCTCTCTTGCAACATAAGATCCAGTAGTTTTCCTTCCCTGATTGCTGACAATAAAATAAGGTAAATGATGATTACATCATCTCACATCTGGATGGGGATAGCTTACAGGCAAGTTGGGTCATCTTCAGTCCAAACTGTAGAACATTGCCAATCCTTAGCAAGTGTGAAACATGACAGATGACCTTCACAGCTAATTGCTTATTGCAGGCACCAAGTTTCAGGTGTACACGTACAACAAAGAAAGTCACGATGTAATGGACTTGTCTTTGTTTTTAACAGTCCATAATAAGTCCATAAGAGGTAGGAACAGGGGTATGCCATTCGGCCCCTCGAGGCTGCTCTACTATTCAATAGGATCATGGCTGATCTGACATTCCTCACATCCACTTTCCTGCCCTTTCCCCATAGTGCTTGATTCCCTGACTGACCAAGAACCTATAAATCTTAGCCTTGAATATACACAAGGACTCTCTGTGGCAGGGAGTTCCAAATACTTAAACCTCTGAGAGAGGAATTTTTCCTTATCTCAGTCTTAAATTGGCACCCCTTTATTCTGAGACTATGCCCTCTGATCCTAGACTCTCCCATGAGGGAAAACACCCTCTCAGCATTTATCCAGTTAAGCCCCTTAAGAATCCTGTATGTTTCAGTGAGATCACCTCTCATTCTTCCAAACTACAGTGAGTAAGAGTCCCAACCTGGTTAGTCTTTACTCATAAGACAATCCCTCCATTCCATGGATCATCCAAGTGAACCTTCCCTGACAAAATAATATCTTCCGTTTTATAAGGCGACCAAAACTGCTCCCCAATCAGTTTTCCCCCTCTCTGGATCCATGATGACTTCTGAGAGCCCATTCCCTTCCTCACCATGTTGTTCCACTCAAGTAACTATTCTTGATTTATACGGAGTACAGTGAGAGTCACTAGCTTATTCAATCGTACCGTTTGTCTCCTCGCCCAATGTCACACTTCTTTGGCTTCCAACAATAGCCAGTAACCTTGAACCACTTTTCATCAGAACTGTAGTGGTAAGGTGTTTCATGTACAACATCCAACTCAGCTCCATAAGTAAGAGAGTAGCTAAGAATCACTCAAACAATCAGTTTTAATTCCACCTGCGTGTTCAGGACATTTTCTACAGTGACATAACTGCATCGGGAATCCGCAGTTAAACTGGTCTTGTCACCGATGCCCAGATCTCATGTACAAATGAAAGAAATGCACATTCTTGTTATTGCAACCATTGTATCTCTGTGACTTTCTCCATCTGGTATCTCATTCGACATTCTAAAGAACAGCTTAAAGGGGGTTGGGGGTGGGAAGTATTTAGAGAAGCAAAGTGGGTTAAGGAGGAGCTTAAGGTCCGAGATCTCTGAGTGCATGGCTATAAATGACAGGGCAGTTCAAATTTGGAAATGCTGAAGAGGTTGGAATTGGAGGAGTGCAGAAGTTTCTAAGGGATGCAGAGGTACAGGAGGTTGCAGGGAAAGTGAGGAGTAAGGCCATTACTTTGCACGTTATGATGTCCAGTTTTCTCACTGAGAAATGATGTATGTGGCAGCTGCAGGGATCGTTTTACCTGCAGGGATCTTTCCTACAAGGAAGTGCGCGCACCTCTCTCCTGTTTATTTAAAGTTCGCACTTTCGGCTGGGCTGTGTTTTCTCTACGCTCTGTCACTCATTGCCGCCCGTTTGCTTTTCCCCAAAACATTGTTTGTTTTAACTGTCCTTTGTGCAGCAACTGGAGGAATTGTTTAAATAATTTGCCTAAGCTGCTGCTGTTCTGGTGCAGAAAGGCAGTGTGAGTCCAAGGAGAGAAGCCGGGCTATGGGGCATATGTTAAAACACACACACACACACACAAAAAGAAGGATTTAACATGATTATGGATGGGCTGTTACTTCTGGTTTATTTTTTAATGCAAAAAAAATGCAACACAGCTCGAGGAATTTAAACTTTGAAGAGAATTCTGTGACCATGAATGGAAGGGACCATTACGTATCTAACTGCTATTAATGGCAAGTATTTTGAAAGAGAGGGAAGACAATTGAATTTTGAGGGACCGTGGCCAGTTTTGTTAGACGTTATTAAGTCCGCCTCAGACTGAAAGCCGCCCCTTTCTCTCTCTCTCTCTCTCTCTTTCTCTTCCCCCTGAGTTTAATGGCAGGGTTTGGCAGGCAACCTACTGTGAAGCTGATTGATGCCCTGAACATCTGAGGGGCTTTTTGTGTTCAGCTGCTCACTATGAGGGGCCTAAATGTGTGAATACTTAAATAAGGTCAGACCTTATCACATGTAATCCGTGCCTGAGAGCAAATCAGCAGGGACAAGCAACCCTGCATAGCAAGCAGCACCAGTGAGAAAGAACATCATTTGTACGGGTGCTCCAGGCAAGTCGCAGAATTTCTGTCTTTCTCCTCTTTCCTTCCCTCCTTTAACTCTCTCTCTCCCCCTCTCTCTCTCTCCCACCCATTCCCTCTTTTCTCTCTTATATACTTCCCCTCTCATTTTCAGTTTCTCTCTTGTCTCTCTTTCTCTCATTCCTTCCCTCCCTTTACCCTGTCTTCTCTCTTTTCTTTCCCTCCTTCCCTCCCCCCACTCATTTCCCTCTCCTATTCCCTTTCTAAGTCCTTTCCTACCTTTCCTCTTGCTCTCCCTCGTGCTGTCCACCTTTTCCCTCCTTCCCTACCCCTCTCCGTTCTCCCTTCCCTCTCCTTTTCTCATCTTATCCTATGTTCCTCCTGCTCGTTCCCTCTGCCACTCTTCCCGTCCCTCCTTCCCTCCCTGCGCTCCTTTCTTCCCTCATTTCCCCTCCTGCACTTCCCCATTCCCCCTTTGTCTATACTCCCACACTGTATTCCCCTCCTCCCTTTCCTAGCCCTCCCTCCGTCCTGCTTTATTCCACCTTTTATTTGTCTTGACATCAACTTGGCGGCATTTGGAAAGCAGAGGGAAAGGCTGATGGGCTAATCAAAGTGCAGGGATTGTTTTGTTTGTAACAACGTAATAGAGTTTTTCAGTGGGAGGTTCACTCAGATTTATCTTGGAGGACAAAACCATGGGTGACCTGGAATCTCTTAGCAGAACTGGAGTGGAGTGGGAACTTTACTGCTTTTGGACTTTTTAGAAAAGTTTTGCCCTTGCTGTAGCTGACAGCTTCAAGGCACCTCATTGAATTGGATTCTGCTGAAGCCTCTCTCTGCCCCACAGGTCAACTCATGAAATGCCACTGAGGTGGGGGGTGCGGGGGGAGACTTGGTTTCATCTAAGAATGGTGCAGTCCATATTCCTGTCAGCGTAATCCATTCCTGTGTCAGATCCTAGGTGCCCTTTCTCTTGTCCTCACACTGAGGTGACCAACTGAGTTCTAACTGGTGACAGAGCCAGTTTATAACAGCCCTGTCTTTCACATTCCCACCACAGGCCTGTCACAGTGCTGGAGGAGCTGTTTAACTGAACTGAACTACAACACTGAAACTAGCTAAAGGGGAGCAGGAGGAACTCACTACCCAGGGTCTCCGTGTTCAAAGGTGATGGTTTGGCTTGCAAATCCAAGTTGGCAGATTCCTGTTTCGATGCTCGTGCTGTTATCCCTACAGATTGAAGGTAAACTAATACAACAGTCATACTTCAACAGTGAAGCTGCAGCATTTTGTTTCCAGGCTGTTTTGCTGTTTGTTCATTCTGCGATTTCAATAGCAATGTCCACGTTCTCCTGGCATAGAAAAGCTACCCTCAGTTTTATTGTGAATCGTTCATTTTTGATGGTTTTCGGGTTAATTTAATCAACCTCACGAAATTATTTTCCATCAGATATTGCACAACTCACTTTTACTAGACTGGGGTTTTAAACTTCTTCCAACACAACAGCGAAAGCAAACACTTAAAAGGCAAGTGTTCTAGTAAATCTCATGAATGATTATTCATTTGGTTCTGTGTCTGGGTGTCTTTGCCATTTTCCTTTCAAATGAATACTGAACGTGGCTATGTTCAAGATGTAATGAAGAACTGATATGCAAGTGAAAGCAAAAACCTATGTTGCTCACAGTGTCTCTTTTAGTCATTTTTTTTTCCTCAGCAGGAGAGTTTGTGTTTGTAAAAAGGCACAACAAAACCTGGCGCTAGTCTTAAAATAATACCTGGACACAGTAAAGGGAGCATGAATGTCTAGTAAAAGTATTTTGTGAGGCATGGATTGTATTGGTATCTGACATGTTGAAGTCTCTAGTTCCATTAAATAGTGACTGGTGCAGTTTGACTCACTGTATTGTTTTTCTATTTTTGTCTAAAATTGAACTGCATCTTGCTGTACAATGCGTCACACTGGTGGGCCTTGCTGACTGATATGCTGTAGACTGTGCAATCTTATCACAGTCACTGTGATGGTGAAAGCAAGCAATTAGGCTGCAAACACTTTGGAATGGATCATTTGTAGATTGCAGTCCAGATTTTGGCTGAGTTCTGTGCTGTTTTCATTTTGCAATGTGCAGAATGTAGGATTGTAATAACTATGGACATCAGTGGCAACATCTGTGCATGATGATACCAATCGTTTGAGTTGACAGTCCACGCTGTATCTATTGAAATAAAAGTTAAACTGTATTTCCAGACTGTGAGGCAGACCATCAATATATTCATATGCTATGCAAAACGGTTCCTCACATGGTGAGTGCCGGATCTCAGGGGAACTTGCTGACGAGGGAATGTGGATTCCTGGTGGGATGGCAAGGAGGAAGTGATTCCAGAGTGGTGGAAAAGATTTCACAGATCCTCAGCAAGGGGAAGTTGCTCCAGTTAAGCTCTTCCTTCAGTTGCTGACTGTGCTGATTTTCCATAGCAACTTGCTCCTGGGTTTGAATTAGACTGTGTGCTCTGTCACAAGATAACAACTGCTCTTCAAAATCCACGAAAGGGAGTAGAGAGAGAGGAGACACTCAAATGGTGTGAAACCCTACATATCATGTTTTAACCTTGCAGAGAAACAATTTCTGTGGATCTGTTTCTAAAGCTAGGAGAACGTTTTAACAAATTGCATATATTCTGAAATCCACTTTTAGTTAAAATCAGCATGAGCCATTTTTATTTGAGCATTTCCTTTAGTGAGATTTTTCAGTGAATTTGAATAACACACACAAGCCACTTCTGACTAATGTTAAAACGGTGTTATCTTAAAAACGATAGTTTCAGTGTGAGGGGACAGTTCTCAATTGAAGGTTGTGGTTGGCGATTCCGTATGATGTTTCACACAGATGTTGAGAAAGCGGGGGAAAGACAAATGTGCGAATTCTTCTGGTCGCCTTGTCTGGTTTGTCTAGGGTTTCTGAAATCTTAAAGGTGCAGAACGTTGTTAGGATCACAGATGAGTCACCTTGCCTTTGTCTGTTTTTTAAAAATAAAAGTTTTGATTGACAATAAAAAGTATTGAAATTTTTAAAAGACAGTTTGACTTGCCTTCATTACCTGTAAATGTGACCATTTCTGGCTGACCTCCCGTGTTTTATAACCTAGAGGTCCCAAATTTCAGCTGTCCCTGCCTCAAATCATGCAGTTCTCTTTCCCCAGTCACCCCTGTGCTTGCTGGCCTATGTTGGCTCAACTGATTTCGAAATTCTCGTCTTTGTTTTTACCTTGCTCCATGGTCTTGGCACCTCCTTATCTTGTAATCTGCCCTACAAACCTCCCAAGATCCTCTAATTCTGGCCTCAATTATAGTTGCTCCACTAAAGGTGACTGTGTGTTCAACTTCCTAGGTCCAAAGCCTGCAATGCTCTCTCCTCCTTTAACACACTCTTCAAATCCTACATCTTTGACCCAGCCTTTGATCATCTGTGTTCACATTATCTTCCATAGAATGCCCACAGTGCGGAAACAGGCCATTTGACCCAACAAGTCCACACCGACCCTCAGAGCATCTCACCCAGACCTATCCCCCTACCCTTTCCCTGGAAACTTACATTTCCCATGGCTAACACACCTAACCTGACATCCCTGGACACTATGGGACAATTTCCCATGGCCAAGCCACCTAACCTACACGTCTTTGGAATGCAGGAGGAAACCCACACAGAGACGGGGAGAATGTGCAAACTCCACACAGACAGTCACCCGAGGCTGGGATTGAACCTGGGTCCCTGGTGCTGTGAGGCAGCAGTGCTAACCACTGAGCCACTATCTTGTGCAGCTCCGTGTCACGGTATTCCTGCAACGTGCTGGGAAGTGTTTTGTTACGTTAACTTAAGACTGAGATGAGGAGGACTTTCTTCTCTCAGAGGGTGTCGAGTCTTTAGAACTCCTTGCCACTGTGGGGACAGAATCCTTGTGTATATTTAAGACCGAGATCGATATATTATCGATCAGTCGGGGAATCGGGAGTTACGGGGAAAGGGCAGGAAAGTGAACATGAGGGATGCCAGATCAGCTGTGATCTGCTTGAATGATAGAGCAAGATTGAGGGGCTAAACGGCCTACTCTGGTTCCTATTTCTTATGGTGAATGATGCAAAACAAATATAAGTTGTTATTGTAGGTGTTTTTTTTCTCCCAAGCACTTTTTCATTACTGTGTAATTGGAATTCTCACTATATGCACCCTTAGAAATTGGATGCTAATCCAGTGCACAAAAAAAGATTGGGCAGTATCCCTAGAGTGACAGTGAAACTTGACGTTGTGCTATGAGTTAAAAGGAAACATGTATGGCATCTCTTACAGGCACAAAGTAAAACCCTGCACTGGTGCCCATGGCAATGTCTGCATATGGTTGAAATTCACTGCTAACTCTGCTATTGCCTTTAAGTACCTGCAGCAGTGTGCTCATGTGCAGCCAACTTTTTGCAACATACACAACGTTCTGTCTTTAAGTCTTTAATAGCGCAACGTTTCCACCCACAGGAGTGGAATCCTAACAAGCAGGAGGCTGAAAATTTTGTGTCCCTTTTAAATCCTATTAATGGGATAAATAATGCCACTGAAGGTCTCTAGCTTGAGAGAGCACTTCTAATTTCAAAATTAACTTCTGTGAATTTATATGAGTCAGGATCCTACTCAGAGATGGAGCAGTCTCGATGGGCCAAGTAGCCTGCTCCTGCTCCTGATTTTTATGTTCATGTGAAATTCTTCTGTGAAATGCTTCAGGACTTTTCCACCACATCGGCCCTATAAAAATCCATGTTATTTGTTGTTGCTGAACCGGAGTATTTAGATTTTTTTTCTCTTTTTTTAAGAAAAATGTCTTTGAAAGGAATGAAGTGGAGTTTACTTCAGTTATGAGAGCTGTTGCAGATATAAGTATATGTTGTTACCTTTGGATACCGGCCCAACCGTCTAACTTTGTCTCCCACTTGTAAATGGCCTTGCAGCTGTTAAACAGTGCAAGGAGCGAAGCTGCTCTTTCTTTGATTGTGCGTCAAGATGTTCCTTTAAATTGTGTTCCTGTGACGCTGCTAATTGAGTTCTCAACTAGAGTTACAGCTCGTAAGAATTTACCTGTGAAATCTTGCTGTGCTATGTTTCTGTATGTAGTTTGATCAGTAAAAAATGTTACTAGTTTACACTGGTAAAGTGTCCGGCCCTCATCTGTCTGTAGCTCCTGGAACCTGTTCCATGATATTCTAACCATTCAAGGGGCAAAGGGTATAGTGATTGGCCAAGTAAAGAGAGAAAAGATAGCTCTTGGAGAACTGTAATTGGCAACAGAAGATGGGCCAGCAAGGATGAAGTGTTGGGGTATATAAGCATGTAAGAACTAGGAGCAGGAGTGGGCCATTCAGCCCCTCGAGCCTGCTCCATGATTTAACACAATTATGTCTGATCCCATCTCATTCCTGCCCACTCTCCATAACCCTTCAACCAGGTACTGATTAAAAATCTACCTTCTCCTTAAATTCACTCAGTGTTCCAGCATCCACTGCATTCGGGCGTAGCGTAATAGGAAGATTCACAGCCCCGTGAGATGAGTAATTCCTCTTAATCTACCACCATTTATCCCAAAATTGTGACTAAGTGTTGCTTGCAGAAGTGTTAGTGGCATAATGGTAATGCCGCTGGGTTTGCGATTGGCCTGATGAACTGGGACAGTGGGATCAAACCCCACTGGTACCAGTGGAATTTCAATTTAATGAATACATCGGTAGTCAGATTCCACAATGGTAAGCTTGAAATCATTGCCAGTTAGTTTATCCCTATCCTTTAGGGAAGGAAATCTGCCATCCCTTAGCTGGTCTGGCCCATATGTGACTCCAAACCTATGGGTTAACTTCTGACTGCCCTCTGAAACGGCCCTAACAAGCCACCCTGATCGAGATCAAAGGCACCAAATGGTGTCAGTGATAGCCACTTCCTGAGGTGAAAGAAAAAATATCCAATTCAGCAACATTTGAATCCCTGAGCTTCTGATTCAACAATGGGATGTTACTCACTGAGTAATCGACATACCAATCATTGATTGCTACCTGCTTAGAGAGATAAATACTTTCAGAATGTATTTGTAGTTCTGTGTCTGCCATGATTGAGGCATTTCCTATTGAGAACTTGTTAAATTCCAAACCAAAATCCCTGGAACTAGTGTCCGGCTCACTTTCAATCTCATTCATAATCAGTTACTAATTTTCCCAGCTCCTCGGGATAGGTTTCGGTGATGGAGAGGTTGAGAAAATTTGGAAACGTAAACTCAGGATCAGTCCTTCCCACATAACTGTGTCTTTCCCCGTCTTGAAATGTGCATGCAGGCAGCATTGGGAGGTGAACTAATATAATTAATGGGCATTTCTACCATTGCCATTGGCGCATCAGCTCATCAACTCCTGAATGGTGAGAGCAGACTGGGTGGGGGTTGAGGGAGGTGTCAAAGCATCATGGGAGTAGCCACTCGAAGAGGCAAAATGGAGAGAAAAGTGATGACCTCTGAACATCCATAGGGAAATAGTTCTACTATTTGCTTGTCGACTGCAGGAGGATCCACTGGCTAGAGCCAGGTGTGAGCAATGTGCTGGCCGTCTCATCAGTGGCATGGTGCAGTTTAGCGCAGTTGGCTGAACAGCTGGTTTGTGATGCTAACAGTGTGGGTTCAATTCCTATACTGACTGAGGTCGCTGTGAGGGATTTTCCTTCTCAACCTCTCCCGAGGTGCGGTGACCCTCAGGTTAAACCATCACCTCTCTTCAATCAGAGAGCAGCCCTGTGGCCCGAGAGGACTATGGTGCCTCCTTCATCTCCATTTACAGTGTTTTTTGTGCATCTGCTAGTCATTTGTCACTTCAGTCTTCCCACATCCTCTGATCACCCTGGTTCAACGAGTGGCCCCTTAATTGAACCTCCCTGAGAAGATTGCACCCAATCTCCAATGACATACAAAACTGAGTTCCCAACCAGTCTGGTATTGACTTCAATGGGAAAGTACAACCCCAAACTGGTTTAATTGAGCTGAAACCATGTGGTGTATTATCCAAGGGGATAAATTGTGACCCATTTATCTCTGTACACAGGTACCAAAGCCGCAAGTATTCTAGTTAATATTTACCACTGTGTCCAACAAAACTGCAATTATCAAATAAAGCAGATTAGTCTTTTACAGTTAATATTAAATCAATTTTAAACGGTTTGACCATCGGCAAATAAATTCACACATGCAGATGAGCCAAACACAATTTGTTTAATTCTGGTTTGTACAAGGTGCTAATTGCCGACCTTGGAGAAACAGGCTTTCTTTTGTAGAAACTGTCAGCAGATAATTAAATTTACAAGTTCACAAACACTCGGGCAAAGCTCTGACAAAATCGGCTTTGATGGATTAGACACTGTGTCATCGTAGGTAACAACCTTTTCTGCCGACAGAGCCTGTTTTCTCAATTCTCAAATGACCAGCGTTCCAGGGGCGGGCAAAGAAAGTGTTTCAAAGACATTCTGAAGCTCTCTTTGAAATTGATATTCACGATTCGGAGGACCATGTTTTCAGAATGGCAACAATTTATCCATCAAGCTGCATCACAATTCTGAGGCTCAATGTCTTAACAATGAGGCAGAGTAAAAGGAGAGAAGGAAAGAAAAGGGATCAATTCCTACTCTTCAGGTCCCACTATCTCATAGGATGACCTATCCCATTTACTTGAAGATTTGAGGGTCAAAAATTAGGCCTGTCCAGACCTGGGGCAGAAATGTGTGACCCCCAAGGATAGGGAGAGTTAACAATGAAAGCAACATGCCCATTACCACACCCGTCCTCTCTGGCTTTCATTTAGAGCCATTGAGTCATACAGCATGGAAACAGACCATTCGGTCCAACCAGTCCATGCTGACCATAATCCCAAACTAAACTAGTCCCACCTACCTGCTCCTGGCCCATATCCCTCCAAACATTTCTTATTCATGTGCTTATCAAAATGCCTTTTAACCATTGTAACTGTACCCGCATCCACCACTTCCTCTGTCAGTTCACTCCACACATGAACCACTCTGTGTTTTTTAAAAAAATTGCCTTTCATGTCTTTTTAAAATTTTTCTCTTCTCACCTTAAAAATATGCCTTTTAAAAATTTACAGTCATGAATTTCTGTTGTCCTGCCAAGTATTCAGGACATTTGCATCGAACAACAGTTCAACCTGGTTCCAATAAAAATATAAACTTTTAGAAGGATTTGGAAGTATTAATGTTGCTTTTTACCTTTATCAAAGAGGCATGTAAGGAAATGGACCATGTCAAGTGGGCAGTAGCATTATTGAGGGTATCTACCATGGGCATGATGTGGGTAAGATGTCAGTTTAAAGCATCCTCTAAACTAAGAATGTCATTTAGTCTAGCCCAAGGAGATCACCCATGACTGCTTCTTTGTGAAATGATTTTTGTGTCTGAGTTAACTTGTGCTATACAGTCACCAATTTAGCTGGGAGCCTATTATTTTCAAGAATTTCCTGTGAACTTGTATTGCCACGTGACATAACATCAGCTTCTGGTGCAAATCTTTGGCCAAATTGCCTCAGTGTTTAGATCTTCATTTAACAAATTGCACACCATCCCACTCAAAGCAAACCCAATGCGTTAACATGAGTTTCCAACAGGTATTCTCACTCAGGGACTTAGGTCCGTTCGAAAAGGCCAGTACACCCATCACTTGTGTAAATTAAATGACAAAGTAGACCGAACATCCATTTGCTGGGTGAATCCTTCCCTGATCAAACGTTTACCTTGAACAGAAACAGAAGTTGCTGGAAAAGCTCAGCAGGTCTGGCCGCATCGGCGAAAAAAAAAATCAAAGTTCATGTTTTGGGTCTAGTTGTCCTTCCTCAGAGGAAGGGTCAGCGGACCCACAATGTTAACTGTGATTTTTTTTCTTCACCGACGCTGCCAGACCTGCTGAGCTTTTCCAGCAACTTCTGTTTCTGTTCCTGATTTACAGCATCCGCAGTTCTTTCAGATTTTATTCAAATTTTTACCTTGAACTGTGATTTAGGAGTTCTGATCAAAATAAGAAATGAGTTGGAGATGCAGTCTCATGCACTTTGTTGAATCATAGAATCCCTACAGTGTGGAAACAGGCCCTTTGGCCCAACACGTCCACACTGACCCTTGGAGCATTGCACCCAGACCTATACCCTATAACCCACCTTATCTACACATCCCTGAACACTATGGGCAATTTAGCATGGACAATCCACCTAATCTGCACATCTTTGGACTGTCGGATGAAACTGGAGCACCTGGAGGGAACCCACACAGACACAGGGAGAATGTGCAATCTCTGCACAGACAGTTGCCTGAGGCTGGAATTGAACCCAGGTCACTGGTGCTGTGAGGCAGCAGTGCTAACCACTGTGCCACAGTGCTGCCCCTTCCATGGAATAATGCTTCTTCCAAAGAAGAGTCACACCGGACTCAAAACACTAACGCTGTTTCTCTTACCATGGATACTGCCAGACCTGCTGAGTTTCTCCAGCAGAATCACAACTATTATGGTCATTCTCCTCAACGTGCCTACACCGGTTATATTATTTAGTCCCAATCTCCTGCCTTTTGTCCATATCGCGGCGCACCATTACTACCCAAACAGTTCTCGAGTGTTCTCGGAGCCCTTTCAGTTGTGACTTCAGAACTTCACACCTGCATTGTTTTGATTGTTCACTGACCTGCTGTCCTGAAAGCCAATGTTTCCCTACTTTACTCCTTTCCTGTTCGGATTTCTGAGTTCCGGCACGCTATATTTAATTGGAAGCAGAAGTCACACAGCTGAAGATGACCGAGCATGCATGGGGTTTCCTGGCAGTCAAGCAGCTTACAGGGAATGGTACTGTCAGGTATTTAAATACAAATATAATTACACTGAATGTTTCAATGTAGATCTGAAACCCTTTCAGATGCTGATTATTGTCTGAACGCGGCAGACTGTTTCCAGTTGGGAAGGCGTCACCTCAAGGTGAGGTCGACAGTGAGAAGTGAAACACAAGAGGACAATTTCTCATAGGTACAGCACAATAGTGTATGGTGTACGGCCACAGAATGGTGGAGCAAGACTCCTGTCTGTAAGGAACATGAGACAGTAAGAAATATGAGCCTGGCAAGGTGGTGATTAGTTTTCCAGCTACATATCCAGAGTCATCCCAATCTACAAGAGTTATTTTAAGCAAGGCTGAGAAGTCATTCAGTTACACAGTGCCTCTCACAACCTTAGGATGTCACAGAGTGATTTACAGCCACTGAAGTATTTCTGAAGTATAGTCACTTGTAACATAACAAACACAGCCGAGGTACTTTCCCCTCTAAGCAGCGCATGCTCCTCACTTTGAACTGTTTTAACTGCTCCTCTGCTGTTATAGACCGTAGAATCCCTACAGTGTGGGAACAGGCCCTTCGGCCCAACAAGTCCACACCGCCCCTCAGAGCATCCCACCCAGACCCATCCCCCTATAACCCACCTAAGTGTGTTACACATACCTGAGCACTACAGGCAATTTAGCATGGCCAATCCCCCTAACCTGCACGTCTTTGGACTGTGGGAGGAAACCGGAGCACCCAGAGGAAACCCACACAGACACGGGGAGAATGTGCAAACTCCGCACTGACAGGCGCTCGAGGGTGGAGTCAAACCCGGGTCGCTGGTGCTGTGAGGTAGCAGTGCTAACCACTGAGGCTGGATGAAAGCCTGGAACCACCTCCTGAACAGCATGGACCATAGACTGTCGCTGCTCAAGAGACTGTCTCGCCATCTTCACCAAATACTGGCTGCCTTTGGGACACCATGAACAAATATCGAACTCTTTTGATTTTAGCGGCCCTGGCTAGGCCAATGTATATTGTCTAGCTTCTTGATTACCACAGGATTGAAAGATTATTGGCTATATGCAGGAATGTAAAATTGAGGTCAAAATCAGTTCGGCTGTGATCTTGAATTATAGGCTGAAAGGGCCCAGTGGCCTAATCTTGTTCCTCATGCATGTATTTGTAGGTTGCCAGGGAGAATTCTTCAACTGTTTCATAGATTGCACCAATTTATAATTCAGGAGAAAAACCGGTGTGAAATCTCAAATGATCACAACGTTCTTGGGTTTGTCGTGTGAGTACAAGACGAAAACCTTCAGCACCATGTTGTATAATGTCATGGTTCTGAAGGGGTTAATAATCAACTTACATAGGCTACACCCATTCTACAGTCTGTGGGGAGAGGCAAGTAGTTCGTGTCACTTTCAGAGGGAGCCGATGTATCTGTACCAGCTCCCCACGGTCTTTGTAATTTTGTCCGAGTAAATGCAATTGCAATTATTGTTAACATGCAGTAAATGGTCTTGTAATTTAAAAGCAATGCCTCTCCTGTAGATACTCTACATTGATGTAGATTGGCACAAGACAAAGCAGAAACAAATGAGAATTGGTGGCAGCAAACTACCCTTACTCAGTATAACATACAAATAGAGGTGGCAATTAAATCAAGGTGCCTGGAGTAGTCACCTGGAAAATACCACACTTCGCTCTTTCTTTTCAGTAATATTCAAACTCCACACTAACAAGGGACCTGTTAGTATGGCATTGGTTCAAGACCCAACTGACTAGGAATGTTTCCAGCCTTTAAAAAGAGGCTTTGAATTTCTCTCTGGGTTTGAAATTGAACGCAATAGGAATCAGTCAATGTGATGAAGATTTTGAATGTTACCAGACTTTATTCCTTCCAGTCTGGCAAGTAATCCTTTTAACTTGCATGAAAATTAATGGCACATCTTCTGCTGGTGATGGTGATACGGTGACAATTTGTTGGCTTCAGTCACTTTGTACCCGACACTTCAAAAAACTTTACAGTTTAGCATTTGAACCACTAAACGTATTCTGAAAAAAAAGGTTGCGTTTTGATTTTTGTTTTTATGGTCTGCTGCAGCATTAAATTGTATGTTGTAAAACAAGGCTTTGCACACTGGAACACAGTAATTTGACCAGGGTGAAAATAGGAAGGATGATGAGATAAAGAGATTCCTCATCAACTACTCCACTGACGTTTTAATGTTTGGGCTGTAAGTAAGCATAGGTTGACCTTACAGCTCCTAGTCAGAATAGAAAGCTGGTGGAAGAAGTCTATTTGTATTCAAGATAACAAGGTGTGGAGCTGGATGAACACAGCAGGCCAAGCAGCATCAGAGGAGCTGGAAAACTTGACGTTTTGGGCCCAGACCCTTCTTCAGAAATGGGGGAGGGGAAGGAGGTTCTGAAATAAATAGGGAGAGAGGGGGAGGCGGATAGAAGATGGATAGAGGAGAAGATAGATGGAGAGGAGACAGACAGGTTAAAGAGGCAAGGATGGAACCAGTAAAGGTGAGTGTAGATGGGGAGGTAGGGAGGAGATAGGTCAGTCCAGGGAGGACAGACAGGTCAAGGAAGCAGGATGAGGTTAGTAGATAGGGGATGGGGGTGGGGCTTGAGATGAGAGGAGGGGATAGGTGGGAGGAAGGACAGGTTAGGGAGGCGGGGACGAGCTGGGCTGGTTTTGGGATGCAGTAGGGGGAGGGGAGATTTTGAAGCTTGTGAAGTCCACATTGATACCATTGGGCTGCAGGGTTCCCAGGCTGAATATGAGTTGCTGTTCCAGCAACCTTCGGGTAGCATCGTTGTGGCACTGCAGGAGGCCCAGGATGGACATGTCGTCTGAGGAATGGGAGGGGGAGTTGAAATGGTTCGCGACTGGGAGGTGCAGTTGTTTGTTGCAAACTGAGCGCAGGTGTTCTGCAAAGCGGTCCCCAAGCCTCCGCTTGGTTTCCCTGGTGTAGAGGAGGCCACAATGGGAACAGCGGATGCAGTATACCACATTGGCAGATGTGCAGGTGAACCTCTGCCTGATGTGGAAAGTCTTCTTGGGGCCTGGGATTGGGGTGAGGGAGGAGTTGTGGGGGCAGGTGTAGCACTTCCTGCGGTTGCAGGGAAAAGTGCCAGATGTGGTGGGGCTGGAGGGGAGAGTGGAGCGGACAAGGGAGTCACGGAGAGAGTAGTCCCTCCGGAAAGCAGATGAGGGTGGGGAGGGAAAAATGTCTTTGGTGGTGGGGTCGGATTGCAGATGGCGGAAGTGTCGGAGGATGATGCGTTGGATCCGGAGGTTGGTGGGGTGGTACGTGAGGACGAGGGGGATTCTGTTTTGGTTTTTATTGCGGGGAGGGGGTGTGAGAATGCAGGAGACACGGTCGAGGGCGTTCTCGACCGCTGTGGGGGGAAGTTGCAGTCCTTGAAAAATGAGGACATCTGAGATGTACGGGAGTGGACTGCCTCATCCTGGGAGCAGATGCGGTGGAGATGAAGGAATTGGGAATAGGGGATGGCATTTTTTTTGCAGGAAGGTGGGTGGGAGGAGGTGTATTCCAGGTAGCTGTGGGAGTCGGTGGGCTTGAAATGGATATCGGTTTCTAGGTAGCTGCCAGAGATGGAGACGGAGACGTCCAGGAAGGAGGGAGAGGTACTAGAGATGGTCCAGGTGAACTTAAGGTTGGGGTGGAAGGTGTTAGTGAAGTGGATGAACTGTTCGAGCTCCTCGTGGGAGCACGAGGCGGCGCCGATACAGTCATCAGTGTTACGGAGGAAAAGGTGGGGTTTAGGGCCAGTGTAGGTACGGTAGAGGGATTGTTCCACGTAACCTAGAAAGAGGCAGGCATAACCTGGGCCCGTGCGGGTACCGATGACCACCCCCTTTGTCTGTAGGAAGTAGGAGGAATTGAAAGAGAAGTTGTTAAGGGTGAAGACGAGTTCAGCTAAGCAGATGAGGGTGTCACTGGAGGGGGACTGGTCAGGCCTGTGGGACAGGAAGAAGCGAAGGGCCTTTAGGCCATCTGTAAGGGGAATGCAGGTGTATAGAGACTGGACGTCCATGGTAAAGATGAGATATTGGGGACTGGGGAATTGGAAGTTCCGGAGGAGGTGGAGGGCATGGGTGGTGTCACGGACGTAGGTGGGGAGTTCCTGGACTAAGGGGGAGAAAATGGGGTCGGGATAAGTGGAGCTAAGTTCGGTGGGGCAGGAGCAGGCAGAGACAATGTATCGACCAGGGCAGTCAGGTTTGTGGCTTTTGGGAAGGAGATAGAAGCGGGCGGTGCGGGGTTGGGGAACAATGGGGTTGGAGGCTGTGGGTGAGAGGTCACCTGAGGTGATGAGGTTGTGGATGGTTTGGGAGATGATGGTTTGGTGTTCGGGGGTGGGGTCATGATCCAGGGGGCAGTAGGAGGAGGTGTCGGAGAGTTGGCATCTGGCCTCGGCGATGTAGAGGTCAGTGCACCATACTACAACTGCGCATCCCTTGTCCGCGGGTTTTATGGTGAGGTTGGGATTGGAGCGGAGGGAGTGGAGGGCTGCACGTTCTGCGGGGGAGAGGTTGGAGTGTTTGAGAGGGGTAGAGAGGTTGAGGCGATTGATGTCTCGACGGCAGTTGGAGATGAAGAGGTCGAGGGAGGGTAGATGGCCTTGGGGTGGTGTCCAGGAGGAGAGTGTGTGTTGGAGGTGGGAGAAGGGGTCAGTGGGGTGAGGGTTAGGCTCATGGTTGAAGAAGTAAGCACGGAGGTGGAAGCGGCGGAAAAACTGCTCAATGTCCAAACGTGACCAGTATTCGTTGATGTGTGGGTGGAGGGGGACAAAGGTGAGCCCTTTACTGAAGACTGACCGTTCGTCCTCAGTGAGGGGGCGGTTTGGGGGGTTGGTGAAAACTCGGCAGGGGTGGGTGCTACAGTCTCATCTGGAGCTGCTGGCTATGGAGGCGATGGGTGGAGCGACGTCGGCGTCAGTGGTGGGCCGTGCGGCATCGGCTATGGGCGGAGTTGCATCGGCATTGATTGTGGGCGGAGTTGTGTCCACGTCGGTCGTGGGCAGAGCAGGTCAACCCAAATTTTGTCACTGATTCTGAGATGCCTGGGGCTCTTTCCTGTAGCAAATCAAAGAGTTTTTTTTAATTCATCCATGAGATGAGGGCATTGCTGGCTAGGCCAACACTTATTGTCCATCCCACAGGGCAATTGAGAGCCAACTACATTGCTGTGGGTCTGGAGTCACACATAGGCCAGACCAGGTAAGGATGGCAGTTTCCTTCCATAATGGGCATTAATGAATGAGATCAGATTTTCCCCTCAACAGTTAACAACAGATTCATGATCATTCTTAGACTCTTAATTCCACTATCTACTAACCCAGGTACCCCACAACATCACCTTGGTCTCTGGATGAACAGTCCTGCGGTAATACCACTCGGCTGTCCCCTCCCCTAGTTCACTTGGTTACTGATATCATTTTATTTGTAAAATGCCTTTCATATGGCTTCCTGACTAGATAATGAAACCCCATTTTCCTGCTTGTACGCCCTTCAGTGAAATGCTGAGGTTATTAACTGCTACATCTGCTGTACTAATGATGCATTTAATGACCTTTGATGACGTTTGGAGGACACATTATGTAATTCAGAAAAGTGATAATCACCATTCCGTGAACACTCTGGCTTATTCTTAGAAAAGTCTCGATACTGTAAATATATTGTTATCTCCAGCCTCCTATTATTCTGCTCTAGCATGTACCATCTGCTGTCCTTATGATGACACATAAACCTAGGTTGTCCCCACATCGAATATAAGTAGCATTTTCCTGAGTGCCACGTTCAATTGTTTGTGTTGGAGTCATAGAATCATACAACGTAGAAACGGACCCTTTAGCCCACCATGTCTATGCTAACCAACAAACGTCAAACAATACTAACCCCATTTACCTGCACTTGGTCCTTGGCTACAATTCCCTGGCATTTATAGAACTCATCCAGATACTACTTAAATGTTGTGAGACAGTACCTGCCTCTCCCACCCTCTCAGGCAGCACATTCCATATTTCCAGCACCCTCTGGGTGAAACATTTTTTTTCTCAGATCTCTTCTAAACCACATACTCCTCACCTTAAACATACACCCTCTGGTCTTAGACATGTTTGCCATGGGGATGAGATTTCTCATGATCTACCCTGCCTATGCCTTTCATAATTTTGTACATCTCACTCAGATTCTCCCTCAGCCTCCTCTGCTCCATGGGAAACAAACCGAGCCTATCCAGTACACAATAAAAACCGAAAGAACTGTGGATGCTGTAAATCAGAAACAAAAACAGAAGTCGCTGGAAAAGCTCAGCAGGTCTGGCAGCACCTGTGAAGAAACAAATCAGAGTTAACGTTTCGGGTCCGGCGACCCTTCCTCAGAACTGATGGCTATCCAGTCTCTCCTCAGAGCCGTCAGAAAGTAGTAAGAATGAATATATTCCATATTAGAAACTGCAGCAATTCCGTATAGTTCAGTCCATTTAATCACTACGCTTGTATTATAGAGACATTGGCATTTCACCATCATTTCCTGGTTTGAATCACACATTCTGTGGTGATTGTAACCAAGTCAGCCATGTGGACTTTGTAGAATATGAGTTCCCTGACTGGGGATCTTAATCAGGGAGCCCTGGCTGACAGATATAAACAGGAGTGTCATCCTATTCACTCTGAAGGCTGGCTCTGAGGGAGGTAGATCAATGTCAAGGACTGTCCACATGTAACTGGAGTGTGACTTGGTGATGGGATACCGGTCTCTGTGGACCTTTCTGAGTGGTGATGAGAGAAAAGCATGCTCCTGAAGAAAGTCCCTCGCAACAGTTGTCTTTGAGTTGGGGTAAGCATTTCTGGCACCCTGCTGTTATTTGGGAATCTTGACTCATTTGATCCTGCCGTCGAAGACTGGGCCCAGTACGTGGAAATAATGCAGAGATAATAGGTACTGCAGATGCTGGAGAATCCGAGATAACAAGGTGTGGAGCTGGATGAACACAGCAGGCCAAGCAGCATC
>JAHRHZ010000218.1:34862462-34884364 GCA_024137785.1 Ginglymostoma cirratum
TGATGCTGCTTGGCCTGCTGTGTTCATCCAGCTCCACATTTTGTTATGTGGAAATAATACATTGTTTTTTTCTGGGCAAATGACATTGGGGCAGATGAAAAGCAATGGGAAATTATCTTGAAGGCTTGTGGACCTGCAGCTTTTTTGGTTATTAGAAGCCTAACTTCCCTTGAGGCACCAGACACTAAAATCTTTTAAGACTTGACAAATTTACAACACCAAGCCTCCTCTAATTCTGAGACACTATCAGTTTTACTTGGCTATTCGAGGATCAGGATTTTTGACCAGGTTAAAATGACTGGCAGAGGCATGTGACTTTGGTTTATCTATTAATGAGATGCTGAGAGACCATTTGTTATGTGGGATTAATGATGTAACCACGCGAAAGCACCCACTAGCTGAAGCCCAATTGGACTTCAAACAGGCTACAGCTGGCTTTATCATTGCAAAAATGCAGCAAGTGGGGCCTATGAGTTGCAGGGTATTCCGATAGAAGTGGACACCCCTCGCCAGGCTGAGTGAACTTGGGGAACACCATTTGAGTGAAGGCAGTTGCATACCCTCACTCAGGACATATCCTGAACGGAGAGACTCTGGGTCAGCCCACAGCAAAACCCCGAAACAAAACCAAGCCACAGCCAAATGGTTGGATCCAGGCCAGCGAGCCATTGTAGTTGCTGTGGTACACTGACTCGAAACAGCAAAGAGTCCTACTAGGCCTAAAGTAAGTAAGAGTACTCATTAGCCGGTATCCAGGAGAGTGCACACCCTGGAAAGTCCACCTCCATCAGGTTTGGAACAGTGAGATTGCTCAGCAACATCTAAATCAGAACCAATCAAAATAAACGCTTTGTTAAATGGTCACCTGATTCTAATGGATGTTGATACCAGCATGGCTGTATCAGTGATCGCGCAACCAGTCTTTAACAACATGCACTTTGGACTCCAACTCTTAAATTTGAGCAAGACCTTGGCTCGACAGAGAACCTAAACCAGGGAACCTTAACAGACTAAGGGAACAGATTTGGTTCCGGTCTCTTATGAGAAGCAACTGGTTCAGTTACCACTGACTTGTGATAAAAGGCTCAGACCCAAGCTCGATGGGGTGAAATTGGTTGAGAAAGATTAAACGAGATTGGCTGCCTAAGTGAGGTCCTAATTAAATGCCTGGTAGATTTTCAGGAAGGTATAGGGACTATCAAAGGGGCCAAGGCCACTTTGCATGTTGACCAGGAAGCAAATCCATGATTCTGCAAGGCATGCCCAATGCCATTTGCCTTATGGCTAAAAGTAGAGGCAGACAGAGGCTTGAAAGTGAAGGAATCATCAAACCAGTCCAGTTTGTGGAATGGGCAGCACCGGTCATACCGATTGTGAAGCCCAACAGATGGGTTTGCCTTTTTGGAGCTTTTAAACAAATGGAAAACCACTTCTCGCAGCTGGGTAAATACCCAATCCCTCACATCGAGAACTGGTATGCAAAACTGGCAGGGGAGCTGTCCATCACAAAGCTGGATATGAGCCATGCGTTCCTGCGGTTGCAGTCAGATGAGGATTCCCAGAATTGTGCCACAATTAATGCCCATATGGGTTTATGCCAATATATGAGTCTGCCATTTGGGGCCTCGTTAGCCTGCGCAATTTTTTCAGCAGATGATGGAGAATATTTTTGTAAGTTCTACCCCAAGTAGCCATGACGTGCTAATAACAGGGAAAGCCAATAAGGAGCACTTAGAGAATTTGGACGCAGTCTTTAGATGTTTCTCCCAGGCCAGCATACATCTTAGAAGGGAAACGTGTGTGGTCCAGGTGCCCCAAGTGACCGACTTGGGCTACAGAGTCAATAAGACTGGGCTCCACTGGTTGGAAGATGAAGTGAGGGTAATCAAAAATACCTGGCTACCACATCCGTACCAGAGCTTCGGTCTTTCCTTGGGCTGGTGAATTAGTATGGAAAGGTAATATATAACCTGGCCTACATCCTGGCACCATGGCATCAATTCTTAAACAAGGGTCAGCCTTGGAAATGGTCACATAGCCAAGCCATTGCTTTTGGGGAAGTGAAGAAACAACTATTGTCCTCTAAGCTGTTGACAAACTATGGTCCCAAGCGAGACCTGGAATTGACATGCGATGTCCCCCCATGCGGTATTGAGGCAGTATCAGCTCATAGGTCGCTCAATGAAGAGAAACGCCCAATACAGTTTGCATCCAGGACATTGACTTATGCAGAGTGTAACATGCCCAGATAGGGAATAAGTATAGTGGTCATATTTGGAGTCAGAAAGTTCCACCAATACCTTTACAGATGTAAATTTGTAATCATAACAGACTACAAACCCAGACTAGGTCTACATAAAGAGGACAAGGCAGTGCTGCCCATAGCTTCAGGCCAAATTCAGGAGTGGGCTCGAATACTAAGTGCATATAATAGCAGTTGGAACACCGTCCGGGAGGCCAAAAGTAGTGAATGTGGATGCGCTGAGCTGCCTCCCACTGGCAGATGCACCACCGGCAGAAGAGTCTGTAATGGTTTTTAATTCTCTGGACACACTTCCAGTCACAGCTGACAATATCAGATGTTGGATGCCGAAAGATCCGATCTTCGTATAACTGAAACAGCTAGTGGCGATGGGGGAAGCCAAAACACCGTCACAACCAGAATTGAAAGCTTATTGGACCCGGAGAGAGAAGATCACAGTCAAGGATGGCAGGGATTTCCAAACTGAAAATGTTGACGGGAAGTTATGTCTAGTGGCCAGGGCTAGATGCAGACATAGCTGCATTGATGGAGCAGTAACCAGAGTGCCAACAAGGACAAAAATTACCATCAGCAGCTCCTCCACATTCATGGGAATAGCCAGGTAAACCATGGACTCAGATACACTTCAGCTGTATAGGCCCTTGCATGGGCTCAATGTTCTTCGTCATTGTGGGAGCCCACTCAAAGTGGCTGGATGTGAATAGAGTTCATTTGTCAGACATGGTGTCAACGATAGAAACTCTGTGCGCTTCTTCTGCGATACATGGACCCCTGGTCACAGATAACAACAGGCTATCATTTACCAGCAGGGAATTTCAATATTTCTAAAGTTGAATATAAGGACAGCTCCATCCCGCCCACCATCCGATAGCAGAAAGATCAGTCCAAATTTTGAAGGCATGCATAAAGAAATAGCCTAAAACTTCATTAGATACCAAACTGTCCCAGTTCCTATTTGATTATCGGACCACCCCTTCTGCGACTACAGGGATAGCTCCAGCAGAGTTGCTAATGGTGGAGAAGACTCCACACCAGGTTAAACCTGATCTTCCCAGACATGAGGGGACAGGGTGAAATGGCATCAGCAACGCCAACACAAGACTCCATTAAGCGAGAGAGACAGTTTACTTCAAGGGCTGTAGTTTGGTGCAGGAACTCCAGGAGTGGAATGGCACAAGGGTAAGGGGCATGGTCGATGTAAGGTCAGGTCCAATGATGTATAAAGTTCGGGTAGGTGAAGCAGTCCTGAACAAGCACATGAACCAAACGAAAGCTGCAAACTCGCAAACAGCATAAGAGCAAAACATACGCAGCTCCAGGACAGCCTTTCTGAATGTTCTGGAACCCATGGGTTCTCCCTCCCGGTCAAGTGTTGAAGGTACCTTGGAATGTGAGACGGACATGGTGGATGTCACCACCTTGATCGATTTACCATCTGAAGAAGATCTACTGTGCAATACACACCACACATATCAGAGGCAGAGTTGGAGAAACCTGACCCGGTGCTCAAACACCCCGGCAGGAGCTACAAAAGAACAGAACCAGCCTATCTCCTCAGACTCAGAGGGGGAGGGACGTAGTGATTGTAATGAGGTCAGCCAGGTGGACCTTTTGGAATAAATCTGGTCCAATCAGGGAGCCCTGGCAGACAGATAGAAACAGGAGTGTCAGACATCCTGTTCGCTCCGAGAGCTGGCTCTGAGGGAGCTGGAGCAGTGTCAAGGACTCTCCACATCTAATTAAAAGACGAGTTAGTGATGGGATACTGGCCTTTTTGGAGTTATTTCACATTCCTTTGCTGCTTGCTCCACCATTCGAAGTTATTAAAGAGTTCCATCGTTTGCCAAGATCAGTTCTGGCCTTCTGAATCAAACTGTGCAGGTTTAAAGAGCGGGTTTGGCCAAGGGGTGAAGGAAGCAGCTCTGTCAGGACACACCACAGTGGAATGTAGATTCCATTAGAACAAGTGAGTCTCTTGATGCCTTCTTCAAGGTTAGCATTCCCAGCTCAGCATCTCGTCCGAAAGACACTGAGGGGAGATGGCGCGTTACTATAGTTCACTGAAGTGATGGTATGTGGCTCTGTGCCTGAGCTTCCCACTCGAGTGAGTTCCTGCTTTCAATATGTCACTATGAGGAGCTGCCAGTTGGAGATCACACGTTTCCGACAGGAACTAAGTGAAACCCCCAGGACTAATCGCCCTTGTTTGGTAGAGCCTTACTTTTATTATTTTTGTTTGATAGATGGAAGCTGAGACAATCCCAATCACTCTTTTACTGTTTGTCGGGGAATGAGAGCTGCACTGAATTCCCAGCCTCTCTTTCCCAGATGAACCAGCAACACACTGCAGGCCTGTTTAACACTGAAGGTGTAAGGGACTCGTGTCTCACCGTCTGTATTACGTGCAGGACTGCTCGGAATGAAGGCGTTGCTGTCTAGGCCTACATTTATTGCCCATCTCTAATTGCTCAGAGGTCAGTTGAGACTCAACCACATTGCCGTGGGTCTAAAGTCATATTCAGGCCCGTTTCCCTCCTTAAAGGGCGTTGGTGAAACAGATAGGTATTTTCTTCTCACTGGTTAGCACTGTTGCCTCACAGCAGCAGGCACCCAGGTTCAACTCCAACCTCAGCTGACTGTCTGTCTGTGTGGAGTTTGCATATTCTGCCCGTGTCTGCGTAGGTTTCCTCCTGGTGCTCCGGTTTCCTCCCACAGGCCAAAGATGCGCAGGCTAGGGTGGAGATTGGCCATGGGAGATGCAGGCTTACAGGGATGGGGTGGATCTGGTTGGAATGCTCTTCAAAGGGTCGGTGCGGTCTCAATGGGCTGAATGGCCTGCTTCCAAACTGTAGGGATTCTGTAATTCTATTCTGACAGTGGTTAATGGCCTCCCTTAGACTAGCTTTCTCCAATTCATGTGTGTGTGTACAACTGAATTGTTTACACACAGGCTAGGATTGACACTTAGAGCGCTGTGCCATAGTACACAGTAGATGTCGGAACCTCTCCTATCACCATTGTGCCATAATTTGCAAGGTACCTGACACCACTTTGAATGCATAATTTGATTGATTCACCCTGGCAATGGCCAGTTCCATACCAGTTCAGTGAATTGACTGGAAATCAAATGCGAAGTTAGTGAAAAAACGTGGATATTCAGCCCATCAAATTAAAGGCAAATATCAAGGCTCATGGCCCAGTGTTGTGTGGAGATGTCACCTTTGGGATGAGATGTTAACAGAAAGCCCTATCTGCCCCCTTAAGTGGATATAAAAGATCTCACCGCTATTTTGTTGTTGCTGTCCTGGATCAATATTTATCCCTCTGTTAACATCACAAAGACAGATAACCTGGCCATTATCACATTGTTGATTGTGGGAAACGAAAGCAGAAATTGCTGGAAAAGCTTAGCAAATCTGGCAGAATCTATGGAGATAAACCAGAGCTAACATTTCAAGTCCAGTGACCCTTCCTTGGATCTGATGGCAGCGAGGAGAAGGTGGGTTTGTATGCAGAAGATAAGGTAGGAGAAGGAGGTAAGGAGTAAATGGTAGGTGGAGATAGAGCCTTAAGAGAGAAAACAGTTGGACAGACAAAGGAGTGGATAATGATCTGGCTGGGAGGGTCAATAGCTGTTAATGGAGACTGTGAGTGGCTTGGGTTGTGTGTAATGGCAGATGATGTGACAACAAGACCTGGTTTGTGGGAGCTTTGGTAAGGACATTGTGCCTCTGATTGTGGGAGCTTGCTGTGTATAGATTGGCTGCCTATTTCCTACATTGACAGTGACTACACTTTCTCAAAGTCCTCAACTGGCTGTAATTTTTTTTTCAGACACTCAGAGGCTGTGAAAGTCATTATATCACAGAACTGTCAAAGTGTAGGAGCAAGTCACTTAGTCTATTGTGTTTGCATCAGCACTTCAAATGAGCATAGTGTTGTAAAGATGAATTCTTTCATGGCCTTTGAAGTTTCTTCACTCATTGCAACGCAGAATTCATGTTAAAACAATGGAAGAACGTACTTGCTTTAATAAAGTGATTTTTCATGTTGCATTGTAGCGCATCATAGTTACTGGTGTTCTTTTGAAGTATAGCCACTATTGTAATACAGGAAACCGATATACCCACAGCGAGCTCTCCCAAACAGCAGTGATTGAATGTAGCAGCAAATTACTGCAGATGCTGGAATCTGTACTGAAAACCAAAAAAATGCTGGAAATCACAGTGGGTCAAGCAACATCCATGGAGAGAGAGCAAGCTAATGTTTCAGGTCTAGATGACTCCTTACCAGAGCTGACTTAATAACTAGATCATCTATTTTCAGTGATGTTGATTGAGAAACAAATATTAGCCAGGACACAATGGGAAATTCCCCTGATCCTCTTCAACAGAGGGTCATAATATTATTTATTTCCACCTGAGATAACAGACGTAGGTTTCACGTCTCATCTAAAAGATTAAAGCTCTGACAATGTAGCGCGGTGGCTCAGTGGTTAGCACTGCTGCCTCACAGCGCCAGGGACCCAGGTTCAATTCCTCAGGTGATAGCCTCTGTCTGTGTAGAGTTTTCACATTCTCCCTGTGTCTGTGTGGGTTACCTCCAGGTACTCTGGTTTCCTCCCACAGTCCAAAGATGTGTAGGTTAGGTGGATTGGCCCTGGGAAATGCAACTTTGGGGGGAGTGGTGGGTGGGTTTCGATGGGATGCTGTTTGGAGGGCCAAATGGCCTGTTTCCATGCTGTAGGGAGTCTATATCTAATGCAGCACTCCCTCAGTAATGCTGTAGGAGAACCAGTGTAAATTGTTAGTCTCGATTTTGCCCACCCTAGGGAAAAAGGCACCTGCCAATCACCTTATTTAAACCCCTTATGATTTTATAAACTTCTGTAAGGTATTGTAGTGCTAAGTCCATGTAGCTAGCAATAATGTGTATTTACTCTTACGTTGAGCATGGTGTCTGATAAGGCACTGTTGGGTATCTCAGATGGAATGTATCTAACTATTAACCAATATGTGCTAGATCTTTACTGTTTATCAAGATTGAACCCATTTTCAACAGAAGGCTTTGTGTGGGCATTCTTCCCTACTTGGTATCAGTAAATTAGAATAGCACCAGGAATAGATATTACTGGTAATAAATCGAGGTGGTTCCGCTGAACAATGTATCAAATGTGCCATTCTGACCGAAAGGTACCTAGTGCCTGATATACTACTCTCTACCTCACCTTCTTTCTTTAAGGCACCTCTTAAATCCTCACTATTTGATTGAGCTTTTGATTACTTGATCTAGTATATGGCACGGTGTCATCATTTGTTTCATAATGCTCCAGTACAGGGACTTTTTTTTTATTCATTTGTGGGATGTGGTCATTGCTGGCTGGGTCAGCATTTATTGCCTGTCCCTAGTTGCCCTTGAGAAAGTGAGGGTGAGCTGCCTTCTTGAACTGCTGCAGTCCACGTGCTGTAGGTTGATCCACAATGCCCTTAGGGAGGGAATTCCAGGATTTTGACCCAACAACGCTGAAGGAACGGCGATATATTTCCAAGTCAGGATAGTGAGTGACTCAGGGGGCAACTTGCAGGGGGTGGTGTTCCCATGTATCTGCTGCCCTCTTCCTTCTAGGTGAAAGTGGTCACGGGTTTGGAAGGTGCTGTCTGACGATCTTTGAATTTCTGCAGTGCAAATTGTAGATAGTACATACTGCTGCTACTCAGCGTCAGTGGTGGGAGTGGATCCTTGTGGATGTAGTGCCAATCAAGGACTTGGGACATTTAGATATTCAAGGTGCTATATAAATACAAGTTGATGCTTTTGGCAAAGGCAGAGAATGATTTAGATATTTAGAATGAAACGATATGTCCTTGATTCCAGGACAAGAAGCTTTGACGACTTCAACGGATTAGATGGTCTCCTGTACCATAATGACTCAATGTCCCTCCTCTCCCACTCCAGTCCTTGTCTACTGAGGACAATGTCAACGATCCAACTATTCTCCCATGACTTTCCATGTCTCGTATGGATCATGTCCATAATACCTTATAACAAACCTGAAGGAGAGGCAGTGATGTAGTGGTAATCTCACTGGACTACTATTTAGAGCTCTAGCTTCATGTTCTAGGAGCATGGCTCAATACCAACAGGTAGTGACGTTGAATTCAGTAAAATGGTAACTCAATGGCATCCATGTGAGCTTTACCAATTTTCATAAAGACCCATCTGGTCCAATGATGCTCTTAAGGGGAGGAAATCTGCCAACCTTACCTGGTCTGGATCCCATGTGACTCCAGACCCACAGTAATGGGATTGAACCATCCTCTGGGCAATCAGGAATGGGCAGTAATTGTTGGCCTAGCCAACGACCGATACATCGCGTGGATTAGTGACAAGGGGGAAAAAAAAATCACAATATTGCTGTTCTGATGGCTTTAAACTGCCTTGATACAGGAATGTCAGGATTAAGCTGACTTCAATCATCCTCAGGTTTTTATTTCTTAATGCCATTGTAATGTATAGACATTCAGTCTTGACTCCAGTACGAGTGCCTATGCGCGCTGGGTGGCACAATTATGAAGTGCAATGGTGCCATTATGTTACCATGCTGACATGAGAAGTGACTGGCAGATCAGTTGGCAGAGCATATGAGAGACAGAGAGGGAGAGAGAGAGAGAGAGAGAACACACACAGAGGAGGTTCACTGTTAAACTAGACCTGCCCAACTCTCCAGGCATTTCCTTGCCTGTATGTGCCCTGGCCGTGGAAGCCAGGTTAAGCATGGAGTTTCCAATTATTGCAGTCATGGGAGTGGGCTTGGGGGGAGGGGGCTGAGAGCCCTTGGAGTTTATTGGATTCACACAGTTTAATCTCTGCGCAGATTGACAGAGGTGCCCAGCAGAAGCTACTTCTGGGAAGTTTTAGTGGCAGTGACTGGAGCACTAATCGTACAATTGAAGTAAGGATTCAGGCAGATGGCCCATGTAATTGCACAGTCAAAATGCCCCCAAATGCACCTCATTCCAAAGCACTGTGAGATTTTTTTTTTCTTTCAAGTGAGTTGATGATTTCCCTGTAGTTCGCTGTGGGAATCAGTGGATTTGTAACACTTCAGGGTTCATTGACAGCCACATTGTGTCACCTTTGTGCCTAAAAGCCAAGGGTAAAACAAGCTCTCTTGTTTATTATTGCTAGTTCTTTGATCCCGCGTTAGGAATTTGGATGGGAGCGAAACCTTGGGCGCACCCGGTCACCAGCAACAGGGGTGAGGATTATGTTCCTCAAACAAAAACTGCTGTCCGATTGTCAGCTCTGTCATTCCCAATAACAGTGTGCAAGATAAGCCGAGCTCGGTTTTACCTGGCATCTGTGTGTGTCACACCTGAGCCTTGCTCAGGATGAAAGCCAAGTATGTGGCCTTTCTTGTGTATTTAGCAAGAGCAGGACAGGGGAGATGCTACATCATTCCTGAGAGCTGTTACTGAAAACAAATTGTCAATTACAGCCTGCTCCTGTTGTTCTGCCCTTTCTTTAAATTGACAGAAACTGTCAGCGCCACGCTAGTGATAGGAAACCTGTACTAGAACGCCGGCACTAGCCAGCACTTATGTAGTTCCTTCAGCATAATGAAACATTGCAAGGTGCATCACAGCAACATTAAAAAAAAAAGATGCAACACCGAGCCACATTTTTCGATTACTGGTCAAGTGCTTGGTCACTGCAGTGGGTTTTAAAGTATATGCTAAGGGGGAAAGGGAGGGGGAGATGTTTAGTGAGGGAATTTAAGACAGCTGAAAGAATGGTGGAATGTTTAGAACTGGGGATGTTCAAGAGGCCAGAGGTAAATGTGGATACAGTTACAACATTTAAAAGACATTTAGATAAGTTCATGAATAAGAAATGTTTGGAGGGATATGGGCCAAGTGCAGGCAGGTGGGACTAGTTTAGTTTGGGATTGTGGTCGGCACGGACTGGTTGGACCGAAGGAACTGTTTCTGTACTATATGACCCGAAATGAAAGGAGAGGTTGTGGGGCTATTGTTTTTGTAAACCAGAAAGGGTTCTGTACTGTGAGGGGAGGCTCTGGGGTAAAGCTGGCTTGATAAGCAAATACTTGAAGGAAAGTTGGGTGACGTGGTGTGTTGGCTTGTGAACCAAAAGACTTGGCACCAATCCCTGTCTCAAATCAGACTGTAGTTTTGTGTTACACTGTCAGTGCATGAATGAACCAACCTATCAAATTGAACAAAACACTGGATTTGAAACAACAACAACTTGCATTTATTTTGCAACATAAATGCAGTAACATGTCCCAAGGTGGGAGCAATTATAATGTGCCATTGAGCCACACGAGAGCATAATCAGACAATGAACAAAAACTTGGTCAATGACATGCGTTTTTAAAGAGTGTCTTCGAGGAGGAACAAGTGGTCAAAAAGTTTGGGCACAGAATTCCAGAGCCGTTGAAAGAACGTTCGCTGAAGGTAGAGTGATTGATTAAAGCAGGGATGAGGTTAAAGACACTGGGAAGGCTGAGGCAAAGGAAGATTTTGAAAACCAGGATGAAAACTGAGGTGTTGGTGGACTTGTTCAAAGAACTGCAGCATCTATCTGATGGCTGTTTGACCCCCAACCCTCCACGCTCCCTCCTTCCCCGGCCTCCCACATAATTCAGTTACCCAATAAGCAGTCAAGTGTTGCCCAAGTGGGATTTCAGGATGTCCTCATGCCATTGCTGCTCTCGTCCAAATACTTGTAAACATTGTCAACCCATTAGTGTTGGCATTTTTCAACATCATGCTCTGATCAGCATTGATTCCAAACTGTGGGAAGAGGTTAAAAGGTAGGAATTTGAAATACTTGTTACTCAGCTGAGTTTACCCAGTAAACATCCCCTCTGTACGAGGAAAATCCCAAATTCACTGCCTTGTTTCTGTTAAATTAGTCGATCACCACTGAGGTGGCATAGAGGTGTACAAAATGATCAGAGGTATATCTAGAGTGGACAGCCAGAGACATTTCCCTAGGTTGGAGGTAGCTATTATGAGGGGGCATAGTTTTAAAGTGAGTGGAGGTAGATACAGGGGAGACGTCAGAGGTAGGTTCTTTACTCAGAGAGTGGTCGGGGCATGGAATGCATTGCCGGAGAGGGTAGTGGAGTCGGCCTCATTAGGGGCATTTAAGCGGCTATTATATAGGCATATGGATGATAGTATAAGGCAGCGGTGGAGGTTAGATAGACCTTACGTTTAGGGTAAAAGTTCAGCACAGCATCGTGGACCGAAGGGCCTGTACTGTGTTGTACTGTTCTATGTTCTATATTCTGGATGACAACTGGTCTCAGTACGTTTCTGCTACAGAGAGGGGAAAAAGGGGAAAGGATTGCCTCTCCAGATTGCTGTCCAGCAACTCCACAGGACATGTTAGATTTCGAGTCCTGACCCGAAACATCAGCTTTCCTGCTCCTCTGATGCTGCCTGGCCTTCTGTGTTTCTCCAGCTCCACACTGTGTTATCTCTGACTCCAGCATCTGCAGTTTTTGCTATCTCCACAGGAAGTGTCCCTTCTGGCATCTGCTGAACCTGGCTGTGACGCTTCCTGTTGATGAATAGCCTGTTGACTCACTCACCTTGTCAGAAATCATGTTTAAATGACGGTTAATCAGATAGCAACATAAAGGGGAACTGATGAGATCCTGTGGAAGAGGACAGCAAAAATGAACAATTTAACCCTGGATACAGTAAATATACAGAGCTGAAATGGATTTTAATGGATTTTATTGTGGGTAACCTTTTAATGACTTAATTTATGTTTCTGCAGAGTGCAGAGAAATGACATTGGTGTGATAAACAAAAAAATTGAACGTTGGCGCCAGTCTTCGTCCGCTATTTAAACCCAGTGCTTCAGCCATTTAAAACAAACTAGTAATTGCCTAAGTCAAAGAGTGGACAGAAGGAGATCATTAAGCGAATGCTATTAAAGGTTCTGCGTAGGAAATGCAATCATGGCCGAGTGGGTAAGGCCAGGGGCTTGCAAACTATTAGGGTTTTCTTGCACAGGTTTGACTCCTGCTACCTACAATCCTGACTCTGTGGTTTGAGGGGCAGAGTCAGGGTAAACGGGAATAAACTTTAAGAAAAAAGGTTCTGTGTATTACCATCCCAGGTGCTGGATTCAAGGCTAGCATCATTCTGCATTAGCTCTAATGAATGTTTTCTCAGCTGAAGCCTGTTTTTAATCGATGGTTTTGCTCGGAGCACCATGCCCATTCAAGTCACGATTTCTTTACGCACTGCAGGACTGGACAGGGAAGAAAAGTGACCACGAAACAGAGGGGTTTTGTAAATCTGCTCCTTTCTGTCCTTTTGAAAGCCTCATTTGGTGACCGTGTTGTTTGGCGATGGATTCAACTGAGAAGGCACCCTGTCGTTCCACAGTGAATTAGTCACTGGTGTTTGAAGAGGTTTTGTTGTCAAGTGCTTACCCAGAGCATCTGGTTTGTGTGTAACCACTAAATGTAGAACAGCTGAAGTATTCGTGTGTTAGTGTACTGCCTTCCCGAAGTAAAAGAAAAGCTAGCAGTACTGGTGAATGAGACATGCTCGTTGAAATTGTGTTGTACATCAAAATGAATTTCCAGTATGACCAATACATTTATTTTTGAGCATTAGTGGTTTTCACTGTTTTCATTCCCTCTGAGAATTCTGCTTCTGCCTAAACAAAACCTGAAATAATGCTCATTTACTGCAGCCTGGAGAGCCGGCTGTGAGTTTCTCAAGCACCATTTTGCTTACGACCTTGTTCTTTGTCTCTGTCTCTCGAGCGACTATTGTGAATAACTCCACAAGACGTTAGAACAGAAGTGGGCCATTCAGCCCATCGAGTTGTCATCACCGTTCAGTAAGATCATAGCTGGCCTGATAATCCTCAAGTCCACTTCCCTGCCTTTTCCCCATAACCCTTGATGCCCTTACTAATTGGAAATCTGTCTAGCTCAGTCTCGAATATACTTTAACAATCCAGCGTCTACAGCCCTCTGTGGTAAAAAAAATCCACAAATTCACTACCCCGTGAGAGAAGAAATTTCTTTTCATCTCTGCCATATATTTGTGACCCCTTATTCCTAGATTATGCCCTCTGGTATGATCCTCCCACAAGGCCTTTCCACATCTTCTCTGTCAAGTCCCCTAAGAATCTTGTATGTTTCAATAAGGTTACCTCTTATGTTTCTGAATGCCAATGAGTACAATCTACTCAACCGGTTCTCATGAGACAGTCCCTCCATGGCAGGTATCAGATTTGCCAACATTCTCTGGACTACCTCCAATGTCAGTATATCTTACCTTAGATAAGAGGGCCAACACTGTTCACAGTGTTTCAGCTGTGGTCTGACTGATGCCTTGTATAGTTCTAACCGTATATCTCCTTAATTTTATACTCTATTCCGTCTGGAAATCCCAACATTCCCTCATCTTGGATGCTGGGTTTTTACGATTCACGGATGAGAACTCCCAGATCACTTTATTCCATAGTTTTCTGCAGTCTTTCTCCATTTAAATAATATTCAGATCTTCTGTTTTTCCTGCCAAAGTACATGACCTCCCTTTTCCCCATATTACATTCCACCAGCCAGGTTTTTGCTCATTTATTTGCCCTCTTAAAACTAATCGTTAATTGCTTGTGACTATTCTACGTAGACCAAGCAAATTGCTTGTTTTAGTGACATTGTCTTAGTTTGTATGGCTGTCACTCAAGCTGAAAAACTATGGGTCAAGATCTCATTCTCGGCTGGCACATCCGACTGGTAATTATGGGGTGCAACATAGCGGTGGTGCGACATTGTTAGGTGGTATATTAAAGCTGTTTAGCTTCAAGTTGAATCAATGTATTCAGCCGTATTCAAAGGAAAAATAGTGAATTCTCCTGGTGCCCAAGCCAATATTCAGTCCTGCCCCAACACTTGCGAAAGCAATTCGGTCGTCATTCATCTCACTGGCTGCATGTGGGATCTTACTGTGCACAGGGAGGCTGCCACATTTGCTGGATACCACAGCAGCTTTAAGACAATGAACTGTCTGTGATTTGCGCAGTGTGTCTCAGACATGCAAAGTGTTCCTGAATGCAGTCTTTGCTAACAGAAGTTACAGTCTTGTATTTTACGACAAGACAATGGGTTACAGAGAAAAGAAAAGAAGCCTGTTTCTCGAAAGGTTAATGCAGCTCTGCAGAAGTCAGCTTTTATATATGACTCGGGGGCTTTAGAAATTAATAAGCAGCGGTGTGACATTCCTACTGAAAGTTTGCAATGCTGAAGAATTTGTTAGTTAGGAGATCAGATTCCAGGTACTTTTGGTAGCTCCTAGTCAGTGATACAACAGACACCTGTGTGGTCTTTTATTTGACCTCTAAGCAATATTTTGAAAAGAGCTTGACGTTTCCTTGTATAAGCAAGTTTGGAATTGGGTGTGATATGCAAAGAAAGACTTGAGGAGGAGAACCCACAATTAAGCTATGACCCTGTCAAACCAACCCTACTTTCACAATATGTGTTGAGTTTGTGGTAATGGTTTACACCCAGTGGATTGTGAGATTAATGGAACCTTCTTTTCCACCTGAACTGTTGCATTACACAAACAGCAGCCTCATTGTGTCGAAAAAAAAAATGCCTCAAGGTCCAATCTATTTAGCTCGAGCGTAATCAGAGATTTTTTTTTAGCTTCTGGATACATGTTAGTGTTAAAACATGACAAGAATCTGTGAAGCTTCTTGCAGAAAAGGTTTCAAATGATCTTGGATCATTTTGTGCTACTGCTGGCAATCTATAAGGTCCCGCTGTTTGGTGTCATGATGTTTGTGTGAACAATTCTGTGCCCCACCAAAAACAGCAACTTGCATTTATGTAGCGCGCAATTTTCACAGTAAAACACTCCAAGGTGCTGAAGAAGTGCCAAACTTGAGGGCAGTAGGTAGCGATCAGGAAGAAATTGTCAGTTTTGAGCGAGCAAGTAAGGGCAATATGAGCAGTATGTGGAGGAGCAATCTCCATTGGCTGTGATCGTTTCAAAATCACTTTTTTCCTATACACCTTTCCGCTATTCCAGTACAATGATTTACTGACTTGAAGGGAGATGCAGAAGGAAAGGACTGAAGGAAAGAACCTTGAGTTACCTTCCACATCCTGGCTGTGAGATTCTGAAGGGATTCTGAAGTATGCTTTCTGTTCAGAATTTCTACATTGATCTTGTATATTGACAGGTGATTCTGAACCAACAAGTGTGCGTTTATATGGTGAAATTAAAACTGCAAGTTCTGGAGAAACTCCTACTCAACAGCATAGAACCCCTGATTTTTCCACCTTCCTTCAGCCCCAAAAAAGATTTGCCGGACGTGAGAAGGTAACTGAATTTCTCTCTTCACCAGACCTGCTGAGCTTCTTCAGTACTTTCAGTTTTTGTTTGTATTCATGTTGCGGCTGTTGTAATTGATACAGGCAGTTCTGCACCCTGTGACCAATCTAGTCATCAGTTTTATCGGCTGAAACTACAGTTCTTGTGATGATTTAGAAACATTACAAATTTGGGTGGCACAGTGGCTCCGTGGTTAGCACTGCTGCCTCACAGCAGCAGGGACCTGGGTTCCATTCCACCCTCGGGTGACCATCTGTGTGGAGTTTGCACAACCTCCCTGTGTCTGCGTGGGTTTCCTCCGGGTGCTCTGGTTTCCTCCCACAGTCCAAAAATGTGCAGGGTTGGTGGTTTGGTCATGCTAAATTGTCCATGGTGCCCAGGGATGTTTAGGTTAGGTGGGTTAGGCAGTGGAAATGTAGGGGTAGGGGAATGGGTCTCGGTGGAATGCTCTTCAGAGGGACGGTGTGGACTTGCTGGGCCAAATGGCCTGTTTCCATACAGTAGGGATTCTGTGACCTATGATGATTTAGTAGCCAGCAGATGTGTTTCCCTGTTGTCCTACACCATTGCTCTAGCTCGTGCTTTTAATTATTTTCTTCCAATAACCTGTGTCTTTGTGACCCAGGCAGATAGGTTTACAGCATTGTCTTGCGCCATGAATTAGAATTAGTATTGGCCTTAGAGTCATGCTCATCAGAGAGTTAGCGTGTCTTAATCAAATTTAAAACATTACAGTACTTGGGCACGTCATGTGTGAGGTGATAAACTACATTGGCACCCAGTCTGCCAACATGTCATACTAACATACAAATGTATAAAGAAGGCAGTCTCAGCTGTTCCTCAGCCAATCAGTAAAAATGTGGCTGATCTAATTACTCCCTAACCCTGCCTAACTCCCCCCAAGCTCCCCTGAGCTGAGAATTCACTGCTTTAACTTTTGGTCCTGGCTTTACTTACAATAACGGTATGCCCTTTGGTATGGTACAATACCAGACAAATTTGATCATTCTTCGAACAGCGCAAGTATTACTATTACAGTTTGCCATAACATTTTTGGTTCATCCTCTCGGTGTGGAATCAACTCCCAGCCTCAGTGCGGCCTTGACTCCCAGCATTCCCAAACTCGAGGTGAAGCCTGACACTGTCTGGGTTGGAAGGACTATTATTCCGAGCTCTTATTTCTCCAATTTTCTAACTCATTGCCTGATGTTTTATTTCTTTAATTTTTTAATCTTACTTTCCCTCAGAGCTTGTTCTGAAGAATCTGTACCTAAGTACCTCAGGACTTAAGATGGCACTGTTAGTGGTGACTTCTAAACTTCTTGCTCTACCTGTGAGTACATGTGAAAATAAACCTAATACTGTTTCTAATTCATGGCGCAAGACAATGCTGTAAACCTATTTGCCTGAGTCACAAACTCTGGAATTCCCTCACTACACCTTTCCACCTCTGTACCTGACTTGCCTTCTTCAGTTCACTCCTCATGTTACAACCAGACCCCATCCTCAATTCATTACAGTTCCAGGCAGGATGCCCCAAACTGTTCAGCCCCTGACGATGAAGGGTGATCTGGCTCCGTTGTTTTATTCACATCATCCCTGTCCTTGGTCAGTCGCGACAAGATTAATATTGAAAAAGAATGTCTTCCCTCATGAATACCTTTCACCCAGATCACATGAACTTATATTGTAAAAGGAAATAATTTAACCATGCTTTCTTGGAGTTAACAAACAGTAAATCTATTAATTACTAAACATGAGGGGAATTAGTAACGGAAACGCACAGGTGCACACATATAGAAATAGGAGGTGAGTCAAAAAGAAAAAAGTCTAATAAACAAATATTTGGGCTTCTCTGAATTGTTGGTGCAGAGTACATAGTTTAACATTGCGACCAGTGCTAAAGGTTGCCAGTAGAATTTAATGTTGATAATTGTACAGAGATAGTAGGAACTGCGGATGCTGGAGAATCTGAGACAACAAGGTGTAGAGCTGGATGAACACAGCAGGCCAAGCAGCATCAGAGGAGCAGGAAGGCTGACGTTTCGGGCCTAGATCCTTCTCCAGAAAAAAATTCTTTTCTGAAGAAGGATCTAGGCCCGAAACGTCAGCCTTGATAATTGTACAGTCAGCTTCACAATTCCAGTTTTGCAGGTTGTTTGAGATATTGCAGTTCTGATTCCTTTCAACCGTGATTGAATTCCAACATTCAGAGTGAGAGAGAGAGTCCTTTTATTGTCCTTTTATTCTGGTTTGCTGCACTCAGAGTGAGAGAGATTCTTCCTTTTACCTGCAACACAGGGGTAACTAGAGGATAGCTTTTCGACATTGACTTTCACAGCACACTAACACAGGCTGGTACGCATGAGAATGCCCAGTCCCACTAGCACACTCCAGTAGAGTTGCTCTTCAATATTCATTAAAGGGAAAATGCCAAAATGTGACAGTTTGGGGCTTAATCCAGTGGGTGGAGTCTATTGTTGAGCAGGGGATTGTCTGCCCCTCATTATCTTTGTTCACAAGAGGTCACAGTACATTCTGACTTGCCTCTTCCTCCTGTTTAAGGGTATTGTTTGACTCCTACACATTCATAGGTGCAGCAATCCTTAGTTTTGCAAATTGGTTGAGATTCTGTAGTTCTGATTTTCTTTCAACTGGGATTGAATTTCAATATCCGCTGTCTCCACTCGGCCACTTAATTTATTTCTGCAGCCAAATTTGGCTGTGTTAACCCACTTTTAAAAGCACTTTTGGAATTACAAACGTCCACACAGTACTTTGGAGCTCTGAGTAATGATCATGAAACTCCATACCACTTGGACCAAGCTTTAGATCCAGTGTCTCTGTCTTTAGTTCTATGTTGTAATATGGTCTATAATGTCTCTGTGAAGCACCTTTAGACATTTTATCAGGATAAAGGCGCTATGTCAAAAGTTATTGTTTTAAACAGGTGAGGTCAGCTTGACAGGAAATGCACTTGGGCAGAATCTGATTTTACTTTATTTAATTTATTTATTGTTAAAAAAATACAGTGAAAAGTATTGTATAATGTTGCCATTCTCTGGCGCTATGTTAAAACGTAGAAATATAAACCGACACATAGAACATAAAGGTATAAATAGCTCAGTAGTTAGCACTGCAGCCTCACAGTGCTAAGAACCCTGGTTCGCTTCCATGCTCGGGTGACGGTGTGGAGTTTGCACATTCTCCCCGTGTCTGTGTGGGTTTCCTCCCACAGTCCAAAGATGTGCGGGCTAGGTGAATTGGCTGTGCTAAATTGCCTATAGTGCCCAGGGATATGTAGATTAGGTGGGTTTGGGGAATGGGTCTGGGTGGGATCCTCTCAGGGTCGGTGTGGACCTCTTGGGCCTAAGGGCCTGCTTCCACACTGTAGGGATTCTATGGAAAAAGCGTTCACCTTTACAGTCCTTGTTAAGTGCTCCATCATGGGCCGTGGACCTGGTGGCCAGGTACGAGTTCCCTTCCCCACACTGTCACCGCTGGAACAAAAGTCACCATTTTCTGCTGCTATCTCTCCTCCACTGATGCCCTCGCCACTGTGAAGCCTCGATGGACCTTGCCAATGCGGATGCCACTGGCTATCGTACCGGCCCAAACTCGACTCCACTGCCTCAACGAGTCAGCTTTGGGCCTACCTCGCCGATGCAGCCACTGCTGATGCTGCCGGGTCTCGTGCTGGGCCCAAGCTCCCCTCCACCACAGCAGGTATCTGAAGTCTTAGCGCTTGTCTTTTTTCCAGAGAGGGATTTTGTTGAAAATTAGCTGATGATTATGAGTCCTGACCTCTCCCAGGTTAGAAAGTAGCCGTGAATAAATAACCAAACACTTTTTTTTGCAGTTCTGAGGAAGGGTCACCGGACCCGAAACATTAACTCTGTTTTCTCCTCCACAGATGCTGCCAGACCTGCTGAGCTTTTCCAGCAATTTTGTTTTAGTTCTTACTTTTTTTGGCTGCTGTGTGCAGGTCGTTCTGCTATAACATGTGTTTTATTAACGCGAATTGGCTGTAACATGATTAATGAATCGTGGATGCTGTTTGGATAATGTGAACTTCCTGCTGTATGGGTACAGCGAATTTCTATCGCGATTTCCCTATAATGCGATTTTCCATGCTGTTTTTCTATAGTGCGAGGTCACTCAAGAACACAACAATCACAACGCAACAATTATAGGAAAACTACCTGTACTTTCTGTTTGCAAAGTGCTGTGCAAGATTTTGCCCGTTTAATGAAGGTGGTGTGGCAGCTCAGTGGTTAGCATTGCTGCCTCACAGTGCCAGGGACCCAGGTTCAATTCCACCCTCGGGGGCCTGTCTGTGTGGAGTTTGCACATTCTCCCCGTGTCTGCATGGGTTTCCTCCGGGTGCTCAGGTTTCCTCCCACAGTCCAAAGATGTGCTGGTTAGGTGAATTAGCTGTGCTAAAATGTCCATAGGGATGTGTAGGTTAGATGTATTAGCCATGGGAAATGCAGGGTTAGAGGGATGGGTCTGGGTGGGAGGGTCAGTGTGGACTTGTTGGGCTGAATGGCCTGTTTCTACACTGTGGGGATTCTGCGATGCAGATAGTCTGTTAGGACTTAAAGTCTCTTGGAAGTACTTCAGGGCATATGATGCTTTGAAACAGGAATGTGACAGATGACTGCATGGTTTCCAGAACTGTTTGAAAAACATGCTTTTTCTCTGTAAAGACTTATTGAAAACATAGGTGAGGAGTGAAGCCACTTGCTGAGGCTGTTGGCAGATATATTGCTCCATTTCTCCCCTTCCTACCAAAGATTTTCCACTTTCAAACAAACACACAATAGTTTCTTTTGGTGGTGTCACTGCTATAATCTCCTGTGGTCCAATTAAATGTTTCCTTCTGCTTTACCTTCAAATGTTTTCCCTAAATTTGTGACAAGTTCTGTTGACACTCTTGTACCAGGCTGGGTTTTGTGTCTCTAAGCTGGAACGTTACCCTCTGGAGACACATGTTGCAGCCCACCCAGTTTTTACTTTATCTGCTACTGACCTGCACGTAGATGAAGTGTGTCTTTTAGATTTTTCAGCCAGGATTCCGGATATTTCCTCTCTGTTTGTTTTTTTTTCGTTTAAAATAGAGGTCAAGGGGCCCATTTCCTGATAAATAGTAAACTGTATTAATTGGTCTACTCTGAATGATTCCAACATGTTAAACTTCACAAGGCAGTGAGTGGTGTGCAGCTACCGAGAGAAATTTTTCAGTGTTCCCTTCTTTTTGTTTCTTGTGACAAATCTTTAGTTTAGAGGTTCAAATGTCTGCGAACAGACATGGCAAAATGACAATGATAGAACTGGCTCTTATGACTAAAGGAATCAATGGGTATAGGGGAAAGTTGGAACAGGGGACTGAGTTGAATGATCAGCCATCATTATATCAAATGGCAGAGAAGGCTTCAAGGGTGAATGGCTCCTATTTTCTATGTTTCTATATATTTCAAACTCTCCTATACCCCTGCTCTGAAATCCTAATTAAAACACCCATTAATACATCGAGTCTGAAACACAGAAACAGACCCTTTGGCCCAAACTATTTTGTTTTACCCATGAACCCCCGAAATCTCATCTGTGCAATATGACCTTCTGTTCCTCGTTCTCTCTATTTTTATCTTGGTTCCCCATTTGCTAACAGTGCCCCCTTGCATTTGTTCAAGAGTTTTTCTGGACCCCCTCCCAACCAAGGAATGAACTGTCAATCTCATGGATACCGTTGGGAGCAACTCTGGTTAAAATCAGTGGTTCTTTGAAAATCATGGCTTACTCACACAGACTCATTGTCAAAACGGAGAAAAAGAGCTGTTTGACATCTTGATGTGGTTGCAAGTGAGAAGCCATGTACTGTCGTCAAATGCCCAGTGAATACTATCTCATCAACTCCATGCTTGGACATGACCATTGTCTGACAATGTGGTAATTTAGAATATGAACAAATCAATATACAAACAAGGAGGTAGAGTAGGCCAGTCTGTGCATTGGACCTGTTAAACCATAGGAAACAACAACACACAGAAGGTGTGTCTCAGTCACTTTCTCTCAGGGAGATATCTGTACAGTGATGGTGTCTCTCAGTCCACTCCCTCTCAGGGAGATATTTGTACATTGAATGGTGTCTCTCAATCAATCCCCTCTTCCTGTCAGTGTACAGATATCTCCCTGACTACTGTCTCTCAATCCCCTCTCTCTCAGGGAGATATCTCTAC
>JAHRHZ010000218.1:34884764-34914110 GCA_024137785.1 Ginglymostoma cirratum
GGGCCTAAACCCTTCATCAGAAAAATTTTTTCTGATGAAGGGTTTAGGCCCGAAACGTCACGTTTTCCTGCTCCTATGATGCTGCTTGACCTGCTGTGTTCATCCAGCCCCATGCTTGTTATCTCGGATTCTCCAGCATCTGCAGTACCTTTTATCTCTGATACATTCATGGTGTTGCTCGCTTTACATAGTACAATTCTATTCACTAATTACTACATTACCATAATGATTATAAATACGAAAGCACTGATGAGAGGTTGCCACATGGAAATAAGCCACCTCAGCTGGTCTTCGCCAATATTACTGCCCCACATGAGTTTTCTTTTATCCCTTTCCGCCCGACTCTATCAGGATAATGTCGATACAGTGTGGAGCTGGAGAAACACAGATGGCCAGGCAGCATCAGAGGAGCAGGAAAGTTGATCTTTCGGGTCGGGACCTCTGGAATTCTGATGAAAGGTCCCAGCCCATAACGTTAAGTTTCCTGCTCCCCTGATGCTGCCTGGCCATCTGTGTTCCTCCAGCTCCACACTGTATCGACTCTGACTCCTAGCACCTGCAGTTCTTGCTATCTCCTATCAGGATATCTTTCAGTTCCCTTTCTCCCCTATGTGCTTATTGAGCTTCCTTTCAAATCCGTCTCTTCTTTTTACCTCAGTCACTCCTTCTGATAGTGAGTTTTGTCTTATTGGCTTGAGGTGGCAGAGGGACAGTGCGACCACTGATCCTTGCTTCAGTGCTGGATCTGAGGGCCTTAGGAATTTAATTATCAGTGACAGAGGATTGACCACTGGTGAGTTTTCACATCGAAGGGGCACTTACCTAGATATCTAAAGAAGCAGTTTGTTGTGTGATAGCGATATGTACAAATTGGATGAACGAGTTAAATATCACAGTATTGCAGAATTGTTATAGCGCAAAATGAAGCCATTCATTCCATTGTGTCTGCTCTGGCTCACTGAATGCGCATTGTGATTTAGTACAATTTTCCTGCCTTTGCCCTTTAACCTGGATAAAGGTTTTATTCAAATAATCACCCAAAGCCATCATGCACGCATCAATTGAATCTGCCTCCTCTGTACTTTCAGCTTTGTATTCCAGACCCTAACCACTTGATGTATGAATATTTTTTTTCTTGCATTGCAAATCGCTTCAAATCTGTGCCCTCTGGTTCTTGATACCTTTTAGGAGTGGAATAGTTTCTCCCTGTCACTCATAATTTTGAAAACTTCTTTCAAATTTCTTCTTAGCCTTCTCATTTCCAAGGAAACCAGCCTGCACCTCTCCAACGTATCTTCGTCATTGAAGTTTCTCAGTCCTGGAACCATTCTTTTAAACCTCTTCAGGAATGTCTTCAATGCGTTTACATCCTCCTTGAAGTATAGCGCCCAGAACTGTGCTGCATACTTCAGCTGAGGTCTACCAACTGTCTTATATAAAACAAATACAGAAGTTTCTGGAAAAACTCAGCAGGTCTGGCAGCATCTGTGGAGAAAAGGCAAGAGTTAACTTTTCAGGTCCAATAACACTTCTTCAGAATGGTCTAACAAGTGTCTTACATAAGTTCTGCATTAACTCTTTGCTCTTGTGCTCAATGCTCCTAGAAATAAAGTCAAGGGCACTGCATGCTTTATTGACTGCTCTCTCCATCTTCATCTCCAGTATCCATCCGTCTTCAGGCGTGAGGCAGCAAAAACACAGCAGGTCAGACAGCATCCGAGGAGCAGTTAAGTCAATGTTTCAGACCAAAACCCTTCATCAGGAGGATTTTGGCCCGAAATGTTGACTTTCCTGCTCCTCAGATGCTGTCAGACCTGCTGTGCTGTTCCAGCCTCACACCAAAGACTCTGGCTTCCAGCATCTTCAGTCCTTTATTCTCTCCATCTCTCTCCATCTGTCCTGCTACCTTTGCTGGTTAATGTCCATGTATACATAATGACGTAAGACTATCAGGGGTATATCACTTCTGACTCCATCGAAATTTTGTGCTAAACTGCCTGAACCACCTCCTGAAGGCTGTCCGATATCATCACATTGGGCAGAACTTAATGAGCCTTCACCATTACCACTTTCAGAACCGTTACCTTGTGCCACATGTTCCCCATTCTCACCACTCACTGAGCAAATATAATTCTTATGAATTTCCTATTGAATTTATTATGAAATACCTCGCGTTTATTGTCCCAAATTTTGGATAGTCCCACAACAGAAAGCAACCTGTCTATGTTAGTCCAATTGAATCCCTTCACTGTTTTAAAGCCATTGACAATATCAGCACCCAGTCATCTCTTTACCAAAGGGCCTAAAGCTATACTGTTATTTTAGATAGCTGCAGAGCTCTGTTATCCTGTGAATCTTCTGTTTTGTCTTCCAAAGAAGTATAGAAAATAGGAGCAGGAGTGGGCCATTCAGCCCCTTTGAGCCTGTTCAGCCATTCAGTATGATCATGGCTGATCATCCAACTCCATATCCTGTTCCTGATTGCTCTGCTTTTGTTGTAAGAACTATATATAACTCCTTCTTGAAAACATTCTATGGTTTGCTCTCAACTGGTTTCTGTAGCAGAGAATTCCAAAGGTTCACTACCCACTGAGTGAAGAAGTTTCTCCTCTTCTCAGTCCTAAATGGCCTACCCTGTATCCTTAGACTGTGACCCCTGGTTCTGGACACCCCGGCCATTGGGAAAATCCTTCCTGCATTTACCCTGTCTCACTCTCGATCCAATACAACTGCATGTTATATCTGTCAGAGTTGGCATGAATTGGTAACAGGGTTGACAGAAACATTCAGGCTTATATGTCTGTGCTCAAATTGCAAGCAGTAATCTTCCCAAATTCAAATTCATTGAGAGCAATGCAGCGTAAGGAACGTAGTTTGTACACTGGGTGGGGCACACTGCCTTACCAGGTTACCACCTTCAAAATAATGTCAAAAAATGTAAACCCTCTCCTCTCCAGCCCTTACCCTTATTCTACCTCTCACTGACAGCGGAGAAGTTAGTCATGCTTTGAAAGTGCTGAATAGATGCGTCATAGGCATTATTACTAGAGAGCAGAATTACAACAGTGACCACACATTAACTACAATCCACTTTGGAAAGGCTTGAGTTCATGAAAGCTACTGTATAAATGCAAATCCATGCTTTTGTTTCCTTTTCTAAAGGAGCTTAGTGCATAATTTCTCCACAGTGTTGCCATTATATCCGTTCCTAGGCTGCGTCTGAGATACAGATGAAATGTATCCATCATACATGCAGAAAGCCATAGAATGGAATCGTAGATTATTTCTATATAACACACTTTGATCCATCGTGTTTATGCTGGCACTCTGTAAGGGTAATCTTGCTAGTGTCATTCCTTCACTCTGTCCCTGTACTTTTGCATCAGGTGAGTTTTCATCAAGTGCGTCTGCAACTTCCTTTGGAGACCATAGTTGAACCTCCAACCATCATACTCTCTCGGGCTGTACATTCAGGGCAGTAAACTGTCTCCACTGGAAAAGGTTTTTCTTCATATCATCTTTGGCTCTTCTGCCAATCACATTAACAACTGTGAAGTGTGCTCTAGTTAAGTGAGGTGAATCAGCGGACCTCAAGTTGGGTAAATAGGGTTAAGGTACTGATCGGCTATGATATAACTGAATGGCAAAACAGACTCAAGGAACTGAGTGACCTTTTCCTGTTCCCGTGCCCCTAATAGTGATTGCATGGTTGACTTTCCTTACTGCATTTCTTTTTAATCATTCACAGGTTGAGGGCACTGCTGGCTAGACCAGCATTTATTGCCCATCCTTAATTGCTGAGATGGCAGTTGAAAGTCAATCACATTGCTGTAGGTCTGGAGTCACATGTAGGTCAGACCAGGTGAGGATGGCAGTTTCCTTCCCTGAAGGAAATTAGTGAACCAGATGGGTTTTTGTTTTTGGACAATCGAGAACAGATTCATGGTCATCATTTTGACTCTTAATTCCAGATTTTTTGTTATTGAATTCAAATTCCACCATCTGCCATGAACCCAGATCCCCATAACATTAACAGAAACAGAAGTTGCTGGAAAATCTCAGCAGGTCTGGCAGCATCGGAGGAGCGAAATCAGAGTTAAAGTTTCGGGTCAAGTGACTGAAGCATCAGTCCTGACGAAAAGTCACTTGACCCGAAACGTTAACTCTGATTTCTCTCAACAGATGCTGCCAGACCTGTTGAGCTTTTTCAGCAATTTCTGTTTTGTTTTCTGATTTACAGCATCCGCAGTTCTTACGGTTTTCTCCAGAATATCACTTGGTCTCTGGATTAACAGTCCTGTGATAATACCACCAGGGCAGTGCCAAATTTAGCATTATGCGTCCATTCAGTGGAATTCAAAGGGGAAATGATTTGGGTTCAAGTTTAGACCTCTTCCCATTGACTTCATAGAATTCCAGTCAGGTAGGTGTGAAACATTCAGCTGATCAAAACCCAGCGGGTTCCATCGGAATGTTCCTGGATTGTGAAAGGGTTCCATTCTGGAGTCCGTTCGCTAGTCAATACACAGTGCAGGATGAAGTACAGCAGCTGTTCGTAAGTACAGGAAATGTTTATACATTGGATCTTTAGAATTGAACCCATGTATGGGATTACATTCGTAAATACAAGCCTTGGTAAATCGAACGTTCATAAATTGGGGACCTCCTGTACTATACTCCCCCCTCCCCAGATCATCAAAACCTCCACTGTCCGAATGAAGTTGAAGGGCCAATCAGTATGGGTGCAATGATTGATCGAAGTGTTCACTGATTAAAAGAACAGGTGGAAAAATATACTTTGTGTGGAAAATAGGCTTTACTCCTGACACCAGTTTACTGCGTTCCAAATACCGTCCTCAAATTAAGTGCTCATTTTCAATTAGTTGCAAAGTTAAAATGACATTATTGTTTGATAGTGTTATCTGGATCTATTGCATGCAGTTCTGGACGGGCTTTACATGTCTATCCAGGGTTGAGCCTTGTATATAACACTGACAGATTTCTTCCTCACGATCTAACTTACTAATTGAAAAACCTAACAGTTTATCATTTTTTTTAAAGAAAACTCCAGATAAAGGGCTTCTCAGTGTCATGTTTATAGTTGAATATTTCCTGGAATTAGAGTCAGCCCTATCTTGTAGACATGACTTACTGTAGTTAATAGCCTTGATGCTTACATTGTAAGTCTTGCGATGAGGGGTTGAACTTTTAAAATGGGACAGGGCTTCTCTTTGGGGCTGGTCTCGGCTGGTGAAGCCGAGATTTCATTGAGCTCCAGTATTTAACGTGAAGTGAATTCTGACGCAGCACAACACCAGAACCTTCAAATCATGTGCCTTCTGCAAAATTCTGCCCCAGCTGTCTTCCAGTGTTTCATCAAATTTACAAAGAAATAAGTTCTGTCAGCTTTATGCTGATGCTACAAAGACCAGGCACTAAGTCTCTCCTTTTGGCAAGAGGAACAAGCTCAATATTTTGTGTTGCCTACGTTGTGTATAAATATCTAAAAGAGTGGTTTCGCTCTGAGAACACAATAATTCTAGGAAAGGTTAGTTCAAGAAGTAGGTGTAATGAAAGCATTGTGTTTTTCCTGTTCAACTGCCATTTATGGTAACTTGGACGGTGACCAATTTTTGTAACAGATCATAAATTAAGCTGAAATAAAACATACCTTATACTGTCTTTCATGTATGCCATATGTTTGCTGTATTTCTTAAGGCTTTGGCCTCACACAGTATTTGTAAGCTTTTCTTTGTTTAAAGTGTACAGTGACTGAAATATCCTCCCTCCTGACACTCTCACACTGTGCTTTGCATAGTTTATGGTCCTGTTGCTGACACAGAAATTGTTGCAAGCCTCTGTTTGTGTAAGTTGTGCTATTTGCATGCTGTTATTTCTTTTCTGTTTATTTAGTGAATACAAGTGCCCCAAAATGAAACAATCACCTCTTCATTCGCTGAATATCTGGTGATTTAGTTCAAACTTTAGTCTGTAGAGGGGATGCTTCTCAGTAGTATGTAGCATTGTCTCTTCTTTTATTCATTCAAGGGAGAGGGGACAACACTTTATTGCCCTGAGGGCAGTTAAGAGTCAACTTTGCTGTGGACCTGGAATCACATGCAGGCTAGATCAGGTAAGGATAACAGTTTCCTTCCCTAAAGGACACGAGTGAACTAATAACATCAGTTTTTACAAAGATGGTCATCATTAGACTCCTGGTGTCAGGTTTTTAAATTGAATTCAAATCCCACCATCTACTGTGGCAGGATTTAAACTCCAGTCCCCAGATCAGTATCTGGTTCTCTGGATTAGTCTGGTGATAATATCTCTAAGCCATTGCCTCCCCACCTTGCATCTCAGAGGCCATTAGAGACTCTGTCTTGCCCTAAAGCTGTTTAGCAAGGACCATTCTCACCTAGCTACTCCAAAGCCTGCCATACAGCACAATGAAGTTTGTCGCAGGAACTTCCTGGTGACTCCCTATGACTCCCAATTCCTTGTTGCAAAGAGTGTCCCATGGGAGATCTTGCTGAGGAAGGTTGCTGATGTTTTTAAGCCCACAGACACCGTGTTTGTTCTGTACCATTGACATCATCTGTTTGTATCATCTGGATCAATTGCAGCAAGTAATAGTCCAGCCCCTAAGCCACAAAGTCGTGGACACAAACTCCATTGCAAAGACTTGAGGAGAAGATTCTAGGCTGACAGTCTAAGTGATGTACAGTTGGGGTTGCTGCCTTTTTGATGACATGTTAAATAATGGTCCTGTCTCCTCTTGTGAATGGATGCGATGGATCTCTACTTGACAAATGGAAGAGTTCTATCCAGTCTCCCAGCCAGTGTTTGTCCTTCAATCAACATCACCAAACAGTGATTATCTGGTAGTAATCATATTGCTTTTTGTGGGCCCTCCAAGTGCATTGCAACACTAACTATTAATTTGAAACATCCTGAAATCATGAAAGGTGCAATATGAATGCAGGTATTCCCATTTTCTTTGTTATTGCTGAAAAGCGACATATGTTAGTGAAGTCTTTTGTCCTGGGCCTTCGTTAGGGAAACCTCAAGCATGCTAAATTCCAAGAGATGAGAATAATTAATTCCACAGGAGAAAAAGGAGGCTGATTGGTTGGCAAAACAACTTCAATTGGCAAAGATTCTCCAAGCTCCGGAAAAAAATCGTAAAATTCAAAAGATTGGAATATTTGTTTACAGAGAGTTGGTCCCTCTATATGAAAATATCTGCTTTCACCAAGTATGAGCTACGTTATGTGTTTGACCAGTTATCTTCAGCTGCTTGTTCGTGTAGCCATTAGCACGCTTTGGATTGTTCAGAAAGTGTTGCTTGCTTGGTGAATAACATGTTACAGGCAATGTTTTGTAATGGGTTTTGCAAGTTCAGGCTGGTTGGGTGCAGTCTGTACTCTACCTGTTACAAACAGCTGAAAGGACATGTCGTTTCATTCAATCAGCCAATCTTTGTTTACTTTTAAAACAATTGTTGTGTTTCTGTTTCAATCTATTATTTTCCATATTTTAACTTGAAGGGATTTTCACATTCCATTTTCTGTGCGCCTCTTTATTTGATTCATGCGAGCTTTTTTTCCTTTTGTGACAATTAACAAATTTGGACTGAGAATGTCAGCTTTGCTCGGTTGTTTCCTGTTTGTTGATAAATCTGCACAGTAATGTAGGAAAGCTTTATGAAGTGGGCATCACAAGAGAGTCAGCATAAGTGCAGTAGTTATGCGTTGTGAAAGGACGATGAAATAATTTATTTGGATTTGGGAGTGGTGACGGAGAGTGGGAAGATTTTCAAATGTAAATTATTGTCTGTTAACAATTAACCGGCAACTTTTTTTGAGCACTTTTGGTTAGGACTTAAGGTTGCTGCTGTGTTAACTAGTGGTTTGTAATGATCTGCATTGTTGTGAGATAATTATTTCTTTGCTGTTAAAAGTTTGGGGGTAAAGCTTCTACTGGGTCATCCCAGTTTCCTGCCATCCCATTGGCAGAAACCCCAGTGAAACCATTGATTCTTTCACCCCCATAGATACTGCATAATAGCTCCTCTGTATTACACTATGCAATGAACAATGTGCTGTAAAACCGCTGTGTTTATTGTAAAATGATGTACTCCCTGACTTATTCTCAGCTTATTAATGTGTGCGTGCGTGTGTGTGTGTCAGCATTCCATATCTCACCACTGCTTCCCACTTATCATGTGGCTTGCTATGTCTTGCCATGTGACAGTAACCATACCCAACCCAAACGACGTAATGAGGCAATGTAGCAATACTGAGTCCTGAATATTGCTCCCTCCCCCTTCCCCGCCAGAGATCTGACTCAAGACTCTGGGTGTGGGATGGAAAGTAATTTGTCCATCCCTGCTGTGTTGACTTAGAGCCATGTCTGTTTTAGTATAAGTGAAGCAACGTGATAAAATATCTCTCAGAATATGAAGCCACAAACCACATTGCCTAGATCGTTACTGGTGGAGCTTTCTTTCTCCGAGTAAAGCATTTATATGCATATTTTACAATGCTTTCTTTACAGAAACTGCTCTGCGGAGGAACGGCTGGTTCTTGTGTACCTTTGATAGAGCAACTGCCTTCATTTTTTTAAAAAAAAATTCCCTCCATGACCAAAATATGTTCCAGACCAGACATGGTGGAATAAATTAACCCAGGCATAAACCGTGCCAACATGTGTCCTGCTCATGATGTTGTGACTGAAGCGAGGCACAAATTGCTTGGTTCTTCCCACCTAAAGTACGATAATAAATTTGCAAGGATTTTTAAATGGGATCTAAACTGTGGCATCACCAGGGGATTTGAGAAGGGATCCTCAGTCCATCTGATCTCATTTTTGGCTCTGCGTATTGGTCAATCAGCTGGCCTTTTCCTATCCCTCATAGCTTTATGGCTAACTGCAGTCCAGAAAGGCTCTTTCCCATGTTTGTGTCTGGATTCAGCTCCGTATATCCCAGGGGCTGTTAAACCAGTTGTATCACATGTTTGGTAAAGCATTTTATTTCATGGTGTGTGTAATGGAAAGATTTTGACCTCATTTTTCCACCTCTGGTTTTGCAATGCCATTTAGAATTCTCTAAATCTGTCCTAGTAATGTCAGAATTTACTGCGCTCCCCCACCCGCCCCACCCATGTAGCCATAACCTCACAACCTTTCATACTGGCATGGTTTCCAATGCTACTTCTGCAGAAAGGAATCCTCACGAGGCAGCTCAGACTCTGCTGGTTAGACTTTTGCCTCCTAGATGAGGTACCCATTTCCAGGAGTGAATAATTCAGACTGACATTTCAGTGCGGTACTGATGGAGAGCCACACTGTTGGTGGTGCCATCTTTCAGGTGAGATTCGAAACCCGTATGCAGTCTACAGCCAGGGCATTACCTCCAGTGATGGAGCAGGGACACGCTAGAGATGACAACTGGAGGAGCACAGATGTCGGAGGGTTGTAGGGCTACAGGAGGTCTGGGAGGGTGAATGTGAAGGAATGCGAAAACAAGGAAAAGAATTTTAAAACAAAGGCAGGGAAGCTAGAGATCTGAAATAAATACAAAGAAACACAACAGGTACGGCATCTACGAAGAGAGAAAAACTGTTGACGTTTCAAGTCCAGTATAACTCTTCTTCAAACTGCAGCCTTAAAAATCAAGATGTTGCAGGATTAAGAGTCAGTTTAAACCAGTGAGAGTTCATAGGTGAACACAACATAGTCTGAGTTGGGCTAAAGGCAGTGGAGTTCTGAAATACTGTGATTAAAAGTCTGTGATTGAAGCTCAGAGTCACTAAGATGCTGTTGGTCTCGTAGTTGATGTTGTGCTTTGAAGCACCGAATAAATGTAGTCCTCTGAGTCAGTGTTCACAATCCCCAAGACTTTGCTTAGTATTCCGCCCTTTTCTTTTTCCCTTTACCATCCTCAGTACTCCAAATTCTCTCTTTGCACCTAATCTAACAATTTGTCACAGACATGCCTGAGTGGAATAAATTTCTTGGTTGTCTGAAATCAAAGAGGTTCGGACAAAGAGTGCACAAAAAGCAGCTGAATCTTATTAAACTGAGGGTGGGGGGGTGGTGTTTAGTGAGGAGCTGTGCTGACGGCATTTTTTTCTGTGCTGGATAACAGCTCACAGGTGCAGGATTAGTGCAGCAAGCAGTCCTATGTTTTGTCAACAGATTGAAGAAACTTTGTGATAGTTCACAAGACTGCCATCTGAGAACAGGATGGCAACACAGATGGAGGGCTGAACAAATGGCGAATGAAAGTAACACATGTAAGCTTTAGTGGCTAAACAGCCCCAAGTGGATGTCTTTTTTTTCGTGGGGCCACTTTCAACATGCTATCGAGATGGTAAATGTAGTGTGGGATGCATAATCTTCTCACTGATCAGATTCCAAGAAAATCAATATTGTCAACTCCTTTTTGGATGAACTTGAATCTGTTTAACAAACAAGAACACATTTTTTGTGGCCTGATGGCTGGTTCTTTTGGTAATATTGGGCTTTTCTCCTTTTGAGAAGTGCAAGTGGCAACAAAATAATTCTGGTTTTCCCTTCCAGCTGATTTGGGCATCAGGTTGTAAGATTAAGGTAAAATCACCATAGTTCCACTCTCCCATTGGATAGAGATGACTGGTGATGGTTTAACCTGTGGGTCACCATGCCACGGGTGAGGGTAGATGTTGAGAAGGAGAGTCTTTCATGGTAACCTCAGCCGGCGTGGGAATTAAACTCATGCTGTTTGCATCACACTGCAACGCCCAGTAGCCATCCAGGTTCAAAAGAGTCACTAGATTCAAAACATTACACGAGACCTGCTGAGCTTTTCCAGCAATTTCTGTTTCAGATCTCCAGCGTTTTGACGAAGGGTCACATTAACTCTGCTATCCCTCCACAGATGCTGCCAGACCAGCTGAGCTTTTCCAGCAATTTCTGTTTTTGTTTCTGCAGTTCTTGTTTTATATTATTCAGCTGGTATGATCACAGTGACAAGACACTTGCTCCCCCAGGTATAACGGCAAATGTATTGTATTACTGCCCCCTCTTAATCTGCCACTGGTCGTCATGAACATCTCAAAAGAAGAACCTGTCTGTCCATCAGATATACCTGCCTGAATCTCTCCACTATTTCTTGGTCCTCTTTACTGGAACACAACATGCTCATTTATCTTAACCTCTTGTGCTTTGTACGTTTCTGTGGCAGATCACACATCAAAGGAAAGTGCACACTGACCAACCGAGACAGCTCACACTCTATCTAAAGATTGTAACTCTGAAAATTCTTGTAGCTGCTTGAGGGCACAATGATGCAAGATGATTCATTGTGATGAAGGGAAAGGAAAAGTCAAATGAATGGTTTATATTAAATAAAAAGTATGTGAGAAGAACAGAAGTGACTAAAATAAAAGAAATTTTTTTTTTTGCTTGAAAGAAATAGTGAAACTTTGGATAACAAGGTAAACCAAGAACTGAGCAAAAAAAAGAGAGGTCTGTAATTGAGATTCAGTTAGGGACTAACAATGTTAGCACAGCCACAGTGTTAATATGTGAGCAGTTTCTGAAACTTGATCAAACTTTGATTGAATTACAATGTGATGTGCTGCACAGGCTTTCTGCTCTAGTTTATAGCCTTACTTACTAATTTATTTTTTAAATCACTTTTTTCATTATAAGGGGAATAATTATGAATTGTTTCATTAAAAATGAGGTCAATCATTACTAAAGTGATATGAAGTCTTACCCAAAAAACCCTTCAACACAGCATGAAATAAATGATATTTGTACTAAAGTGTAGTGATTGAGGATGTTTGCAAAAATGAATTGCTTGGGTTCCTTCCAAGTTGACCATCTCTGTAGCGTTTCCTATTATATGTTGCAATACCACAATCCTGAAGGCTGTAGGTAGGTTTACTGATCTCAGAACCATAATCTCCAGAAATGTGGCCAATAGAATTGCAAGCATCAAGTTCAGCATTTACCCATTTATGCAAGAGATGTGTGGAGGAAACAAGGTATCAGACTTACAAGTAAACTTGCTGTGTATAAGATAGTGGGAATACTTCCTCTTCCATATGCCTGTGACATTTGGATTACCTACTTCAAACATATTAAGATGGTGGATGGGTTCCCCATGAGATTCATTCAGAACATCATGGACATCAGATGGGATTGCAGAGAGCCTAACGCTGACGAACTTCCAAGAGCAGAAATGTCTGGAATTGAAGAGCTCAGCTGAGATAGAGTGAAACAAACCAAGAGAATGCTGGAAAAACTCTGCAGGATCGGCAGCATCTGTGGAGAGGGAAAGAGAGTTAATGTTTCAAATCTGTGTGAGTCCTCTTCAGAGCTGAGGTTTCAAACTCCCCTGAATAAGTCATACTGGGGTGATAGCAAATATTAATGATATCGTTATTTCCTTCAAGTAAGCAGACAATGGAGGCAGTTAAGGGCAAATGGCAAGTTGCAAATACTCAGAAGTTCAAACAGAATCACGCAGTCCATCCTGGCTGCCTCTTGGGAAAGCCGCACAGCTTGGTTCTGCTGCCTCGTCAGAATGAAAACATATCACTCTACACATGCAAACGTCTTCACCCAGAGAGTGGAGAGTCTGTAGAATTCACTACGACAGAAAGTGATTGAGGCCAAAACATTTTGTTTTCAAGAAGGAGGGAGATATAGCTATTGTGGCAAAGTGGATATGAGGGGGAGGCGAGATTGGGATATTGAGCTCGATTATCAGCCATGATCATATTGAATGGCGGAGCAGGATTGAGGGGTCGAATGGCCTACTCCTGAAGCTATCTTCTATGTTTCTATGCTTTGCTGCTAGAAACAGCCATCTTCCATAATGAAAGGAAAGCAGCAGCAGTCGCAATGAGACCATTTCCAATTTATGCCTTCTCTAAACCATCCCGCTGGATTGCAAAGATTAAAGGGCAAGAAGGTGAATGTGATTCAAAATGGAGAAGTAAACTGTTTCCAGTGGTTGAAGCATCTGCAACAGGGTTGGGGGTGGTGGGACTGAGACAATATTATATGTAACTGATCTAGAGCTGACAGCAAGACTGGCACCTTCTGAGGATATGCCATTCATTTTGGATTAGTGGTTGAAGCAGTAACTATATCAGCATTCACGATTAGATGGGCAGACAGATGAAAATTAGTTTTAAGTTATACGGGAACTGAGATGACTAGACATCATTAAAACGATGACCATTCATCAAGTGAGAGGTCCAAATGGCCCAATTCTGTGTTGGGACACCTCGAACTTCCCACATCAACTGTTTAACCCCTGTTTGTTTGAAGATGTATGTTCAACATAACAAATAGCTCTTCATTTCTGATCTCCACTTGGGCTTGCATTCCTCAGAATTTAGAAGTTTGAGGCATGATCTGGTCAACATTTTCAAGGTATCAAGGAAAGCTTAACAGGGTAGATGGAGGGAAGCTATTTCCACTCGTTGGAGAAAGTAGAGTGTCGGGGACATGGTCTCAAAATTGGAGCCAGCACTTTCATGAATCAAGTTAATAAAAACATAAATATACAAGGTGTGGTACAGGTTGGAAACTTGCTTTCACAGCATCGGTTGATGCTAAAATATTACTTTTAATTCTGAGATTGATAGCTTTTTCTTAACCAGAGCTGTTCAATGATATTGGACAAAGGCAGGTATACAGAGTTCAGTCACAGATCAGTCATGAAGTTTACACGTTCTCTCTGTTTCTGCTTCGGTTTCCACCGGATGCTCCAGTTTCCTGCCACAGACCAAAGATGTGCAGGTTAGGGTGGATTGGCCGTGATAAATTGCCCCATAGGGTCCATGGATGTGCAGGCTAGGTGGGTTAACCTAGGAAATGTAGGGTTACAGGGATAGGCTTTGGTCTGGATGGGAGGTTCTTCAGTCGAGCAGTATGGACTCGATGGGCCAAATGGCCTGCTTCTGCGCTGTAAGGATTCTATCTTGATTCTTCGATTCTATATGCAGATTACTGAATGGTGAAACAATCTCCAGAGACTAGTCCGCCTCCTTCTGTATCTGTACCTTACTCCTCAGATTCACCACAACTTTCTCCAACAAGATTGGGTTTGAATGACCTTATTCAGAGTTAGCAATAAATTGAGCCATTGCCTTCACTTGGGTAAACGATGTTTTTGCAGCCCAGGAATTCTGTTGAGGATTGATCTGTTGTTTTTAGAACCTGGTCCATGTAATGGATAACAAAACTGCACACACCGGAACGCATAACTGTTTCTTGCCCCAGAACAACAGGCACCTTCAAAGGATTTTTTATTCTTCCAAGGACTTGGGGAAATTCCCGAAGGAACTAAAGGAATGTTCTGCTCCTCTCCACACATTGCCAGCAGATGGAATTCATATCCAGTAATGTCTGCCCATAGTCTACAATAATATAGGAGCTGATTTAAAATGCTGAGCTCTTTTAAAGTTTTTGGTGAGAGCTTCCTCTGGGTTTAGACCCAATGATTTGCATATGTTTCCCAATAGCTCTTGGCTCACTGATGTCTGTTGATTGCTCTTCTGCTGCCATGACTTCAGAAAGGGAATTGGTTTCCGATCACTTCACACATTCCTTTTGTTTAAATATGAGGCCTTGCATGGAAATGGTGCCTCGTGTAAATTTCTGGAATAATTTCTCAATGACGCGGGCACCTAGGAATGGTAATTTCAGAGTGACCACTTATCCGATTCTATTCGTGATTAGGTAGATCAGTTGGGTGGCTATGCCTGTCAGTCAGGGATGAGGCAGACATTCAGGAAGAGGATCACTGGGCTGAATTAGAGATGTTTGCCAGGCAATGGGGGAGAAAGCAGGGGAAGAGGGACTAATTAGTTAGCCTATTCAAAGAGTGAACATCACTACAATGGGCTTCTTCTGTGTTGCCATTTTACGGTCCTTGAAAGTGCAGTCATAGGTAGATAGGATAGTGAAGAAGGTGTTTGGTACGGTTGCCTTTATTGGTCAGTGCAATGAGTACAGGAGATGGGAGGTCATGTGCAGCTGTACAGGACATTGGTTAGGCCACTATTGGAATACTGCATTCAGTTCTGGTCTCCCTGCTGTAAGGAGGATGCTGTGAAATGTGAAAGGTTTCAGAAAAGATTTACAAGGATGTTGTCAGGGTTGGAGGGTCTGAACTACAGGGAAAAGCTGAATAGACTGGGACTGTTTTCCCGGGAGCGTCAAAGGCTGAGGGGTGACCTTTATAGAGGTTTATAAAATCATGAGGGGCATGGATAGGGTAGACAGACAATGTCTTTTCCCTGGGGTGGGGGAGTCAAAAACTAGAGGGCATGGGTTTAAGGAGAGAGGGGAAAGATTTCAAAGGGACCTGAGGGGCAACTTTTTCATGCAGAGAGTGTTGCGTGTATGGAATGAGCTGCTAGAGGAAATGGTGGAGACTGATGTGACTGCAATATAAAAGGCATCTGAATGGGTATATGAATAGGAAGGGTTAAGAGGGATATGGGCCAAATGCTGGCAAATGGGACTAGATAAATTTAGGAGATCTGGTTGGCATGGATGAGTTGGACCAAGGGGTATGTTTCTGTGCTCTGAGTCTATGATTCTATGAATCATATCAAAAAGATAGCAGTGAGAACTTACAATTCTTGTCACTGAGAACCATCTTTTTTCCTTTCCTATCCCAATATAAGTGTAGCCTAAGGCATAAAGATGATTAAATATGGTCCTTTTAAATCTCAGCGGGAACACTAGATCAGATATTAATAATAGATGTGACAGCATTACCCTGTGCTTCATTCACAATGGGTGCTGATGGCAGTTGGGGAATTGATTAGTGGAATTGGCAAAGGACATGCAACAAAGAACGAATAAACTTTATTCTTGGCTGATCACAAGGTGTAGAGTATTTTCCATTAATCCGGCATTGCCACAATATCTGGGAATACAGGCCTAGATTTTCCTATGACGGTGAGGTTAATGGCACTTGCCATTACTTGGGTATAAATAGTCTGGCAAATTCTGGCTTTGCAATACCACATCTTGCTCTCTTCCTCCTGATTTGAAATGCAATGAGTGATGTCAAGTCAGCAGAGAAGCATTGTAAATGTTAACTAAACCCACTACAAAACGTAAAACAAATAATTTCAGTCTATGTATCCTAATAACAGTGTGATTATAATTACGTATGATCAACTCCCTGGGCACTGAAAGTTAATTACAAACAGAATTTCATTCATTCAGGTTTTAATTGTTGTTGGGGATTTTAAAATGGATAATTTAAAACTTATTTTTCACTTTAATTTCTGTCACTGCTCCCTTTATCTTTATCCATCTTTCTTATTCTCTCTTCATTTCTGTTTACCCCCACACAGTCTAATTTATACTGCCTTCTCAATCTTTACACTGTTAACTCCACAAAACTTCAACAAACAGAGGGAATGCTGGAGAAACTCAGCAGGTGTGTAGAAAGAAACAGAATTGAAGCTTCGAGTCTGGTATGACTCTTCTTCAGAACCACAATTCTTTGAAATGATTTTGTATCTTGCACAATTTCTGGCCTTGTTTTAGCATTTTAATTTTTTTTTCCAAGCAGTGCAGTGGTTGGCTCTTACTCCCTGCATAAACTTTAGAGGTTGAGGGGACAGCTTCACAAGATGCAATGCGTTCTTAGATACCCTGCTACAGGAAAAGTATCTATGTCCTGATAAAATAATCTGCCTTGTACTCCAGCACGACTATTCCTCATTCTGATGCTGTTACACAAAAAGAGCATTTGCTACATGTTATTCTCTCTTAAAAGAAGCCAGTGATAATCTGTTCTTTGTTGATTATTTCATAACAAATGCAAAGGAACGGCTACTTTAATAATTTTGTGCCTCTTGAGCCCAGAATTGAGTCAAGGCCAGACTGAAGAAATTAAAGCCTGACTGACAGAGTTCCTGGCAAAGTGAGTTCAAACTAGCCTATAAGGGCCTGATTAGAATTCATTTCAATAATTTCCAATTGACCTGTTAAGAAAATAGCTAATAAAATTTTGAATGCCAAATTTGCACTTTTTTTTAAATACAGTAAGGTATCATTTGCCTTTTTTTTGTTAGTTAAAATAAAGCATGCCTGAAAGGTTCCTCAACGGTGTTCCTGTTTCAGAGGAACTGATGTGGTCCTCAAAGGAAATGTGCAATCATAAAAGTTGACAAGTAATCCCCAAGATCATGTATAAAGACCAAAGAGGTTCCACAGGATTCCTCAGATTGCTGGCTGATTAGCCTACCTCAGCATCAGGGATTTAAAATGTGTACGAAAATAAAAGGACTTGTACGGCTGTGGTGAGCCTTACAATGTCAGACCATTGCAAAACATTTACAATATTTAAGGCAGAAGCAAATTACTGCAGATGCTGGAATCTGCACTGAAAATAACAAATGATGGAGACTATAGCGGGTCAGGCCACATCCCTGGAGTAACAGCCTGACAGGGGAAGGTGATGGCTGAGTGGTATTATCATTGGACTGCTAATCCAGAGAGCAGGATAACATCCTGGGGACCCAGGTTCAAATCCTGCCATGGCAGATGTTGGAATTTGAATTCAATAAATATCTGGAATTGGGAATCTAATGATGACTGTGAATCAATTGTCCTTATTTGGCCTGGCCTACATGTGACTCCAGACCCACAGCAATGTGGTTGACTCTCAACTGGCCTCTGGGTAATTAGAGATCCCCAGCCAGCAAAGCCCTCATCCTGTGAATGAATAAAGGGAAGAAAAAGCTAATGTTTCAAGTCCAGATGATTCTTCATCAGAGCCTGGAAATGTTAGCTTTCTCTCTCTCTCCATGGATGCTGACTGACCTGCTGTGATCTCTCCCATTTTTTGTTTTTCTGAACAATATTTAATCAGTGCACAGATTTGCTGATCTGGGTAGAACTCGAATAGACGGGAGCGCTGTGGGAAATGTTTACTCACTGAAACTGATAGGCTGGGAAAGCTTCAAAGAGTGAAACTGAACAGCTGCAACAAACCAAAATAGAGGTGGCGGCCCACATTGCATCTTCTGAGAGAGTAAAAGCAAGGAACTGCAGATGCTAGAAACTTAAAATAAAAAAGAAAACCAAATTGCTGAGGATACTCGGCAGGTCTGGCAGCATCACTGTCACTGGGTCAAAATCCTGGAACTCCCTCCTTGAGGGCATTTTGGATCTACCTACAGCACATGAAGGCAGCTCACCTCCACCTTGTCAAAGGCAACTAGGGATGGGCATTAAATGCTGGCCCAGCCAATGGCATCCATGTCCCAGAAATGAAGAAAGATCTAAAGCAAAGTACTAGAGAATCAAAATCTGATAGCAACAAAAACAGAAATTGCTGAAGAAACTCGGCACACCTGGCAGCATCTGTGGAGAAACACATTTAACGTTTCAAGTCCAAGGGTCACCGGATCACAAAAAAAACACAGCCATTTCCATCTGGAAGGACAAGGGCAGCAAATATATGGAATCGCAACTCCCTGTAAATTCCCCTCTAAGCCACTCACCATCCTGACTTGGAAATACGTCACTGTTCCTTCACTGTCGCTGGGTTAAAATCCTGGAACTCCCTCCCTAAGGGCATAGTGTAGTTTGGAAAAAAAAAACCGTAATAAGAAGAAGTGTAATCACTGTGGTAAGTGGTAGCATCCAGCCTTCTGAGTGCAACTCCCCTCAAAAAAAAAGAACAAGAGGCCTTTTTCTTTGTCAGTTTATGATTTGAAAAGTAAATATCAGTCTGAAAAACTTTTTTTTAAAAGGTACAGTGCCATGGTAACTGTTGTATGGACCTCAAAGGGCAAATAAGTGCGTAATGTCAGCTGCAGGAAACAACAACATTGCCAATGGTGCTTTACTCTGGCAACTCTGCATTGAAGAAGTCAGCTTAAATTCCCAGAGCGGGATGGGACATTTAAGACAAACTGGGAAAGTTAGGGGCAATCGCATCGAAACGTATAACATTCTAGAATAGACACAGAATGATTTTCTTGGCTTGGGATATCTACAGTCAAGGGACTCCGTCTCAGAGTAAGAGACAGATCATTTAGGAATGAGATGAGGAAGAAATTCTTTGCCCGGAGGTTGGCGTATCTTTGGAATTCTGTACCCCAAACTGCTATTTGAGTTCAGTCATAGAGTATGTTCAAGACAGTAATGTTGATGCCAATAACATCAAGGACTGTGGGGATGGCACAGGAAAATGGCACTGAGGCATAGTTCGCCAGGATCTAGGATTGCAGAAGAGTCACAAGAGGCTAAGTGGCCATCTCAGATGTTTCAATGGGCTTATGTTTGCCGAGTTACAATTGACACTGAATTTCCATTTTCAATCTCCGGTGAAGCAAGAAAAATCTTTATCGCAGGGATTCACTCGATGATACAAATAAAATTCAGCAGATTTTCCTCAGACTTGGGAATTCTAGCAGTGGGGACCTTCTGTTTAAGGAGGGTATGATTTGGAAGTACTCAGAACGTTTCACCTTTAAGAAAGTTTTAGTATTGAGCGTGTGGGAAGGGGCTAGGAAATGGTGCTGTCGTACTTTCATAGCTCAGGACCATTTAAGGAAACCAAAAACAGTGCAGATCCTATACCTAATTTAGAAGTGCCAAGTACTTGATTGTCATTTGGGAAATGTTTCATCTCCAGAACTACCTTTGTTCACACTTAAGAACTTGTCACAACATAAATGGCTAAACCTTTCCCAGCCCTTAAACTTAACTGTATTTCTACAGATGATTTTTTTTTAACACTTTGTGGTTGAGCGTTTCAAAACTATGCCATTTTCACTTTCCCTCCATCCCTTACCTCAAGAAGCCTGGGATCAATCCTTTCTTTATTGCCACTGTTTGGCCTGCAGATACTGTCAATAAGATAATGTTCTTTTGTCAATTGCCTGTTTTAAATTATTCAGGGGATGTGGTTGCCACTGGCTGGGCCCAGCATTTATTGCCCATCCCTAACTGCCCTTGAGAAGGTGTTGGTAGCCTGCCTTTGTGAATCGGTGCAGTCTCTGGGGTTTAGAGATATCCAAAGTGCTGATAGGAGGGAAGTCTCAAGATTTTGACCCAGCGATATGAAGGAATGGCAATATGCTTCCAATGCAGGATTGTGTGTAACATGAAGGGGCATTTACAGGTGATGGTGCTGCTACATATCTGCTACCCATGTCCTTGTACGTGGCAGAGATTATGGGCTTAGAAGGTGCCCTTGGAGAAGCTTTCTTAAGTTACAGCGGTATATCTTGTACGGAATGCACACTGCTGCTTCTGTGCATCAATGGTGAAGAGAATGAATGGTGAAGGTAGTGATCAGGATGCTAATCATGCAGGATGATTTCTCTTGGATGGTGTCAAGCTTCTTGAGTATCGTTGGGGCTACACTCGTCCAGGCAAATAGGGAGTAGTCCGTCACACTCCTGACTTGTGCCTTGTAGATGGTGGACGGGCTTTGAAGATGACAGGAGATGAGTTACTTTTCACAGAAGCTTCAAATTCTTGCAGCCACAGTTGGCCCAGTTGAGTTTTTGGTCAATGCTAGCCACCGGGTTACTCATGGTTGGGGATTGAGTGATGGTAATATCATTGATTGGCGATTGGTTAAATTCTCTCTTATGTGAGGTGGTCATGGTCTGGCACTTGTGTAGCACAAATGTTCCATATCTTTTATCAGCCCAAGCCTGTTGAGGAACAAGGTGGTGTAGTGATCATTGGAATAGTAGTCTACAAGGTGGACAGGAAGCCATGTAGAAGTTCAATAAGTACTTAGACAATATAATTATGTCAGAGTTTGATATACCTGGCATTACTATTTCTAGCAGGATTTAGTATTAATGTACAACAAGAGAGGTTGCTTTGAAGTTTAAAGCTGAACACAGTTTTAACTCTTCCTTCTCCTCATCCCGTTTCTCTTGAACCGAAACTCATATTGTGGCATCAAACCAAAATTATAAAAGGAACTCACTACAAGTAAAATAATTCTTGTCTGCTTCACGACCTTTCTATCGCTGCTTTGTGCTTTTCATTACTAGAAATGACCAGCTGTTTCTAGAGATGCAATCCTGACAGACTGGTGTGCTTAATGTAACGACAGAAAAAACTAGATGGGGAGGTGAGCACTCAGACCATTATCTGTCTGTCTGTCTGTCACACTTCTGCAGTGTTTTTAGGAAGCAATATGTTCCTCTCACTTGGGCTTGATGAAATGTAAATGTTTGTGGAATCTACACTTTGCATCTTTAAACAATCACAAAATGTAAGAGTTTTTTTTTAGCCTGACAACTAACCAGGGAACTCTAATGTCAGTTTAAGTTGTTGTACGGGGAAGTCTGGCAAATGCAACGCCGTCCTTCCTCACTGGAGGTGAGTAGAGACACTGAGGTTTTCAAAGACTGAAAAGCTTCTGGCAACAGAGTAGTAGGTTCAATTAATGCAGCCCTGCTGCCTGTGCTCAACATTGATTACCGTTGTTTAACAAATTTGGTGCTTTGCAAATGAAGTTTTTTGCATTGCTGTCCAAATGCTTTGTTTAGCCAGCAACTGTCAAGGATGGTCTGTTAGTGGTGCATCCTGTGACCGAGTCACATTTTTGGCCAGGGCTCAAATCTCTGACTCTGGTTCCACAGATGCCCTGCTTCAGTCTGCATTGATTCCTCTCTGTGATTCGGCAGTCTGCTGGTATCTGAGCACAGCACTGTCAGGTCTGGACTGATAGGAGGACACCATCTAGCCTGCTCTGACAGCCAGGCTTTGCAGGAAAAGCGGTGTGTATCTAACTGAGAGGTAAGCTTATGTGTTCCGACTGTGTTATTCCCCCTGCTTTTTGAGATCTGGACCTCAGTGATGATGCACAGCTTAGTTGCAGAGTTTTGTGTGTGTGTCAATGTGTGTGTGTGTATGTATGTACGCTGATCTTTGACGGTAATCACATTAGTCATTAGGGATTGCCTTGTGAATTGAGGAATGTGACATTCATTTCACATGTATGTGACCCTAAGTTCAACTGGAGATAAACAGTGCAATAGATAGACATTGGAGCGCAGCACTTAAAAATCAGCTTTGTTCAAATTTAGGTAGACATTTTGAGTTATGTTTTGATAACAGTGATTCTTTGTAGAATGAACCTAATAGAAGTAGTTCAACATTTCAACCAAAAACTGCTTCTTTCGTCCTGTAGTTCAGTGGTTCTTATCAGAAAGGTAGGTTTTAACTTGGGCTGGTTTGGTCATTGATTTATACTTTGCAAGCCTTCTTTAAGGACATTTTTATTTCAAAAATGAAGATGCAAAATGTCTGCAAGAATTTTGTGCAGTTATCCATAATAGTTCCCCTTTTTTTATTATGATAATTCCTGAGTGATGAGGCTTAAAATTAATTAGCTCACTGATGAAAACAAAATGGCCTTGCCTGTCTGCAAAACAGAATTGGCAAGCCCGATATCAGCAGGGCTGATAACAAGGATGGGGAATTGGCGAGAACTGACTAAATAACAAGAGCTCATTAAAAAAGTTCTCTGGGATAAAGTTCAATAAGGAGGTTTGCAAGCTGGGCGAGGGTGTCCATCGCTGATTCAGTGCAGATTCATGCATTGCCTTTACAGCACAGAAACAGGTCATTTCATGTAAATGATCCATGCCAGTGATTATGATTCACACCAGCCTCCTCCTAGTCTAATTAGCGCATCTAACTACATTTTGGTGGATTAATGGTAATGTCCCTGCACTCATGGCCTGGGGAACACAGGTTCAAAAGGCAGCTGCTGGGATTTAAGTTCAATTAATAACTCTGCAGTATAAAGCAAGTAACACAAGGCTGTTGGAGCTTTGGTGGTAGTGTCCCTACTTCTGAGCCAGGAGGTACGGGCTAAAGTCCAGCAGTGTATAATAATATCCCTGAACAGGTAGGTAGAAAATACCTATGAGGCAATTCTCTGTACTACGGCCATAAAACTATAACCAATTGTCATTAAAAACCCATCTCATTCACTCATGTCCTTCAGGGAAAGCAATCTGCTGTCGTTACCTAGTTTGGCCTACGTGTGACTTCAGACCCAGAATAAGCAATAAAAAAATCATTGTTTTCAAGGCAAGGCAAATGGAATTTTGGCATTTATTGCCCAAAGAATAGAGTATAAAAGTAGGGAGGTGCTGCTGCAGCTGTACAAGGCATTGGTGAGACCACACTTAGAGTACTATATCTAGTTTTGGTTCCCATACCTGTGGAGGGGTGTAGTTGCATTGGAGGCACTTCAGAGGAGGTTCACTAGTCTGATTCAGGAGGGTTTGTCTTATGAAGAGAGTTTGAACTGTTTCGGGCTACACTGTCTGGATTTTGGAAGAATGAGAGGAGATCTGTTGAGGTATACAAAATGCTAAAAAAAAAGTACATGTAGAAAGGATGTTTCCACATGTGGGGCAATCTAGAACAAGGGTCCATAGTTTTAGGCTGAAGAGTGGCAGATTTGAAACAGAGGTGAGGAGAAACTATTGGGTGGCATGGTGGCTTAGAAGTGAGCCCAGGTTCAATTCCATCCTCGGACGACTGTCTGTGTGGAGTTTGCACATTCTTCTGTGTCCGTGTCGGTTTGCTCCAGGTGCTGAGGTTTTCTCCCACAGTCCAAAGATGTGCAGGTTAGGCAGATCAGCTGTGGGAAATGCAGTGCTACAGGGGTGGGGTAGTTCGGTGTGGACTTAATGGGCCAAATAACCTGCTTCCATGCTGCAGAGATTCAATAAAATTACTTCTTTCAAAGCATTGTGAATTTGTGGAATTCACTACTTGTGGTCTGAAAGAATTTAAGGAGGAGTTAGACAGTTTTTAAAGTTTATAATGCATTGAAGGGTTATGGGAGCGGGCAGGAAAGTGGAGCTGAAGCAGCAAAGAGCTCAGCCATGATCATATTAAATGGTGGAGCGGTCACAAGGAGCTGAGTTCCTGACTCCTGCTTCTAATCCTCATGTTTCTACGTTCTACTTCTTTCTCTTACATATGGTTATTTAACTTCATCTTAACTCTGCTATTACCCTCAGCCACTCCCTATGCCAGTGAGTTCTGCTTTCTTGCCAATCTGAAGTTTCTTCTGAATTCCTGATTTAATTTATTAGCAACAGTGATGAATCCTTGTTTTGAATTTTCTCATTAATTGGAAACATCATCTCTGCATCTACCCTGTTAAGCCCTTTCCAAATTTTAAAAAGAAGTGCTGAAATATTTTGCAAAGCATTTTATCTTGGATCCCATTAACTACTGGGTGATAAGTTATTTGAATGTTTTCACCTGCACATATGAGCAGAGTTTCCATATGTTTTCCACTGATTTAGGGCTTCAGAACATTAACTGTTTACCACAGAGGCTGAGATTGTGTTCAGAGAACAGAATATTCAGAAGAGATTGATTAGATTTGTTCAAAATCACAAGCCGGTTTGACTGAGTAAATCAGGAGAAGGTTTTCCTATTTGTAGGAAAGTTCATAACTGTGGAGAACTTACAGTTCAATGATAAGAGGAGCAAAATTTTGTTTTACACTGTGAGTTGGTGTGCTCCCTGAAGTAGTGGCGGAGACAGATTCAACAGCAACTTTCAAAAATGGATTGGATAACGATGTAAAAAAGGAAATTTTCCAGTGGGAGATAGCAGGAACTGCTGATGCTGGAGTCAGAGATAACGCAGTGATGAGCTGGAGGAACACAGCAGGCCAGGCTGCTTCAGAGGAGCAGGAAAATTAACGTTTCAGGTCGGGACCCCTCTTCAGAAAAATGGATGGGGAAAGAGTTGGTTGGGTGGAGTGGGACAGATCAGAAAACTCTTTCAAACAGGCACAAAGACCTCTTTTTGTGCCACAGGATTCTGTGAGTCTCCAAAACTGCTTTATCAGTCAAATACACTTTCATGGTTGAACAGCATAGCTAGAGTAAGAATTTGGGTGTGAACTTTTGATGTGTCAAGTCATCATATGCCCCTTTTCTCCCATGGGACTGACTCTTTAGAACCTGCCTTTGGTTTGTTGGATAGAGTCAAACTCCAATGTTTCTGTTTCCTTGATATAATACTGTACAGAACCGAACTACATTTGTGACTATGTATATACATAAAGATATTTTTTATGAAGAAAGTATATTTTTGAATTTAAAAAAACTGACTCCTTAGAAGAACGGAATTAAATGGAACACAGCTAAGCTTAAAGAAAATTGGCAAGAGTTAAAATAAAAAGGAACTGGACTTTTGTCAGAGTTCTGAAAACAGCTTGATAAGTCAGTTGAGGAGTTTTGACTTGGAATATCATTCCCTATAACAGAAGTGATCCATCTGAGAGGGTTTAGAGAGATGGGTTTTATTTCCCAGGGGTGAGTCATGTGTTTACTGTTCAGTGTAATGATAATCCATACCAGTGAGCAGAATGGTGGAATGCACACATACTGAGCTGTATTCGAGAGTACAGTATGAGGCCTGTGGATTTTTTCAATTAAAGATTGAACGTGATATTTTCGGAAAAGCTGCTTTTTCACTTCATGACGATAGAACAAACAGTAATTAATATTGATTCTTACCTGCATCCACTCTGCAATTTTATAAGCGCACACTGATTCGTAAGTTTTTTTTTCAATTCTTGCGTGTATCTGTGCAATTCTTTACTGCAGAGGGGCAGTTGAGGATGGTTTATTAAGTATATTCAAGGCCGAGATAGGTGGATTTTTAATCAGTAAGGGAATCGAGGATTATAGAGAAAAGGCAGGAAAGTGGAATTGAGGATGGTCAGAACAGCTATGATCTCATGGAATGGCGATGCAAATACGATGGGCTAAATGGCTCTTATATCATATGAAATGTTGAATTTACTGGGAAGACCAGCACCTGTTGCCCATGCCTAACTGCACTTGAAAATGGTAGAGAGTTACCTTTTTGAAATGTAGCTGGTGTGGTGTTGGTACACTGACAGTGTTGTCAGGCGTGGAGTGCCAGAAGTTTAACCAGGCAACGATGAGGAAATGGTAATAGGATTGCAAGTCATGGTGTGACTTGGAAGAGGAATTTGCAAGTGCATGTAAATGGTACCTTCAAGCCTCAGTTGCTTGCACAAAGTGGGTTCATTTCCTCTTTTAACAAGCATGGGGTACTTTTATCTCTCATTTCCTCTTTTATTGTGTGGCTTGATGCCATACAATGACCTTGGGTTGAAGGCAGACTGAGAAGAAGGCAAAGTCAAAAAACTAACTTCATGTTTAGGCTTCAAACTAACACTAGTACATATTAGAATACAGTCGTACATGATAATCAGAGATATACTTGTAGATACATTAGGTAAGGACTAATCTCTCTTTCTCATGCGCTCACCTCCATGTGCTCTGAAAGCACTGTAAAGATCTGGTGTGTTGCAGTCTGGTGCATTCTTCCAGAGAGTTCTAATTCCACCCATGCGGTGCTATTTATACTTAGTGATGTGCATCTCTGTGACATCATCACAAGGTTACTCCAATGCCCTTACACAACAAATTCCACTTCAACGTCTTCTATCTTCAAGTGCCACATAGTGACTTTAACTCATCCCAAAATACTTTGGAGAATTTATATTCCGACAACAATTGACATCAAGTCAAAGAAGGTAGTTCTAAGGGAGCTGACTAAACTCCTGGTCAGAGTCTTGAAGGAGGAGAGAGAGATGAAGAGGGAATTCCAGAAGTTCAGGTCTAGGAGGATGCAGGTGAGGGCTGATGTTTGACAGAGGTGATAGGGGTCTTTCCCACTGGCTGCAAAACTGGTGAAGCCCCATATTGCCCTTATTTGGGAAGGCCAACTGCAACATGACCCACTCAGGCACTTGACTAGACAGCAACAGGCATTCTTCCAGGACCCTCAGAATAGAAGCCCTGCTGGCCAATCAGAGGCCTTCTAATTGAAGAGTAGCACCTGCCCTTCCTCCCCCCGCCCCAACCCTCCTTTCAGGGGGCAGTGTCAGTGCGATGCTTAACAAAGCCTATGATCATCTCAAGATTACACGCTACAAATCAGTGATGGTGGGAGTGATGGTTCTGCGTTGACCTGGTTTGTAAAGTATCTTTCACAATCTCAGAAGGGTCTGGAGCATTTTACAGTCAGCACATACTTTGAGTGTGGAAATACAGCAGTCACTTTGCACACAGCACGCTCCCATCATTGCAAGATGATCTTTTGTTAGCATGCAAGACTCCCTGCAGACTTGCCTCAAGAAATACAATGTAGATGCCAATACATGAGAGATCCTCATTCAGAAAGAATTCACTTGGAGGAAGCTCCTGTATGAGGGACACAATTCTTTGAGAACACCCATCAGCACAAGGGAGTATGGAAAAGGAACTGAAGAAAGGAATGGCAGTGATCTTGAAGCCAAGACCAAGTCCACCTCCCAGAAACACCTGCCAAATATGTGATCAGGCAGAGGGCTCGAGGATTGGGCTCATTAAAACATTCAAAACCTACGACGGCTGAAATGGAATTTCCGAGGTGAGCAGTCGTACTCATTAGCAAGTGATTGCTGACAACAATATATTTTTGAGGGTCACCTAATGGCCAGGCCATCAGGAAAGAACACTTCTTCAAGACAAAAAACAGAAATTGCTGGAGAAACTCAGCAGGTTTGGCTGCGTCTGTGGAGAGAGAGAGAGGTAGAGTTAAGAGCTCGAGTCCAGCGACCTTCCTCAGAACAAGGGTCACAAGACTCGAGACTCAAACAATTCAGTTTCTCCAGAAATTTCTATTCTTCCATGCATTCTCTTTTGGGTTTCCATAGAGTTTGGCTTAACCTTAATACTCCCGCTCCTGCTAATCCTACTTCCCAGTATCGATTTGCAAAACATCGTCTTGGACTAGAACAGAGCTGCAGTGGGATATGAGCCAGATAGCACTTGGAATATTTCAGTCTAGTAGCTGCTGTTCTGCAGGTCTTCAATGCAACATTTAGGCATTGAGCCAGCTGATGTCTTTTACCCCTTGTTACAAGTCAGTATCTCAGTCTAATCGCTTGTATGAAGACAGCATTTACTGATCAACGCTATTAACCAGCAGTAAAATCGAACCTTTGTGGCAAAAGCTATTTCTGTTTCAGTGACCTTAGAAAACTCTTACGGGCAGATTTATGTATGATCCTCATTAATTTAATATGAACATTTGCTTCAAACATTCACTCTTATTTGCAAAACAAGTGTAGGGTAATATAGTACAGTGTGTACATTTTTAGTTCATCCCATAAAGCATTAACTTTGCTTTTGTGTTTTTCCTGCGGATCTAAGCTGCTGTAGGGTGCCGTGAGGAATCTAGTTTGATAACAAAGTTCAGCTGTTAAATATCTATTTAGAACTCACTAAAAGGTCTTTACTGGAATTGTTTTACTCTTTCATGGGCATGAGCATCAAGCTCAAGGCTGTAATTTATTGCTCATCCCTCGTTTCTCCTAAGCAGAAGGTGGTGTGGCGCCACTGTTTGGAACCGCTATAGTCCATGTGCTGTAGGTAGTCCGGCAAGACTGTTACAGACAGGGTTCCAAGATATTAACCCAGCAACACTGAACGAACAAAGGTATATGCCCAAGTCAGGGTGGTGAGTGGCTTGGAGGGGAACTTGCAGATAGTGGTGTTCACATGTATCTGCTGCCCTGGTCCTTTTACATGGCAGCGGTCAAGGGTTTGGAAGGCAATGTTTTAATAGCCTGAGTAAATTTCTGCTTCCTTGTGACTCTCACTTTGCCCAAGGAAAAGTTGCAACCAGTCATCATGAACCCAGCGCCTTGCTGCTTCCATGCCTGTAAATGGGTTTCCACTGCCCCTCCCTTGTGAGGATTGGGGTGGAGGGATGGGTGCAGTAGGGGTGGGTGGTGGTGTCGCAGGTTGCTGGTGTTGTAACAAGCAGGTTGTCTGACATCACATGATTAGTTGAACTTATCAGGATGTAGAGGACTGTTCTCGGTGTGGGTTCCACTTGTCAGCCTATAGACCTGCGTGTGTGTGGATATTTTTTAATCAGCCTGTTCAGAACAGGCTATGATGCATCTCTGCAGCAGGGTGAGTTTTGTACCCAGACTCATTGGCACAACAACACCCGTTTTGACATTCACAGTGATGTCTGCTGTAGGGGAATTCTATCCAGGTTTTTGGCATCATTCTGCATTCTAAGGCAGACATCAAGCCAACTAAGCTAGCCATCTTTGTGTGTGCGTGTCAGTGTGGGTGTGTGTCAGTGTGTGTCTGTGTGCATCCGTGTGTGTGTCTGTGTGTCTGTGTGTGTGCGTCTGTGTGTCTGTGTCTGTGTGTCTGTGTCTGTGTGTGTGTGTCTGTGTGTGTGTCTGTGTGT
>JAHRHZ010000218.1:34914510-34930405 GCA_024137785.1 Ginglymostoma cirratum
TGTGTGTGTGTGTGTGTCGAAAGTAATAAGTTCTACCTCCCCTTTAATTCAGACTGATAGAGTTGCAAGCAAACATTATGTACCTTAGATGTATTGTAACCAGCTAATAACTGCTTATGTTATAAACCTTTCAACAAGGTTCAGCAGGAGTGACGCTGTCTGCTGCTGAAGACTTTGTTGAGCATCCTTCCACACACACATGATCAGTGGTTCAGACTGTCACCAACAAGACGGATTGGTGGCACTGAATCTACCCAAGGCATCCCAGATGGTTACAGGAGAGAATATGCAAGAACTGGCTGTTGGATGGTCGCAGGTTTCTGTGTGTTGGATGGTCACAGACTATGTCTAAGACGAGGGCTAGGCTTTAGGCGTTCCTTTAAACTTATTGACCAGCATCTTCTGCTGCTTGAAATGTGTACCAGCAGCAGCTTAGTGAGTTGTGCACTCACCTGTGACCCATACAGTCCTGTGTTCATCCCCACTCCAGGGTTTGAGCATATAATATTCACAGTGAATACTCCAATGCCATACTGAGGGAGGGCTACACTTTCCGATGTACTCTCTTTAAGATAAGACATTAAACTGAGAAGGGCACAGATACGTTCAGGAGCATATTTGCTTTGCATCTGAGGGATAGTAGCCTCTTCCCTGAATACAGGAACCATACTGCTATCGAGTCGATCCAGTGTGGAGCTGGAGGAACACAGCGGGTCAGGCAGCATCAGAGGAACAAGGCTTTGGCCCTGCAGGCTTAGACCCTTCACCAGGACTATACTGCTGTGATGTTCTCAGCATTGGAGACTCAAAACTGTTTAAATGAAAAAGCAGTAAATGATTCCTGGCTTTAAAGAGGTTCGTATGGATCTTGAAACATTGACTCTGTTTCTCTCCTCACCGATGCTGCCAGACCTGCTGGGTTTCTCCAGTTGAGTTTCAGTGTCATTTTCAGAGCTCATATAATGATGGTAGAAGTAACTTTTGGAGTATGTGACAATAACTTTGATTACGTGGCAACGTGATCAGAATGAAATGTCCCGAGGTGCTGCGCAAGAGGAATTACAAAGTAACATTTGACACTGACCCACACAAGGAGATATTGCGTCATGTGTCCAAAAGTCTGATCTTGAGGTGGGTTTTCAGAAGTGTCTAAAAGCTGCATTGATGTATCAGCCTGTAAGACAGGTTGAAGTTGTGCAGTGGGCATTACTGTGGCCCTGCCTGCCTGACTCTGAGATCAGAGTACTGTGGTTCTCAGATCTGTGACAGGAAGGCACTCTTGCGACCTGTAGACTGATGCCTCCTTCCTCAATACCTCCCCTTTGCCTGTGTTGGGATCTTTTTGATGTGCTGACGCTTGGCCATGGCCTCTTACAGCCTTAATGATTTCATCATTGCTTACAGGTAACCGTCTCGAAAACATGTTGCTAAGGAGCACTGGGAAACTCAGCGTTGAAACCAAGAAGGGATACGTTGACAGCACCATGTCTACATCGCCTCAGAAGGATCTGTGGTGTCACTGTCACCATCATTGCCCTGAAGAGTCAGTTAACAACACCTGCAAGTAAGTTCACATCTCTGGTGTCTGCTTCTAAACTTGGCAGAACTTCACTGAAGCTCACCCTCTGTACAAGTCATCAGCTAATGGCCATTAAAATCAGGGGAGACAATGGCCTAGTGGTATTATCACTGGACTATTAATCCAGAGACCCAGGTCATATTCTGGGGGTTAAAATTGTATCAGAGATAATAGGAACTGCAGATGCTGGAGAATCCGAGACACCTTGTTATCTCTAATATTCTGGGGGCTTGTGTTTGAATCTCACCATGGCAAATGGTAGAATTTGAATTCAAGATTTTAAAAAAATCCGAAATTAAGAGTCTGATGACAACCATGAATCTATTGCCAATTGTCATGAAAAATCCATCTCGATGCTGAGACTCTGGACCCTAGTTCTAAGCTCTCCATGCTGGAGAAAGCAGCCTTTCAATGTCTACCTTATCAAAATGGTAAGAATTTTCAATGCGATAACCTCTCGGCCTTCCAAACATCAGAGATTTTGGCCTATGCTGCCTAATAGACTTGATCTAGCACAAGATGGGTTAAATCAGTCTCTTCCCATCCTGTAACTGCCACTGATTGGAAAGTCAGCATTTTCAGTCTAATTCTAATTCCACCCCAGGGACAATTGTGTGTTCGTATGCCACCCTGGTTACTGTGTATGGGATCGTAAATGATAATAGGGAGATCTGCAGGTTGAGATGGACTCATTGAGATTCACTGTTTTGTCTTCAGAACAGATGGCTACTGTTTCACAATAATGGAAGAAGGTGAGACTGGAGGCTATGTCATCACATCTGGGTGCCTGGGAAAAGAGGGTTCTGATTTTCAGTGTCGGGTAAGTAGCTTTACTGTATTTGTTCAAACCTTCTTTTGTGAATATCTGGCCATTGAAGAGGCTTTTACTATTTGCCTATTTTTCTAATCAACCTGTTCAGAGAGAAGCTATTACACACCTCTGGAGCAGATGGGACTTGAACCCTGGTTTCTTGGTTCTGGGTTATGGACACTGCCACTGCACCACAAGAGCCCCACCATGATCTGGTTTTTATTGAATGAAGAGGAAATTCAAAGCAAGTGGCATTAGGATCCCATTGCCTTGGAAAAATACCATTGCAAAATTCACAAGTACTTGGAGACCCACAGGAGAATTATTAATTTACATACTAATCAATGACACTTTGTCAACACACCATTAGGCATGCTCTATTAATAATCATTTTAGATCTATTACAGAAATAATTATATCTTTCAGTTACAATTGCTACTATATCCAATTATGTTCCTTATTAAGGTAAGATTGGAGCAATCCCTAATTGATTCCACTTGTGCCTAGGTTAATGTGGTACAGTGGCTCAGTGGTTAGCACTGCTGCCTCACAGTGCTAGGGACCTGGGTTCGATTCCAGTCTGTGTGGAGTTTGCGTGTTCTCCCCTTGCCTGTGCAGGTTCCTTCTGTGTGCTCTGGTTTCCTCCAAAGATGTGCAGGCTAGGTGGATTAGCCATGGGGAATACAGAATTACAGGATAGGCTAGGGAGGTGTGCCTGGGTGGACTGCCCTTCAGAGGGTCAGTATGGACTCGATGGGCCAAATACCCTGCTTCCACACTGTAGGGATTCTATGATAATGGAGTAGTTTCAAGTGTAGGGAGAGGTGAGGTTATAATTATTTTAATTGACCTGATGGGAGTTAAACCCAGTTCTTCTGGCACAGATATAGGGACACTACCACTGCACCACACATTGACGAGGGAGGCTTGTGTGAATCACAAACACCAGCATGGGCCACTTGGGCTGAATAGACTGTTTCTGTGCAGTAAACTCAATGTAAATTTACTCCCTGTACATGGAGTAAATACACATCACAGCAACAAGTTTCACAGCCGTGCAAGGCACATACAACTTTGCATCAAACCTAAACATCCTGAACCTACACCGATCATTGAGGGTCAAACTAACCCTTTTTGCCTGTTTTCCTGGAGCATGTTCTGTCAGGTCAGGCCTAAAGCCCCAGTGTAGGCAAAATTTATACTGCACATTCATTTACATAATGTCCCTTACAACTTCAGTAATCTGCAGCTCTGAAAAGTGTATTCACTATTGTGATGTTATACTGACCCCAGAAAATGCGATGTTCCCTCAATACTGACTCTTCAGCAGTGCAGCACCCCCTCAGCACTGACCCGCTCCGACAGTGCAGCACCCCCTCAGCACTGACCCCCTCCGACAGCACGGCGCTCCCTCAGCACTGACCCTCCGACAGCACGGCGCTCCCTCAGCACTGACCCTCCGACAGCGCGACGCTCCCTCAGCACTGACCCTCCGACAGCGCGGCGCTCCCTCAGCACTGACCCTCCGACAGTGCGACGCTCCCTCAGCACTGACCCTCCGACAGTGCGGTGCTCCCTCAGCACTGACCCTCCGACAGTGCGGTGCTCCCTCAGCACTGACCCTCCGATAGTGAAACTGTCACAATTATTGACCAAACCACAGAACCCGGTGTTAACAGCTTGCAAATTTGACAGGCAGGAAAAGACCAACTGCTCTGTAAATGCTATGCCACAGTCTATGATGACTGGACCATCATAAGCAAACACTGTGTACAGTTTAGTACATCCTGAGAGAGGTGTGGAAAACACTAGGACAAGCAGAGAGAAAATTCCTCCTTTACTCCCCACTGTGATTGGAACCAATTTTGGAGACTGAGCTTGATTCAGTCTTTCCTACAGCGCCCACAAAATTCATAGAATTCCTCCAATACAGAAGAGATCATTTGGCCCATTGAGTCCACACTGACCCTCTGATGAGCATCCCACTCAGATCTGACCCCTACCCCATCCCTGTAACACTGCATTCCCATGGCTAGTCCATTGAGCCTGCACCTTCCTGTACACTATGGGTAATTTAGCATGGCCAATCCACCCTAACCTGCACATCTTTGGGCTGTGGGAGAAAACCCACGCAGACACGGGGAGAATGTGCAAACTCCACACAGTCGCCCAAGGGTGGGATTGAACCTGGGTCCCTGGTGCTGTGAGGCAGCAGTGCTAACCACTGAGCCAGCGGGCTGTAAGAAATAATTCTACCAGATGACACTAGCCCTACATCAGAATGTGGTTGTGACCCTTGTAGGAAAGTTTTTTTGACTGCGTATTCAGCATGGTGCCTGCCAGGGCATGATCTCAGCCGTCTACAACATCCCCCCCCTCCACCACTGCCGACATCCCCCTCTCCCCATTCCACACCTTGAAACCTTAGCATTTCTGGGCACTTAATCTTGTGGGTGGGCTTTGGTGTTGGACTGGTTCAGTGTAAACAAGTGGCACCACAGAGTCATAAAACTCTCGTTTTGCACGGACAGGTGTAATCAATCTGATCTCCACTTATTGGAACCAGATTTCACAGAGATCTGCTTCATGCATAAATCACAACACTAAGCAGGAAAGGATTTCAGCTCCAAGTTATGGACTGTAATTATGTGCATATGTAATGACCGTACTCACCGCCAATGTAAATTGCACAGTTTTGCTGCACCCAGCATAATTCCCTCTTGTGGGGATGGGGAGTGGAGACTGGCTCTACAGCACAGCCCACCCCTAGGGCAAAAGTGTCAGGAGCAGCAATTTATTACAGTTTAGTGTTTGACCCGTCTGTGGGTCAAATAGCCATTTTATTTAACTCATAAATAAAGTAGGCAGCCTTGCACAAAGGCAGTGTATCTTTCTCTATCTCGTTCACCTTCGGATCCCAGTTTGATTCTCTGGCCAGTGTGCTCGGATTGAGTTATCAAAGTGAGGTGGAGGCCAGGCGGCCAGTTATCTCCTCTCCGCTGGGCTCGTTTTCATGCCTCCCTGCAAAACTGACTGTGCAAACTCCGCCTTAAGGTGCATGGTGAGCTTCTTACTGCGTTTGAAGCCAAGGGTGGTCCACATGCTGCTGGAATCTTCTGAATGAACCATCTGCTATCTTGATTGAAATTGCCAGACTGATGAAAGCTGGCTTTTGCTCTTCAATATTCCTGCGAGTTAACCACTTCATAACCCATGCATTTCTAGCAAGACTGACTTAGCGCATCTTAAAGTGGGAGGCAAAGGCCTAGTGGTATTATCACTGGACTATTAATCCAGAGACCCAGATAATGTTCTGGGGACCCAGGTTTGAATCCCACCATGGCAGGTGGTGGAATTTGACCTCAATAAAATATCTGGAATTAAGGATCTAGTGATGACCGTGAATCCATTGTCGATTGTCGGAAAAACCCATCTGGTTCACTAATGTCCTTCAGGGAAGGAGACTGCCATCCTTACCTGGTCTGGCCTACATGTGACCCCGGACCCACAGCAATATGGTTGACTCTGAACTGCCCTCTGGGCAATTAGGGATGGGCAATAAATGCTGCCTGGCCAGCAACACCCTCATCCTGTGAATAAATAAAGAGGAAAAAAATTGTAGAAATAACAATCCCAATCTTAAGATATTCTGTGATCCGCCTGGTCAGAGATGTTAATGGACACCTTTGGTGCAGGTGAAGCTTGAACCCAGGTCTCCTACCTCAGCGATAGGGACACTACCATTGTGCTGTAAGCGTACCGATCCCAGGCTCTTGTTACCACAGCACCTCCGGTCAAAATGGTAGTGGAGTAGCAGCACAGTGTGCAGGCTCATATGCCGGGAGCTTGTCTGCTTGGTCGGCATTTACTTCTTTCTCTGTTATTTTTTTCTTATTTTGAACTCTCCACAGAAGGTAAGTAAGGTTAATGTCCAGCATGTCTGATGCAAGGTTTCTTCCCAGCGGCGATGGCGGAGGGAGTCAAGTTTGTGCCCCCAACAGTGACAATAGCGAATGAAGGCGAGAGTGTGTTTCTGGTGATGGTGGAGGAAGGCGAGAGTATGTTCCTAGTGGCGGACAAGGGAGATGAGAGTGAGTTACCAGCGATGGTGGAGGGAGTCAACTTTGGGCCCAGTGCCCAGTGCGGGACCCGACAGCTTCAGCAGTGGCCGTGTTTACAAGATCGGCCTGGCGCGGACTCGTGGCGACGGCATTTGCAACAAAGGCAAGATGGCGCCGAAGTATGGTGACATGGTTCTGCAGCAGTGGCATGGCAAAGAGACTTGAGGCTGGCCAACAGCTTTGTGCTGATGTTGGTCTGTCTCTGCATCGGAGTCGAAGAGCTTGGATCTAGGCCCATCGCTGAGACTGTAATGTTGAACTTTTAACTTCACTTTACTATTTTTCAACTTTTGTACCTAAGATTTTGTATCGTTGTACCGAAGATGGTGCCAGGAGTGGTGACTTTGTAAACGTTTCGCTGTACTCCTGTATCTCTGTACCTGACTACGTGTGACAATGAACCTAACTCTAATAGTTCCTCTATATTCCCATGCTCAAACCTTATCAAGATTTGAACACTTCTGGATATTTTTAATCAACCTGTTCAGGGATGTTGTAACACATCTTTGCAGTAGGTGGGACTTGAACCTGGGCTTTTTTAAGCTCAAAGGTGGGGAATTCTATCATTACGCCATAAGAGCCCCTGATCCCAGAATTGCAATTTTTATTGAAATCAGATTGACATGATTTGCCTTGATGGGATTCAAACTTGCTCTCCCAGATCATTAGCCTGGTGTTCTGCATGATTAGTCTAGTGATATGATCACTGTATCACCGCTTCCCAGGCTTGAATTCAGACTGATTGATACTCTTTAGCTGAGTAGCCTATAGCTGCAATCAGACAGGCATGAAATCTTAATAAAAGTTAAAGGTAGAGGTTAGTGACAATTTGTTGGAATCTACAGGAAACAGGAAGAAGAGTAGGCGATTCAGCCCATCAAATTTGCCCTGCCATTCTAGATGATAACTGATCTGGATAATGGATATGACCATATCTGCCAACTGATATCAGCTGGCAGTAGACTGCAGGCTGCCGTAAATTTTCAGAGTCTTGCCCATGTTATTGTGTGCCATGGTGATAGGTTCCAGTTATGTTTCCTGTTCCATTTTTAAAGGCATAAGACAGTTTTAATATAGAAGGGCAAAATGTGTTGGTGCAGTCTTGGAGGGCTGAACAGCCAGTTCCTGTGCTGTATTGTCCTTTGTTCTTTGTTCTTGGACTCACCACACAACCACTGTAGCTACAAAAGCAAGTTGGACACTAGGAATCCTGCCACGAGTACCTGACCTCCTGACTACCCAAAGCCAGTCCACCAACTACAAGGCAGAAGTCTGGAGTGTTATGGAATACTCACCACTGCATGAATGGATGCAACTCCAACAACACTTGAGAAGCTTGACACCATCTAAGAAAAAGCAACCTGTTTGATTGGCTCCACATCTGCAAACTCCCTCCACCACTGACGCTCAGTAGCTGCAGTGTGTACCACTTATAAGATGCACTGCAGAAATTCTAATGTTCACATTGGGTATAACCAGTGTAATGTGGGACACTTCACCAATTTAATGCACTAATGCTTGGCTATTTCATCTCAAAACACAAACCGGATTCTCCTCAGTTTGCAGGATACAAACATATTCTTTGCTAATTGTGTAGGTGCAGAGGTAAGGAGACGAAGACTTAAACCTGAGACAGAGGTTAATGATGGTGTTAATCAGTCTCACCAGATTCAGTGTAAATGAGATTTCTTTACTATAAAAGATCAAGACTTGCATTTAAATGACATCTTTTACAACCTCAAAGCGTCCTTTGCATCCAATGACATACTTTTTAACTGTAGTCAGATCCCAGTGTAGTCTTACTTGCGCAAAGCAAGTTCCCACAAAGAGTAACATGATACTGAACAGATGATTTGTTTGTGTCATTGCAAATTCAGGGGTAGATATTGGTTAGGACAATATGGATAATAATAATTAGGAGGAGAGCCTGCAAGTCAGAGGGTGAGTGAGAAAGAGAGGCTACAATTCAAAGGGTGAATGAGAAGGAGGATCTCCAATGATGAGAAGAGTCTGGGAGTGAAAGGTTCGAGAAGCAGAATGGCATAGAATTAAATTCTTCTTGTTTATTTCTAAATTGATTTGATTTTAAAAGTTATTTCATTTGAGAATTTTGAGATTATAGCAATGTAAAGTATTTTAGTTTGTAGAGTGTAATGCTTTGATGATTTTCTTTCTGATCACGAAAGTGCTACAGAACTACAATTTCAGATTGGCCCTGATGAGAAAATGTAATTCACTTGAAGTTGTTTCACATGTGATTGACAGAAAACCACAACTTTAAGTGAGGACTCATTGTAAATACATCCCAAATTAGCAAGTTGGTGGTCTGCTTTCCCATAATAAAGAAAATGCGCTTATTTCAGAAACCAATAAATGTTAAAGAATCATCTGACATGATTTGGACCTGGTGCCGTTTCCTTTCCTTCTTATGGTCCCTTTACTCTGAAAGTGTTATTGAAGCGAGAAGGTAATATTTGGAATGGGTGATCTGATGAGAGGAAAGGAAAAAATGATGAATTTTTAAAGATCTTTATAGGTTAAAGTACAATCTGAATGGCAAAACCAGGTCCCCCATTTTAATCATCGTGTCTTTGCTCATTTTTTTTCTTGAGGATACTCCAAAGTCATCTCAGCGAAGAGCTATTGAATGCTGCACAGATCGAGACTTCTGCAACCGCGATCTCCACCCCACGTTGCCACCCCAGGACATGAGAGGTAAAACAAATGAGGGATCATTTCCGATCGTACGCTTGCTTGAGTTCAAGAGATGTAACTGAGCAGAGTTTTTAAAAAACTTTTATGCATTCTTGGGCACAAGCAACACTGGCAAAGTAAGCATTTGTGGCTCATCCCCAGTTGCCCCTTGAAACTTCCAGGGTTGTACAGTTTAATGATTCTCTTGATATTGATGACACTGAATCAGTTTTTATCCTGTTGTTCCCCACTGTTTCACTCGGGTTACATGAGATTGATTTGCTTTGAAGTCTCGGTGCAGGTGTGGTGCAACTGTTCTCATAAGGATGGCTTTCTTTGCCTTTTGACATGCTTATCATCACTGCGCAGTGGGTTTTCAGGGATCGTAGATTGATGAGATGAAACACATAATGTTTTGGCCCCACTTTCTGTGGTAGTGAATTCTACCGGCTCACATCTCTCTGGGTGAAGACATTTCTCCTCATCTCACTCCTGAAACGTTTATCCCTTATCCTTAAACTATGATCCCTGATTCCAGAGTTCCCCACATCAGGAATATCCTACCTGCATCTAATGTGTCTCAACCTATTAGAATTTTACAGGTTTCTTTGAGATTCTGCACCTCCCCACCCCATTCCTCTAAACTCCAGTGTACAATGTATACAATCCTCACCGACTCAGTCTCTCCTCATATGTCAGTCCTGCCATCCCAGGAATTCATTTGGGAAGCCTTCATTGTACTCTCTCTTGCTATAGCAAGAACATCTTTCCTCGGAAAAGGAGACCAAAACTGCGCACAATATTCCAGGTGTGGCGTCACCAATGCCCTGTTTAATAGTCAGAAGTCACATGACACCGGGTTATCATTCAACGGGTTTATTTGCAATCACAAACTTTCAAAGCGCTGCTCCCTTCAGGTGAAGTCTGCGCGAGTGCCAACATACAGTTTGCCTTTGTTATTACCTGCTACACCTTATTTTCAGTGACTGATGTACGGGGACACCCAGGTCTCATTGAACATTCCCCTCTGTCCGCGTACAGCCATTCAAATAGCAATCTGCCCTTGTATTTTTGCTCCCGAAATGTGTAACCTCACATTTATCCGCACTATACTACATCTGCCACGCATTTGCCCACTGACGCAACCAAATCTCACTGCAACATCTCTGCATCCTCCTCACAGATCACCCTCCCGCCCAGCTTTGCGTTGTCTGCAAATTTTGAGATGTTATGTCTAGTTCCCTCATCTAAATCATTTGAATCCTGATAATCGTGGGAAGTGCTATAAAAATGCAAACCTTTTCTTGTATTAAGTGTACTTTTTGTCTCCAGTGGTGAAGTACATGTCTCCCCGGCACCTGTTGTGAAAGTAAGATTTTGTTTTTTATCAGCTGGCTCTAAGGGCATTTTGCACGGGAAGATGTTTCAGTGCCATAACCTGTTTAAGACTCGCGCTCTGAAAATTAGCCCCTCAGAGCCCTGAATAGGTCCCAATACACAGGCACAAAGGTAAAATGGAATTGCAGAGAGGCAGTTTAAAACCAAAAAAGTTATATCTTTCTTTCTGTCCCTCCAAGCTGAAATGAAAGAAAAAGTCACGGTGATTTGGTGATGGGGAAAAAAATGTCCAGTTGCGTGTGATTCCACATATGAAAAAAAGGATAGTCGCCACTGTCCTACCAGACCAATGGTTGCTACCTCATTAGAGAGAGAGAGACAACTGGTGATGGTTTAAACTGGGGTCTCCACACCTCAGGGGAGGGGAGAGGTTGAGAAGGAGAGTCCTTCATGGTAACCTCAACCAGTGCAGGAATTGAACCCATGCTGTGAGTGCCACTCTGCATCACAAACCAGCCACCCAGCCAACTGACTCTCACAAAGCCCCTTAAAGCAGCTGGATGCCTACAGGCAAAATGTTGACGCAAAGACAGTTCTGATCTTCCACCTCATGCTCCCGCACTATTTCTTCAAGAAAGCTTGCCAATTAGTTCCACATCCTTCTCACACATCCCACGGGCAAATCAACAAGCACTTAGCTTTTATATTGTGTTGTGGAGAAAACCCCTGAGTGTAAGGTCTATTTAAAAATGATACCCGTGTCACACTGGAGCGAGTATCTGAAACATTTTACTGTCATCCATTGGACCAGAAAAACCTTTGAAACCTAATTGATCTAAAATGAGCTTCATTGAGACATGGGGGATAGTGAGAACTGCCAATGCTGGAGTCTGAGATAACACAGTGTGGAGCTGGATGAACACAGCAGGCCAAACAGCATCAGAAGAGCAGGAAAGCTGACGTTTCAGGTCGGGACCCTTCTTCAGAAATTTCCTGCTGTGTTCTTCCAGCTCCACACTGTGTTATCTTAATTGAGAAATGGGTTCTGTTTTATTTGAGGTTATGGAATGTCAATGTTGAATTGTGGTAGAGCAGCATCTATAAACCCAAACTATTGTTCTTCCAAAAAAGAAGCCCTTTTTTTAAACAAATCTGCAAACATTGCATTGGTTAATGTGCATCTGATGAACTGCAGTCAACACATTGAAGAAAATATGACCCGGAGATCTGCTTGTTAATCTCTGACTGCTTAAATGCATGAGCATGATTGAAGATTTAAACTGGGGCTGGCTGTAATAAATCTGCTGCTCTGCAGTTTTCTTGTCCCTGTATCTGTGCAAACCGTGCAAATATTGAAAAACACCAAGTGCAGATAAGGTGGGGGAGGAAGCTTTGTTTTCCAGCCTTAGTGTCCCTGAAAGGAACAGAGGTGATGACGTTTTGTCTGGTTCCTTGGCGAGAAATCTGGTGATGGATGAGAGACAGTGTGGTGGGGGTGGGGAAAGGATAAAGAGAGGAGGCAGGAGAGAAGTAGAGACAGGGAGCATCTCTACATAAAGACCATGCATCTAAAATCTCTTAGTTAAAGCAGCAATGCCTTTAGAAAGCCAACTAAAGAAAACTGACCTGTGTCCTTTCATGATTAATTACAATATAATCCCAGGTTATGAATCTGCCCCTGAATAAAGCTTGTGCGAAAATTTGGATGACCTGGTTCATAAGTTTTTTTTCTGGCATCCATGTCTTGGAGACCTTTTCGAAAGAATGTCATACTTGTCAAGCTTTGAACTTTGCTGAAAAGAGAGACATGTTGTTGTAGTTTTCCTTCTCACATTCATCAGGACAACTGCTAGAATGCCAAATTTCAAATGATCACAACAATTGAAACTAAAGGAGAAAGAGGGTGCTGATTGGTTGGCAGCATGATTCTGATTAGCTGAAATGTTGCCGTAGAAAAAGAAGGGGAACCATAGTAAAATAAAACAAAGGACTGTGGATGCTGCAAATCGGAAGCAAAGGCAGAAATTGCTGGAGAAACTTAGCAGGTCTGGCAGCGTCTATGGGCGGCACCTTGGCTCACAGGGCCAGGGACCTGGGTTTAATTCTGCCCTCGGGTGACTGTCTGTGTGGAGTTTGCACATTCTCCCTGTGTCTGCGGGGGTTTCCTCTGGGTCCTCCCACAGTCTAAAGATGTGCAGGTTAAGTGGATTGGCCATGCTACATTGTCCATAGTGTCAGAGATGTGTAGGTTACGTGGGTTAACCATGGAAAATGCAGGGTTACAGAGATGGGTGAGTCTGGGTGGGCTGCTCTTCTTGAGGGTCAGTGTGGACTTGATGGATTGAATGGCCTGCTTCCATACTGTAGGGATTCAAAGATTCTATGAAAGCAGAGTTAACGTTTTGAGTCCGGTGACTCTTCATCAGAGCCATTGAACTGTAGGCTTCCCAAACTCTTGAATAATTCAAAAAAAGCCACCACATTATAAACTGGACGGCTTGTTTAAAATGGCAGTAGCTATGAGCGTACTCGGAATTGTTCGGGAAGTGCTGTCCGATCACAGAATCACATCCAACAGTAGGTGTTTGTTTTGGGTTTTGCAAGTGTGGGCTGGTTGATTGCTGTCTGTTCTCCTATTATGACCAAGCCGTGTAAATGCTTTATGTATTTACAGCAGGCCATAAAAAGCAGGTAGAGTGGAGACTAAGTGAGTGTAGTTGGGATAACCAGATCGCTATATGTGAATTGTGCAGTAATTGATTCAGCTCTGATGAGATGTTTGGAGTGAAGGGCTGTGTTTCACAGGATCAAAAATCATCTCATAAAGTCCTTCAAAAATTTATGTCATTCCCTTTTGAAAGTTAAATCTGAATCTGCATTTTCTATCTTTCCAGGCACCGCATTTACCTAAAAAGGCATTTCCACTCTGCTCCCCAGTGCCTTTTATTTCTTTTGGCTAATTGCCTTTAAGCTGTGTATTCTGCTAAACTTCTCTGTTAAAAATAAATGATGTGCATTTTTGTAGTGCCTTACATAAAATCCCAAAGTTCTTTTCTGAGAATGAAGTAGCATTTAAAAGACATTTGGACAGGTACATGAATAGGAAAGGTTTAGAGGGATACGGACCAAACACAGGCAAATGGGTCCAGTTCAGTTGAGGAAACCTGGTTAGCATGGACAGTTGGGCCGAAGGGCCTGTTTCTGTGTCATGTGACTCCAAGACTGTATTTAAAGATTCAAATTACATCATCATGTGTATTTTTAGACAACATTATTTGGTAAAATTGGAGAGATAAAACACGCCACTAGAAGCCTTTAACTTAATCCCAGATTAATTCAAAAATTTGTCTAGAATTGAACTGGTCATGCATTTATTTTTCTGTCTGTGTTTGTTTTAGTGCCCCCATTGTTGTAGTCCATTGTGTAGGAAATATCTTGGATGTAATGTTGTATTTAATTGTTGGAGGTGTAATATCTGGTGGGCCATTGCATTTCCTCAGTGCATTGTAGAGAGTATCTCTTTACATTCAGGAGTGATCTCTCCACCTTGTTATGTCACACCCTGAGCCATCAAACCACAGCGTGTTTCAAATTGATAGATACTGACATCTTAAACCGTTACAAGGCACACATTTCAGAAGGAAATAAAGTGCTGGCCATAAGTGGTAAATCGTTGATAAACGATGGAAGAGAGATTGCATTTGAGTGTGTTCGGCCCTGATATGAGACACGAATCTCTAGAGTCACGTTTCAGTTTCAGCTAATGCTTCAACAGATCAGAAACCGCTTGCGCCATTTGTCTCGCACTGGTGGTGGCTGACACGGATCAGTGCACATCTTTTCTTTCTCCCTTGTAAATGCTCGGATATCAAGATTTTCCTCCACTGAAACTTAAGCCAAATAATTGGCTTTTGATTCCTTTACATTGACCCTCCAGTCAACACAGCCCTGAACACAGATTAAGAATTGTTCTGTCAGTATTTTGCCAAGCAGGGCGCGCTGCACATGAAGAGACTGACAATTTTTTCAGCGGACATTTGTGACAGTAAGAGGATACTCCCCTCAGGGCCGACCTACTCTTCCTTCTTTCACTTCAACGTGAAGTGGAAACCTAATCATTTTATTTCCAGAGAGATCAATGGGTGTAGGATTCATCACGTTCATCGTGTTCAGCATTTCCTTTGCGGTTAGATTCTGGTTGGCAGCAGTGAGGTTGATGGGCGTTGAAGGACAGCACATAAAACTCGTCATGAGCATCAACAAAAATGATGAAGTGGGTGCCTTTTCCTCTGTTGCCTTCGCCTGACGCAGGCTCTGAGACTTGTTTCTGCTCCTGTTCGATGGTGGATTAGTCAAATTTTCAGACTCTGTGGCACGCGGGGCGGGCGGTGCTCGAAGGGATGGGTAGTTGGGCCTTTTAGTTTGAAGGCTTATGCACTCTCTCTGATGCTTTGCTCTTACCTCGGCCTGGTCCCGACGAGGTCTCTGGGAAATACCTTCTCCATTTTGACCAACCACTAGCCCTGTGAGTCGGTGGGTTGTTTGATCTCTTCGCGGATACTTTGAGGAAGCTCTTAAAGTATTTCTGCTCTCCTGCTGGCAGTCCTCTGCCATGGGGGAGTTGCGAGTGGAGCAGGTGCTTTGGGAGCCTGGTGCTTAGGCACCTGAGCAACATGCCTGCCTGGCAGAGCTGTTTTGGGCCATCAATGGTGCAATACTGAGCCTTGGGTCAGGACGGTACAGTTGGACAGACTTTCCTGGTCCTGGGTTTGGAAGATTCCACAAGGGTGACACTGGTGGCATCTAACCAGTGCATTTATTTAATAGTGATGCAAATGAAAACTGCAGACTGGCACCAGACTCTCTAACGCTGACTCCCTATCATCAGTTTGTGAACTTCAATTCACACCATTGCAAAATGTTTCTGTCTTGAAGGAAGTGACTTCCATAGCAGTTTGATGTTTTCCCTGTGTACACAAAAGATGGGAAAGTGTTTGCCTCGTCATAGACGTGATACACGAGGCTTTAAGCATTCTGTCAGTGCAGTTTGTTAGGTGACTGCACCAGTGAACACTGTCCTTATTAAGGGTGGCCACAGATACTGAAGCAGTCCATGTCCAAATGCAGCAAGACCTGGACAGCACCCAGGCTTGGCCTGAGAAGCGGCAAGTCATGGTCATCTCCAACAAGAGAGAATCTAACCACTGCCCCTCGACATTAAATGGTGTTAGCATCACTGAATGCCTTATTAACGAGAGTCTAAGTTTACCATTCACCAGAAATTGAACTGGACTTGCCATGTAAACACAGCAGCTACAAGAACAGGTCAGAGCTAGAAATCTGCAGCGAGTA
>JAHRHZ010000218.1:34930805-34948661 GCA_024137785.1 Ginglymostoma cirratum
CAGGAAGGCTGACGTTTCGGGCCTAGACCCTTCTTCAGAAAACTTCATTTTCTGAGGAAGGGACTAGGCCCGAAACGTCAGCCTTCCTGCTCCTCTGATGCTGCTTGGCCTGCTGTGTTCATTCAGCTCTGCACTTTGTTATCTCAGAATCTCCAGCATTGGCAGTTCCTACTATCTCTGTGATAGTATACTCCTCACTTTCCTGGATGAATGCAGCTCCAACAACACTCTATTCACTTATATTGTTAAAGATATAACGCAATGAACTGCAGATGCTTGAAATCTGAAACAAACAAAAGCCAAAATTGCTGGAGAAACTGAGCAGATCTGGCAGCATCTGTGAAGAGAGAAACAGAGTTAATGTTTTGAGTTCAAGGGTCACAGGATCCACAATCACTTCCATCTCAAAGGACAAGAGAAGTAAATACATGGAACACCACCACCTACAAGTTCCCCTCCAAGGCACTTGCCGTCCTGACTTGGAAATATAGTGCCGTTCCTTTTCTGTCGCTGGGTCAAAATCCTGTAAGTTGCTTCCTAACAGCATTGAGGGTCTCCCATAGCATATGGACTCCAGTGGTTCATGAAGGCAGCTTCTCAAGGGCAACTGGGGATGGGCATAAATGCTGACCCAGCCAGTGATGCCATGTCCCATGAATAAATTTTTAAAAACCCACGTATATTAACTGCCAGCCAATCTGAGTGTTGGCATGTCAGCAGTGCCACTGGGTCTGCTGGTCACTGCTGGGAGTACAGCTGTCCCCACAGCTAGGCAGGTAAGGTCTGGGATGGAGTAGGGCTGTGAGGCAGCAGTGGGGAGGGGGGACCATTCATGGAACTGTGAAGTTCCTTTGATCGTACAGTAACAAACATTGTCAATAGCCAGTTTCTCCATTGGTCAAAGACTATATAAAAGGGTGAATATGGACCTGAGTTCAAAACTTGTTTTCTTTTTTAGTGAATTTTTTACTGGACTCAATTTGGAATGTGATTTTAACTTCAGCTCCTCTGTATTCCTTCCAAAGGCAATAATTTGTGCAGGTTGATTGGATGAAATTCCCTTATCTTTCATGTGCAATAACAGACTAAAGATAAACAATTGGACTACATCAGTACACAATGCAAGATGAATATTTTGGCGGTCATGACCATTTGGTGAAAGCATCTGTGAAAATGGATTTCTAAATATGTAGATTAAGCATGAACAATAATAAATACTGTGCTTAAAAGGGAATTCTTTGTCAGCTGACCTTTGCTGGGTGAAAGTTCTCTGCGCTCCTCTAATTTTAACCCCTCATGCATCTCTGATTTCCTTCCGTTTGGTGGCTCTGAGCTCTCGAATTACATAAACTTCTCCACTCTCTACTTTTCTCTTCTCCTGCAAGGTGTTCCTGAAAACGTATCTCTCTGGTCACCTGCTGCCATTTCTCCTTTGAGTCTTAGTGTCTTGTTCTGTCTGGTAAATCCCTGTGTAATGCCATTAAGAGGCTTTTACAGCTTTAAAATACCTGACAAATCCAAAATTATTTTTCAAAATTATTTTACTGTGCTTCTTTTACCAAGACCTCAAAGGAACAAAGTCTTTCAGACTTGCTAAATGAAAGGATTAAGCCCAATTAAATTCAGGTTTGTTTCAGATATGAGTAAGTGTGAGCTTTTCATCTTTGGTAGAAAGAAGACTGAAAGGCAGAACATTTCTGAAGTGATGAGACATTTGGAGGTACGGATGTCCAAAGGGATCTGCAGGTCCTTGTTTATGAGTCACTAAAAGTTGACATGCAGGTGCAGCAGGTAATAAGAAAGACAAATGATAAATTGGTCTTGACTTCAAAGGGATTTGGATACATAAATAAAGCCATCATGCTGCAGTTGTGCGAAGACTTGGTGAAAACACGTCTGGAGTACTGGGTGTAGTTTTGGACTCCTTACCTAAGGAAGGATACCCTTACCATAAAGGGAATGCAATGGATGTTCACCAGATTAATCCTTGAGATGACTGGATTGTTTTATAAAAGAGAAATGGAGGAAAACAGGCCTGTATTCTAAGGCTATAAGATATAAGAGCAGAATTAGGCCATTTGGCCCATCGGGTTTGCTCCACAATTTGATCATGGTTGATATGTTTCTCAACTCCATTCTTCTGCCTTCTCTCCATAACCTTCGATCCCCTTTCCAATCAAGCACCTATCTATTCCTGTCTTCAAGGTAATCAGTAACTTGACTTCCACAGGCAATGAGTCCCATAGATTAACCACTCTCTGGCCAAAGAAATTCCTCCTCATCTCAGTTCTAAAAGATTGTCCCTTCACTCTGAGGTTGCGCTCTCCAGTGTATCAAGGAAAGAGGGGTGAACTCGTTGAAGATTATAAAATTCTTACAGGACAAAACATGGTCCATGTCAGTGTCTTCCCTGGCTGGTGATTTGAAAACCAGGGGATGTAATCTCAGGATGAGGAGTAGACAATTGAAGACTGGTGATGAAGAATGTCTTCACTCAGGGTGGTGAAACTGTTTGGAATTCTCTACCCTGCGAGCTTGTGTAAGCTCAGTCATTTGAGCATGATCAAGACAAGGATGAATAAATTTCTGGAGATATGAAGGAAGGTGGACATAGTCCAGGAAAGATGCATTGATGAATGTCACACCACGATCTGGGTCAATGCATTGATTGACCTACTCCTGTTCCTCTATTGCTCTGTTGGAGTGTCATAATGTAGTTCGAATTCAAATTGAATTGAAACAAAAACTAGGCAGGGAACTGACATCTATTTCAACATTTCTGAGAGTCAGAGCCCAATTATCAACCCATCAGCACTCTCTTCTCATGTTGTTCCCTTTAAGATTTGATATTCTTGTAATTTTGTCCTGATGAGTGCAAGATGGGAAGTTTCGACAGCACGTCTCTGTCTCTCTCCATAACACAAAGGTGGCTTTATATTGATTCACTCTCTTTGTGTTTTCACACAGATTTTGTGGATGGAAGCACTTATCACATAACCCTCCTGATCTCTGTTACTGTTTGTAGCATCATCCTGGCTTTACTCATCATTTTCTGCTATTTCAGGTCAGTCCTGTGTTCATATTGGCGTTTGATTATAAAAATTTAATTCAGAGTTAAATGAAAATGTATTCTCTCTCTGTCTTTTCTCAGAATTGTTCTGTCACTCAGCTTCCTGCCGCACTGTCTCACTCCCAACTCATTCCAAGCCCTATTCATCCCTATTCGAACAGTACCATGGCCTGACCCCTCACTCTCTCTCTGCCTGCTCACCGCGCTGCTCCCCAGTCATGTGATTGAGGGAACAGTAACCGCTCTGCACCACCACCCCCCATATCCCCCCCGCCACACTCTGTCACTCTGTCCCTTCACCCTCCTACCCGCTCCATCTCGTCCCCACCCTCACTGCCCTGACCCTGCGCACATTCCCGCCACCTTGCAAACATTCCCAACGCACCTGCCCCCTCCATCTCACCTCAGCAGGTGGTCACTTGATATTCAGGCAGTCCCCCACTGGAGAGACACACTGCACCCTATTCCCCCACCTCCGCCCCATCACCGCCAGCCCCGTTCACTTGTTTGTACATTTGTTTCCTCTTGTAATGTTGCCTGCTGGGGGCTGGTTAGCTCAGTTGGTTGAACAGCAGAGTGATACCAACAGTGTGGGTTCAATTCCTATCCCAGCCGAGGCACCCTCCTTCTCAACCTCTCCCCACCCACCCCCCAACCCGAGGTGTGGTGACCCTCGAGTTAAACAATCACTGGTCATCTCTCTCGATTGGGACTATAGTTAACTTTGTCCTAGCGAGTGCAACATTTCTTGAAATTACCGTGATTCGAATTGTTCTCCTAAGGAGGTCGTTTACGCTCAATCTGACCAACCCGCACCCTGGGAACCTCTCTTAAAGAAGGTGTTCAAAGGGCACTGAGTAACCGTGAAACCTCAGGAAGGAGTTAACCAGACACCACGGCTGTTTATCATTGGCCTTTCAGTCTTCACATCTGAAAAATGTCAGACATTAATCTGCGAGAAATATTCACCCCTGGGAAGGTTAATCAACTGGTTTGAAGTTAATCATCAAAAGTAAAGTGGTGTCTTTCACTCTGATGGGGTCAATGTGTTCTCAAAATGTAATGAAGGCAAGAGCTTTGATAAAACAAAATAATGTAGGTCCAGAGGACAGTAACCAATCAGTGTTTCTTTAACGGCTGCTCGCTATCGCAGACGTTTCAATGTTGCTTTGCTCCCTTTTTAAGGTACAAAAGACAAGAGGAGAGACCGCGGTACAACATGGGCATTGAGCAAGACGAAACCTTCATCCCACCTGGAGAATCCCTCAAGGACCTTATTGAACAGTCACAGAGCTCAGGCAGTGGCTCAGGGCTCCCTCTCCTGGTGAGCAGCTTGCACTTCAGGACTCGCAGCCCTCCACATCTGGACTCCTTTTAGGCGCCAGTGTATTTCCTTCCTCTGATAAATCCTCTGCAATTCATAAAATGACCACTGTCGGCTTTGATAATTGAGCACAGTAACAGCCCAGGTCCTGAAGGAGGGCTGTGCTGTCAGAGGCCACCTCGTGGAGGAGACATTAAACTGATGCCCCTTTTCCTGGATGTAAGAGATCCCCGTTTTGAAGAAAAGCAGGGGCGTTCTCCCTGAGACCTCCCCCACCCCCTCACCAACCCCGCAACAGCTCAGCCCTCGTCCCTTTCAAATTGTAAACAGAAACAATCTGTTCATGATCACATTGGCTGTTTGTTGGAGCTTGCTGTGCGCAACTTGGCTTCTGCGTTTCTCTTCATCCCAGCCTTCACATCTTCACACCAGGACAGCACAGTGGCTCAGTGGCCTCACAGCGCCAGGGGCCTGGGGTTGGTTCCACCCTCGGCAACTGTCTGTGCGGAGTTTGCATAATCTCCCCGTGTCTGCGTGGGTTTCCTCCCACAGTCCACGGATGTGCAGGTTCGGGAGGATTGATCATGGTAAAAGTAGGGTTATGGGGATGGTCTGGGTGAGATGGCCTTCAGTGACCTCTTTCCACACTGGTAGGGATTCTGTGATCCTTCAATGGATACCTCTTCGTTTTTAAACAATGATCTCTGATACCCGTAAGAGGAAATATCCTCTCCGCTTCCAGCCTGTCAAAATCCCTCAGAAACTTAAATAAGTAGCATCTAAACTCCAATTGATACAGGCCTACCCTGCCCAAACTCTCCTCATAAGGCAAGCAACCTTTTCCAGCTATTAGCCTGGTAAACCTTCTCTGAGCTGTTGCTAATGCATTAACACCAGGCCATGAATAAGGAGAGTTCACAGTATTGTTGATATGCTCTCACCAGTGCCCTGTGTGTAGGGATATGGCTCGATAAGTATTTTCGACTTGAGTTTGAGGTGTGCCTGATGTTTGTGCTTTCAGGTGCAGAGGACGATAGCTAAGCAGATTCAGATGGTGAAGCAGATTGGGAAGGGGCGTTACGGTGAAGTCTGGATGGGAAGATGGCGCGGTGAGAAGGTTGCGGTGAAAGTCTTCTTCACCATGGAGGAGGCCAGCTGGTTCAGGGAGACAGAAATCTATCAGACTGTGCTAATGAGACACGAGAACATCCTTGGTGAGTCAACTCGACGTGACGTTCAAAGGCTATCAGCAACTCATGAACGTCTCTCCTGCACACAGGCTCTGAGCACTGCATGCTGGGTAATTGGCCAGAGGCTAAGTTGTCACCAGTGGTAACAACAGCAGTCTGCATTTATATAGCACCTCTGACGTGGTAAAATTTCCTGATGAACTTTGCAAAAACGTTCTCAAACAAAGCATGAAACTTCAGACGAAAAGAATGTAAGAAATAGGAGCAGGATTCAGCCCCCTCGAGCCAGTTTCACTATTGAATACAATCATAGCTGATCAAATCCTGGCCTCATGTCACGGCCCATGCCGTATAACGTGCCGCTAGTTCAAGATTCCGTCTAACTCAGCCGTGAATATATTCAAAGTTTCAGCCCTCCACTACAGGCTGTCATCGAGAATTCCACTCTCTGACTCTTGACTCTCTGAGGGAATATGTTCACCATTTACTCTGAAACAGTACCCCCACCTTCTGGATTTCACCCCAGGGCAGCAGCTGCCCTGCTAAGTCCCCTCAGAATCAAATCGGCTCTCATTCTTCTAAATTACAATGGGAGTCTGCCTAATCTGTTCTACCTTGCCAGGAGGCAATTGAGTGAACGTTCTCTGGACTGAGTTGAGTGCAATTGATTTCAATTCAAATCAATTCAATTAAGTCACATTTGGCCAAACACAGAAGTTGCTGGGACAGCTCAGGAGGTCTGGCAGCATCTGTGGAAAAAAAAAATCAGAGTTAATGTTTTGGGTCCAGTGACCCTTCCTCAGGACCACAGTACCCGAACCATTAACTCTGATTTTTTCTTCACAGATGCTGCCAGACCTGCCGAGCTTTTCCAGCAACTTCTGTTCTTATCCTCGATTTACAGCATCCACAGTTCTTTCGGTTTTTATTTAACATTTGGCCTAAGATGTTTTTAGGAGTAAGGATCTTAAAGGGAGACAAGAGGTTCAGGGAAGGGATTCAGGATTTAGGGCCTTGGCTGCTGAAGACACAGTGCTCGTGGAGCATCAATTAAAATTGGGGATGCTCCGGAAGTCAAAATGGGAGCCATACAGGAGTCTCGGAGCGTTGTGTAGCTGGAAGAGATCATAGGGATGGTCAGAGGTGTCCAGAAAAGCTGGTCTTTAGTGTCAATCAACTAAAATCATCAACTGGACGCTAAGGTGGGGCTTTGGGAGAGCAATCTTCAGTGGTGCTATTGGCAAGAGGGTAGAGTGGAGGGTTGTGGTGGGGTTTGTGCACATAGAGCAGACTCAATTCTGTCAAGACTTCCTCTACCCATTGGATTTTGTAGTTGGCTACTTTCTGATGGGACAATATAGGATATTGGACGTCTGTTCCCATGAACCTTGATTGAGATGTGATGACACTGAGGCCTCACAAAAGGTCCAAACACTCTAGAGGAAGGTTTTGGTGGTGGCAGAGTAGAACTTATCTTACACAATTGCTGTCATCTTCAATACAATGACTGGCTTGCTTGACCACTTCAGAGTGCTGTTAGGAGCCAACCACATTGCTGTGGGTCTAGAGTTGTGTGTAGGCCAGACCAAGTAAGGATGGCAGATTTCCCTCCCTAGAGAACATGAATGAACCAGATGTTTCTCTATGACAAATGAGTGTTCGTTGTCTTGCTGACTCTTTATTCTGAATTTATTTAGTCTGTTGAATTTAAATTCCCCATGACAGGATCTAAGCCAAAAAAAATCTCCAGACCATTAGCTGTGATCCCTGGGCTGTTAGTCTAGTACCAGGTCCACCTGTATCATAGGTAGAAACTGGCAGGAAGGTCAGAAACCAGTGGACACCGATTTGAGAAAATTGTCAAAAGATTCAAAAGGTAAAAGGTAAGAATTTTCTTGAAGTGGCAAGTTTCTGTGATCTGGCATACACTGCATATAAGGCTTGAAAATGCATTGAATAATAATAAACAAAGGAGAATTTGAAGGAAAATATGTGCAGGACAATAGGCAATGTGACTAACTGGTTGTTCTTTCAAAGAGCTACGGTGGCTTCCTTCAGGGCTATAATTTTACTGTAACGTGCCATGCTAGCAGAAGGCATCAGCAAAATTTACAGTGTAGAAGAAATCCTTTCATCCAATTATCCGTGTGCTGTCTCTGATGGAACAACGCCAAACAAATCCCATTTCCTGCTTTTTCCCTGATTTTCTTTTCCCCCCCAGAACTTCCGTTTGACTGATTTGGTCCCTTTATCAATACAGTTTAACTGATGTCTCTGATTCCCTAGAAAAATATGCTCATTCTACCCTTTGTTTTTGACTATTCCCTGCCAAACTTCATTTCACCCAGCTCCAATATTTCAAGAACTATAGAACCTAAGCGGTCAATTATTATTATTGTTAAAATGTCCCTAAGACTTTTCCTCTTGGTTTAACTCACAGTATGTGTCCAGGAGATTAATCTTTGATCCCTGGATGATCCTGGAGAATTTAACAATCTTGTGTTAACTTGAACTCAGCTGTGGACCACTCCTCTAGACTACGTTCCAATCTGAGGGCGGTCTGACAGCCTTCTCAGAAATGGCTTGCTTTCTTCGTTTGTATTTGCAGTAAGAGGCATTGTTCTGAAATATTTACTTTGGTGTGGATTGGAAACCCTAACCTCTGTTCGCATTGTGATCATTAGATGTATCCTTTGGAGTTAGCATACAACCCTGTTACATTTTAACTCTGAATATTTGTCAGCTTTTTTTAAAAATTAATTCATGGGGCGTGGGCGCCTCTGGCCAGCATTCACTTTTTAGTTCCCCTGAGGAGGTACTAGTGAGCTTCCTTCATAGAATCCTCACAGTGCAGAAAGAGGCCATTTGGCCCATCAAGTCTGTACTGACCCTCCAAAGGGCATCTCAAGCTGACCTCACACCCCAATCCCATCCCCGTAATGCGTTGTTTTACCATGGCTAACCCAACCAACCTGCACATCCCTAGACATCACAGGGCAATTTTAGCAAGTCCACCTTCTTGAACCACTGCAGTTCACATGCTGTAGGTAGAACACATTGCCTTGAGAGAGGGAGTTCCAGGACTGTGACCTCGTGAGACTGAAGGATCTTCAGTAAATTAATTGTCAATAATTGATAAACTGTGAATAAAGTGCTGGGTTAAGTAAGGTGATAGTGTAGATATCCTCTATTTGGGTGAATATGTTGTGAATTTACCATCATATACTTCCAATAGCAGCATGCTATTACAGGAAGGTGGTTGATAACATCACTGAGTCTAGTACTCCAAAGGCTAGCCTGGGATATAGGTTCAAATCCCACCATGACAGTTAGTGGAATTATATTGAATGAATAAATTATGTTAAAATGTAAATTTTGTCTCTGCGATGGTAACCGTTGGCAACGATGATCAATTGTTGCAAAACCCAGTTGGTGCTGTAATTTCCTTTAGGGAATGAAATCTGCCATTCTTATCCAGTCTGGCCTGCATGTGACTCTAGGTGCACAGTGATGAGATTGAGCCTTTCTAATATAACCGTAATGAGTTACTGAATGCAGAAGATATTAGGGACGAGTAACTTATGCGGGCCTTGCCACAAACCCATGAAAGATTTTGAAGAACGCATAAATATGGTATAATTACCCAAGATGCCATATCTTCCCAGGGTGATATCTATCTCCTTTGTCTCTTCCGGCTATCTTTGTCTGTTTCAAGTAGGTATAGAAGTTTAAATGTGTTGGACAAAGTGTGGGCTCAGTGAATCAGTCTATGAAAGTCACACAGATTGCTCCCGCGCTTCAAATTGACTTTCAGAACGTATGAAATCTAATCTGCGTTGTTGATTTTCCACAATACCCCTGGAGTATATTGGCTTTGTTTTAGGTGCCTCTCATTCATGTGACCTTGCAGCTCTGATCGCTGAGTTCAAACCCAATGGGACCTCACTTGATCTTCAGCTAAACCTTAACAAGTGAGGAAACAGTCTGACTGTCACAAGCTGAGTTGTCTGTGTCTCCCATCGTGTTATATACTGTAATTGTGACATGAACCAAGAAGCAAACACTGACCTCCCCCCACCCCTTTCATATTTCACATTCCTCATTACTCTACAACATAAAGGCACACTGGAATGCTGCCGTGTGGTAAAGAAACAGTGTATAGAAGTTTAGTACAATGTGTTACAAGTGACAGAGTTACTCAGAGAGCTACTGATAGCATCGATTTGAAACGGGACGTTCTTAAATCTTAAAAAAACTTATATCTTAAAATTATGAAGGAGTTTGATGGCGTTGATGCAGTGGAGATGTTTCCACTTGTGGGGAATACCAAAGCGAGGTGTTATAAATGTAAGATAACACCGTGCCTCACTAATGTTTGTCCGCTGTGACCCCATTTTGAGGCACAAAAGCTGCCGGGCACTCCCTCCGTCCCTCAGTGAGAGCATGGTATTAGGGGGGCATGGGGGAAGGACTGTGAGAGAGGAGGATACTGGGGGGGGTGCAGTGGTGGAGGAGAAATGGATGAAAACAGTCGCGGTGTCAGTGGGAAAGCGCAGGGACCTGTTAGAGCACAGCTAATATAACTCGGTCAGGTTCTATGGCAGCATTTACTGCCTCAGAGCTCGTGACCCCCTACATTATCATGACACAAAACTTGGAAGAACTATAAACAGTGAGGAGGACAGAACTTCAAAGGACATTGACAAGTTGTTGAAGTGGACAGATAGGTGGCAGATCGTGTTCGATGCAGAGAAATGTGAACTGATACTCTTTGGTACAAAGAACATAAAGAGACTGTACAATAAAGGGGACTATTTTAAAAGGCATTCAGGAGCAGAGCGATATGGGTGTACGTGCACACGATTAGAATTAGAATTAGGTTTTATTGTAATGTGTACTCAAGTACAGGGGTTCAGTGAAAAGTGTACAATGTCGCCATCCACAGCACCATCCTAGATACCAAGGTACCTAGGAACAAAATCTTAGGCACAAATTCAAAAAATAAAGAAATAAGTTAAAAGTTCAACATTAAGTCATGAAAAATGGCAGGTACAAGTAGAGAGAGATGTAAATAAAGTATACGGTGTTCCAGGCTTCATTAATAGGGGTATAGAGTCCATGAGCAGGGAGATGTTGATGAATCTTTAAAGGACACTGGCCAGAGTTCAGATAGAGTATTATGTATGATTCTGAGACAGGTAGGATATGAATGTAGTGGAGATAGTGCAGAAGAGGTTGGTGTGAATGGTTCCAGGGATGAGACATTCAGTTATGAGGAAAGGTTGGAGAAGCTGGGACTGTTCTCCTTGAAGAGGAAAAGGCTGAGGGCAGATTCATAGAAGTTTTCAAAACCATGAGGGGTCTGGACACAGTGGAAACAGGAAAACTGTTCCTGTTTGTAAATGGATGGAGAACCAGAGGGCACGGTTGTAAACTGTTTTGCAAAAGAAACGATTCAGGGGCTGAGAAAAACCTTTTTCACACAGCATGTAGTGAGGGTGTGGAATGTAGTGCCTGGAAATGTGCTGGAGGCAGGTTCAATGGGAGATTGTTTCATTTTAAATAAAATGAAGAGATATGGTAAAAAGGCAGGAAAATGGCCTTATATTAAAAGTGTCAGCAAGTCAGTGTAGATGAAGCCTCCTGCACCCTAACATATCTCTGAACCAGCTCGTTGACCTGCGTGGGGTGTGGACCCCCACTTTGGGAAGCCCTGAGTCGGTAAATTCATTAGAGAGGGATTCTTTACATCCAGGCTGGTGAGAATGTGGCTCCAGTTCAGAACAAGCTTCCTCCCATTCTGTCAGAAAATCCCTCTATTGCTTACTCACTCGAACGTATATCTAACCTACTCTTTAATACATCTTTGCTAGTTACCTTAAGAACACTCCACAGCAGCATATTCCACATGCTTACCAGAGTTTGACTGGAGATTTTTCTCCTAAATTCCCTGTTGGATTTATTAAATGGAGTTTGACACTTACTGCCATTAGTTTTGAATTCCCTAGCACCTTCTGTACAATTTCACAATATGGGAAGCCTCTCTTACATCTCCCTGCACTTTTCTGTACACTTAGAAGAACCATACCAACTACTGTCATTTCCCATATAGATGCAGTCCAGACCTATATCCTGTTCAAAAAGTAGACATGTTGCTGAATTCATTTCTCTTGCCCTCATCAGGACAAATACAAGAATTAAAATTCCTTGTTTATATGTCACTTGCTGAACAATCCTGATTGTGTTAGTAGTTACACTAATTTCAGGAAAAAAAGCTTGTAGCATGGCTGACTTCCTCCTGCCACAAGTGACTTATACATATACATAGGGACCTGTTCTCTGCAAACAACAACTTTGCCCCTTTTTAATATATAACTGACGAGCCTCAAGGATCTCCCTGTTGCTTTCTCTGTGGAAATTCCTTAGCCAATCTGAGTTGACATGAGAACCAATCAGCACCTTTTTCTCCCGTAATATAAGCTGTGCCGGTCATTTGAAATTTGGCATTCTTGTCTTTGACCTTTAGTGCAAGATGGAAAACTTGCAGTCACTTTGGAGACATTTAAGCGACTCTTGGCGAGGCACATGGACGATAGTAAAATGTAGGGTATGCAGGGTAGTTTGGTAGTGGGATAATAGGTCAGCACAACATCGTGGGCTGAAGGGCCTGTACTGTGCTGTACTGTTCTATGTTCTATGCAGTGACACGTCTTTTTTTCATTCATTCATGGGGTGAGGGCATCACTGGCTAGGCCTTAATTGTTAAGGGTCAACCACATTGCTGTGGGTCTGGGAGTCACATGTAGGCCAGACCAGGTAAGGATGGCAGTTTCTTTCCCTAAAGGACATTAGTGAACCAGATGGGTTTTTTCCCAACAATCAACAATGAATTCATGGTCGTCATTAGACTCTCTATTCGGGATATTTTTTAATATCTGATTCCACCATCTGTCATGGGAGGATTTGAACCTGGGTCCCCAGAACATTAGCTGGGTCTCTGGATTTACAGTCCAGTGATAATGCCACTAGGCCAAAACCTTCAGCCTTTATACCTCAGCATTCCTTCACGGTTTTCTCCCTGAAACATTGACAGGATAATTTGCTCAACGCTCAAATAGCGACATTGATTACCATTACAGACTGGTCATGTTGTTTTTATTTAGGCTTCATTGCCGCTGATATCAAAGGGACAGGGTCATGGACCCAGCTGTATCTGATCACAGACTACCACGAGAATGGATCCCTTTACGATTACTTAAAGTCCACAACCCTCGACACGAAAGCCATGCTGAAGCTGGCATACTCGACCGTTAGTGGGCTCTGCCACTTGCACACGGAGATCTTTGGAACGCAGGGAAAGCCAGCGATTGCCCACCGAGACCTGAAAAGCAAAAACATCTTGGTGAAGAAGAATGGGATGTGCTGTATCGCCGATCTGGGCCTGGCTGTTAAATTCATCAGGTGAGCTATTCACCTTTCAAAGCTGCCAGCTCTTCCCTGATTTCTGTCAGGTGCTGATTTTCCAACACCCCATTCCCCCACTTTTCCTAACAATCGGAACCTCCAAGCCAATGGACTGTCCCTTGGATGCCAGGTGCCTCCTTTGTCACAGGTGACTGGCATTCAGTGGACAATTCGACCATGAGGGGCAAAACGATTGAACCTGATATCTACAACCCAAAAACCAGGAAAAGGAAAGAACAGGAGGTAGTGGGAACATTGGATTGTTCTTTAAAAGAGCAAGCCTAGACTCAATGGACTGAATTTAGTCTCCTGGCTTCCTGACACACCGATGGAGTTAGAGTGTGTGGGGAGGGAGGAATCCAGTATGGGCCTGTTAGGCTGAATGGTCTGGTGTACCTTCCAGGAATTTCAGAGGACAGCATGGGGTTTCCTTCTTGGCGAGAGCTCAGTGCGAGAAAATCGAATGTGGGAAGGGAAGGAGTATTTTTTTCAAATTTAAAATTTGCGACACTAATATTTGTACCAACAGCCAAATGAAACCAGTATTTCCATTAATCTTTTCTCTTGTGGCTATACTCAAGACACATGAGGCTCCTCTTCTGCTCCTGCTTTAATTGTCTTGACATCAGATTAATTTCTGTATTCCACCAATAGTTATAAGAGTAATACTTGTTAAACCTGTGATCCACAGAAATGGTGGTCGTCATAACAAGGAACTTAGAAATAAGCTATCTGAAACTCCTGGATGATTTTAATTGATGGGGCCACGACTATTTCCTTTTGGCAACTGGTTCCGCTGCGGCCATATTCTAGGGAAACAAGAGTTGATAGCCTGCCCCAGTGAGTAGCAGGGCCACACAACAAGGCATGCTTTATGTTCCAGTCTCAGAAATTCCTGCTGGGAATGTAAAGCAGGTGGGACACTCAAATCAGAGGATACAGAAGACAGACTTAACCTAAAGCCCCTGCGCCAGGGACCAAGAACAGGGCACAGTGACATCGGACGAGAGGACCGCCTCTCTTTCTGTTGACCTCTCTCTTCGTCTCGTCTTTTATTGGGGGAGGCTGTGTGTGTGTGTGTGTGTGTGTGTGTCACATTCTCTCTCACTCTCTGGCTCTTTGTGTTTCTCTATCTTTTTGTCTGTCTCGCTCTTTCAGGGCAGCACGGTGGTTCGGTGGTTAGCACTGCTGCCTCACAGCTCCAGGGACCTGGAGTTGATTCCAGCCTCGGGCGGTTGTCTGTGTGGAGTTTGCACATTCTCCCCGTGTCTGCATGGGTTTCCTCCAAAGATGTGTAGGTTAGGTGAATTAGCCTTGCAGAAATGCCCATTGGGTAGATTGGCTGTGGGAAATGCAGGGGTACGGTAGGAGGGTGAGTCTGGGTGGGATGCTCTTTGGAGAGTTAGTGTGGACTTGTTGGGCTGAATGGCCTGTTCCCACACAGTTGGGATTCTATGATGATGATTCTCTTTGTAGTTTCCCCCTTTCTGTCTGTGTCTCTATCTATGTCTATCTGCCTTTCTGTTTCTGTCACTCTCCCTCAGCTTGTCCCTTTGTATCTTTCTCTCACTCTCTCTCTGACCCACCCTCCTGCTCTGTCTGTTATCCGGCTTGGTCTCCTTTCAGACCCTCCCTATTGTATGGAAGGTACACCAGGCCATTCAGCCCAACAGGGCTGTACTGCTTCCCCCCCACACCCTCCGACTTTATAAGTATGTCTAAAAACAGTGTAGAATCATAGGAGACTATACTGAGTCCATTGAGCCTGGGATTACCCTTTTAAAGTGCAGTCCTGTGTTCCCACTGTCTCCTGCTGTTTCCACACAACTCAACATTCAGTTATTTACCCAATTCACTTTTGAAATGTATAATTGGATCTCTTCCTTGTACCCCACCAGTCAGAGCACTTCAGATCCTAACTGCTGCCTGTGAAACAACATTTATCCTTGCTCGGCCATTCCGTTCAGCCCTTTACTTCCGTTGCCTCTGACTTGTTAACCAAACTGACTCGGGAGTGAAACAACTTTCCCGGGCCACGTTCTTGCAGTGTGAGTCCAGGCTCAGTCTGTGTTCACTCTCCACTTGTCATTGTCCCAGTGATAGAACACACATACCTCCACTTGTCTCGTTACTCTGCACTGGGATTGCTCAGGCGTTCTTCCCAATACATCGACTCGAAAGAGGGACTTCTAGAAACAAGTTTTCACGAAAGAATGTCACAAGAGATGAGCCGAAGAAAGTAACTCTCTTCCTTCCACCTCTACAGTGACACCAATGAAGTGGATATACCCCTCAACACCAGGGTAGGCACAAAACGTTACATGGCACCAGAAGTGTTGGACGAAAGTCTCAATCGCAACCATTTCCAATCATACATCATGGCAGATATGTACAGCTTTGGCCTGATCCTCTGGGAAATAGCTCGCCGTTGTGTTTCTGTAGGTAAGTCTGTCCAGTGTCTCTTCTCCTGTTTGTATTGTTATGATCTCCATTTGCTGCTGGTAAGGGGGAGCGAGAAATCAAACTTGACTGATCTTCTCCCTAATGATGAAATTACCAACAAGATATCACTCTTTGTAACTTGTACTTTAACACAAATCAGTATCAATACAAAGTAAACATGAATTTACAGGCAAATGATACTTCAACTAAGTTTGACCATAAATAGTCAATACAAAAAAATCCCTTTCACAAGCGACAAGCGCATGTTTCATTCCCTGTAATCATGTGACCCGATGTGCCATCCCACAGTTCTGTAACATGTTCTCTGTATGTAGCAACTCTCACTTTTTCACTCAATCAATTGATCCTTGAGTCGTGTCCATTGACAGTTTTATTCTACTGGCATGCTGGCTCAGCGGTTAGCACTGCTGCCTCACGGTGCTAGGGATCAATGTTCGATTCCACCCTCGGACGACTGTCTGTGTGGAGTTTGCACATTCTCCCAGTGTCTGCGTGGGTTTCCTCCGGGTGCTCCAGTTTCCTCCCACAGTCCAAAGATGTTCAGGTTAGGGTGGATTGGCCATGCTAAATTGGCCATAGTGTTCAGGTTTGTTGGATTAGCCATGGGCGATACAGGGATAGGGCAGGGGGTGTGTCTAGGTGGGATGCTGTTTGGGATCACTGTGGCTTGCTTCCATCACTCAGTGATTCTATACCTGAGACCTCTGGAGACAGTTGTCACCTGAATAGCACATACCTGTAGAACCTCTTTAGCTAGGTTGGTTACAATCCTAATGCCATAGAAGCCCTGGAAACTCTTTTATCAACCTTTTTAATAATTTCTGTAAAATAATCTTGTTAGATCAGGGAAAACTGAAGTGAAAGCAATACATTTGTCAAATACACATTTCCTGTTTGAACTCTGTGGTCAGTGGTCTACACTGTATTACAAACACACAGCTCCTTATAGTTGTGCCTTCTCTGTTTACCCCTTTGCTGCAGCTGTCCATTGCCTGGCAGCTCTCAGTTTTCCCGAGCCACGTGGCTATGATCTGAATTTTCTTCCTGTTGGTACTGCTTCTAGATCAATGGGCACCAAGTCACATGGATCAATATTTCTTATCAGTCAAGAAAATTGAAATCAATTCCTTTGACAATGAATGCAAACTTCTAAAAATCTTTTCCAACCCTTCTGAAAAACAATTACAGATTCTACAGACAATGTTAAAATGTTCATGACTGAGGTAACAAGGTGTAGTGCTGGATAAACACAGCAGGCCAAGCAGCATCAGAGGAGCAGGAAGGCTGACGTTTCGGGCCTAGACCCTTCTTCAGAAACTTTCTTCAGACCCTTTTTCCAAAGAAGGGTCTAGGCCCGAAACGTCAGCCTTCCTGCTCCTCTGATGCTGCTTGGCCTGCTGTGTTTATCCAGCACTACACCTTGTTACCTCAGATTCTCCAGCATCTGCAGTTCCTGCTATCTCTGAAACAATGTTCATGACTGTATGGCTTCTGGTCAAACATTATTACTGCAAGAGAATGCAGAGAGAGTCCATGGAGACGTTTTGTTCGGAAACAGCAACAACTTTCATCTGCATGGTGACTTTAAAGTAGTGAAATGCCCAGAGGAATGCAATCAAACAAAATTGGACACTGCTTCATGTAAAGATACATTAGGACAAAAACTCAGTCAAAGACGTAGGTTTTATGGAGTCTCTTAAAGAAGGGAAGAAAGAGAGTTGGAATGGCAGAGAGATTTAGAGAGGGAACTCCAGAGATTAGGGCCTGGCAGGCTTGAAGGCATGGCCATCAACGTCGAGTGTTTAAAATCATGATGCACAAACAACCAAGGGTAGGAAAAACATCACAGAGGTTTGTTGTATCGGAGGAGATAATCAATGTAAGGAGAGGGCTGAATACCAGGAGGGAATAGCAAACAGGGTGGAAGTATTTGTAAATGAGGAGTTGTCAGTATCAGAAGCTACTTAACAAAAGTAGTAGATGGAGTTAACGATATAAATCACTCTTGAGTTAACTGAACGGCTAAACAGGCCTGAGGGTCTCCTCATGTTCCTATGATTATTTAATTGTTTTAATTCAATTTGTTTGCAATGAATTGTGCAAGCTAATGAAGGGAGGTGGAGGAAGGATGGCAGGTGTGCCCAAAGATGCCCCATTTGCCTGCTTCTGTATTTGGTTCAGACAGGGACGAGACTCTGAGTTTCAGAGCGATATTTCTGAGAACTGTCACTGATTACAATCGATATCTGTGAGGCCATGTGAACTTGTGCTTTCTAAGATAACAAGCATGGGGCTGGATGAACACAGCAGGTCAAGCAGCATCACAGGAGCAGGAAAACTTGACG
>JAHRHZ010000218.1:34949061-34968797 GCA_024137785.1 Ginglymostoma cirratum
TTTAGGCCCGAACCGTCAAGTTTTCCTGCTCCTGTGATGCTGCTTGACCTGCTGTGTTCATCCAGCCCCATGCTTGTTATCTCGGATTCTCCAGCATCTGCAGTACCTTTTATCTCTGTGCTTTCTAAGTCAGGCCGATCATATCAGATATTGTCTGACAGAAGGTAAAAGTAGCAATGGAGTTTAAAGTGCTTTTAAAAAGAATGTGTGCGTGCGTGTGTGTGTGTGTGTGTGTGTGTGTGCGTGTGTGCGTGTGTGTGCGTGCGTGTGTTTGTGTGTGTGTTTGTGATTGTGTGTCTGATTGAGAATGCATGAGTGTGAGAATAGGTGTGAGAGTGAATGTGAGTGCGTGACAGTGAGTATGCCAGTGTGACAGAGTGTGTCTGTCTGTGTCTGTGTGTGTGTGTGTGTAAGAGAGAATATGAACGAGACTGTATGCATGTGACAGTGTGGAGGGTGTGTGTGACACTGTGAGTGTGAGGTGTGTGTGGGTATGTGTTGGGGTTTGAGTCCCACCTTGTGAACTGCCTGAGCGTAAATTCCTGGTGAGTTGAGCCTTGTCCATCAGTTGAAGCTGTAACATTTTACTGCTCATTTTTTCTGATTGCTGAGGAACAGCAGCACAGAGATCAATAAACAGCATGTTGCTGACTAACTCCTAGCTGCTGTAAAAATGTCACCCTGGTTTTTGTTTGAATAGGTGTTTTCTTTCAACATGACCTATGTAAACAATTTCAATATTTGATGCATTTTTTAAAGGTTCACCTTCCTCTACTGTTGTGATGGCCAGAAACATGGTAACACACCACATATTAATGTGCTAACAACACCATCAATTTCTGGCGATGTTCAACATGATCCCATTATGTCAAAGATAAAGATCATTTGGATCTTTCTGTGCTCCCTGTCTAATGCTCCCTTCCTGATCACTTCACTTACCACAAGGCTGTCAAGAGGAGTTCCAACAGGGGTCAGTGCTGAGCTACTCCTGTTCCCACTCTGAACAGTTGGTTGGAAACCAAGGTTGACATAACCTTGAGACCGGGCAGAGCTGCTAAGAGATTTATGACATCTCCCACTGAGGGGAGAGCTGGAATGATGGGTCATATTTCAGTAGAATGTATCCTGCATTATGTGATTTGTCGGTGCTGTGTTGCATTTCCATCGATAGGCATTGTTGAAGAATACCAGCTCCCTTACCATGACCTGGTGCCCAGCGACCCATCCTTTGAAGATATGAGGGAGGTTGTGTGTATCAAGCGGCTGAGACCATCCTTCCCCAATCGATGGACCAGTGACGAGGTAAGGTAGACATTTGTTAAAGATGAGTATGGGGTAGGCGGCTGGTGTAACAGAGCAAGGGAAGAGTAAGGAAAGACTAGTAATAGAAGAGCAAGATCTCAAATCCCATCCTGGTGCCATTTCAATTCAATTAATTCATTTAATCTGGAATTGAAAGCTCATCACATCAGAAACGTCACAGTCATCCCATTTCCCATTATAAAAAGCAAAATACTGTGGATGCTGGAGACCAGAAAGTGCTGGAGGAACTCAGCAGGTCTGGCAGCATCTGCAGATAGGGAGAGAGAGATACAGAGTCAGCATTTCAATTCCAGGATGACTCTTCTTTGGAAACAACTTCATTGTGTGTTCTCTAGATTACCTATCAGCAGATCAACATCGGGATTTCTCCCTGTAGGTGTGATGGGGTGTCCTTGGAGACCTCCCAGAGAGATGCCAGGCCATGTTTACCACTGAACACCCAGAGACTGAGAAACTAGTGGCATGTGTTTTGCCAATTCCCTTCCAAAATTTCTATTTTGCCTATTTTCATAGTTATTTCCACTAATGCATTTCACACTTGACCAACAAGATCTCCTGTTCCCTCTTTGGTGCTGCCTCTGGAACTGATCCCTAACTCTGTCTTTTCAGGCTGTTAAATCTGAATTATTCCTACAAGGTTCTATGAATACCGAGGTTAATTATCATCAGTGCTCACTCCCATTAAGTTTCAATGCTTCCACATTGAAAACAGTAACAGGTTTTGTGACCTGATTAATTTATTTTAATGCTACCCTGTAACATTCATTCTGTACAGAATAAATTGTGACCATTTTGGTTATTTTAGTTGATATTGTAAGTAGCTGCATTTTCTCAGCTGAGATTCCCTCCTGGTTTTGAAACTATTAGCTTACATGCGTGCACCCACACCCACACCCACATACACGTGCGCACGCACATGTGCACACATACACACATACAGACACAGACACACACAGACGCAAGCGTGCGCGCACACACACACACTCACACACACCCTGTTGAGGGTAGGCATCCTCCCTTTGACCCTGTAAACTACGGTCCCATCTACAAGCTGAAATCTATGGGATACTCTCATAAATCCCTTCAAGACCTCACTTTCATCTCCTCATCTTGGACCATCTTTAAAATCCATGGATTGATTAAGATTGGGGTTAGGCAAGAGGTTGGAACAGGAGGAGCACAGGAATGGTGGAGAATTCAGGGACTGGAAGAGGTGACAGAGATGGGGCAAAAGCAAGGCATTTGAAAACAATGGTTTCTGTTCTGTTAGGCAGTTGCCATGTATTAAGTTCACCAAAGGAAACACTGGGACAATTGTGCAGGATTGTGAAACTGCCCATTTGCTTTGGCTAATTCCTGTTTGTATGGTCTTCATTTACTTTAGTGCTTCTGTATTTGCCTCCACAGTGTTTGAGACAAATGGGGAAAGTCATGACAGAGTGCTGGGCCCACAATCCAGCTTCTCGGCTAACAGCTCTCCGAGTGAAGAAAACCTTGGCTAAAATGTCCGAGTCTCAAGATATAAAACTCTGATGCAACGCCAAATCTCCACTCAGTGCTCAAGACCCTCAGATAGCACCGGACCCACAGCGACTGGGAGAGTGACAGCCTCTTGACCCTTTCTGAACTATCTTTCCTGTTCAAGTCATTTCAACCTCATGACCATTGGCACATCAATGGGCTGATTAACAAGGGAGAAGTGAACTGTCACAACCACCAGAGATGGCAGAATGAGCATTCACTGGGTATTTCTTGCTTACATAGTATAAAAAGCCACAGGTATTCAAGAATTTAATGCAAAGGGAGGTTGCATGCTCGCTTTCTGTGAAAGCTGCTCACTTGGGTAATTTGTTTTTTTTTGAGAAGTGTTACGCAATGAGAGACTCAAAAAGCCAACTCCAACCTGACTCGAATTGTCTATAAGCTGATGCCATTAACACTGGGTGGAGCTGCTGTAGGGTTTAACTGAGCTGAGTTTGTGAAGATGTTGGGGATGGAAGTCTTGTCGCCTGGTATCCACTGAGAGCGAACAGCCTCATCTCAAGGGAATGTGTTCCGCCATTGTCTGCTCTGTTACGGACTTCCATGAAAATTTTTCATTGAATATGTGCGTGGGTATTCCTCTGGCCGAAGCAAATTGGATGGGGAAGGTCCTCATGATAGGAATGTGACATTTGTTAACAAGCACTGGCAGGAACCCAGACAATGTATGACATGGATTGCAATGTGTTCGCCTTCTGTTCGAAACCATTTCCAGATGACAGTATGATTGGTCTTCACCTGGCGGGGTTAGCCCATCTGGAACTGGAATTGTGTGCCAATATCTTTCTCTTGAATCTCTTGTTACTCCATTCTGCTTTTGGACTTGCCTTTGTACCTCCTTTAAAAGCCCGACTGCTCTTATAGAAATGTTTTCAGTGGACAGAGGTCTGAAAGGGGGCTTCTCAAGCTATGAGAGGGACAATCTCCTGATCGAGAGTTCATAGTATTAGAGCAGCATGCTGGGACAACATGGTGGACCGTCATTGGTGGTAGTTTCATACATTCAGAGGATAGTTGCCCCTGGCTGTCAGAGCCTGGCAATGAACTTAACCTTAGCAACCAAGTGTCCACAGGTTACTCCTCTGGGAAATCACTTAAGGGGCTGGTTGTGGGGAACTGACCAGTTACTGAGTGCCACTCCGTATGGGAAGGATCATGGAATTGCTACCAAAGTGCTGGAAAAATAGAGCTCCAAACAGTGAGGAGGCAAGAAGGAGACACATTGTAAAACCCAAAATGTGCTTGTCCAAGTCCCTGTCGCTGAGATTCCATCCCCCTGCTCCCTGTTGTACATGTCACTGGTGAGAACTCATGGCAGTAGATACTTGCCAGTTTAGAGACATGGGCAGCCTTGTGGGGATGAATAGTTACAACATTGGGAAGAATTCCATTGCTTTCCCAATGCACTTGTCCTTTTGTAAATGTGTTTAGGTGTTTACTGCTATTTTTCAGGACATCCTACTCTGTAAATCCATTTAGGACCCTCACATTTTACATATTGGATGGGTACGCCCTACCCTGTTGGTTCCCAGCTGAGCACCAGAGGCATGGGAACACTTGACGATAAACCCTGGTGTAAGGATGAGTCCCAGCGAATTCCAAGGGCCTAACCTTTAGCGTTCCCACCATATTCCAGCCTCCAAGCTTCCAGCTATGTTCTCTGTAAATGAAGAAGAGCCTTTCAGGAGTGAAGTTAGGAAACACATGCAAGGACGTGAAAGGAATTCGTTACATCTCAAGGTGAATAAATGCAGAGCTGGACAAACCCTGCAGGTCAGACAGCATCAGAGGACCAGGAAAGTCAACGTTTTGGCCCGAAACATTGACCTTCCCGCTCCTCTGATGCTGTCTGACCTGCTGTGGTTGTTCAGCTCCATGTTTATTGACTCTGGCTTCCAGCATCTGCGGTCCTTACTGTCTCCTAGTCACTACATGCCAATATTTATTCAAGGGTAAAAACTGAGGCATTATAAAGTACAATATATTCTGTTAATTTGCTGTCATGAAGAAACACTAGTGTTTGTTTTGGTGCAATTCACAAAGTTTGGAAGCTCCCATCCACAAGCTGTACCGATTGCTAATTTTTAAGTCTGAAATCAGTAGGGTTTTGGTAACCAGAGAAATTAAATAATATGGAGACAGACATATGGAGTTAGAGCAAAAATTACCTGTGATCCCAAACAGTAGCAGAATAAGTTCGATGGGCGAAATGATCTGTTGTTTTTTTTTTTTGCGTTACTTTTATCCTTTTGTTACTCTGGCACTGATCTGTTCACCCTCAGTGATCAATGCCTGGAACCATCTTCACAGCTCCACCGTTTCTGAAATCTCACCCATTAGATCAAGAATTTCCCGATGACATGCAATATTTAAGAAAAACCAATAACAGGACAAACATGTCCAACCATTCAGTTTTAGACCTTGTAATTTCAGTTTTTGAAAAAACATTTACGCTTGGGCTGATAAATGATGAATGAGCTATGTACCAGGCAAATAACAGCCTGTGACCATCTCCAGCAAGCGAGTTTCTGACCCCCTTCGATATTCAATGATATTAACAACAGTGAATCCCTCACCATCAATATCCTGGGAGTTACTCTTGACCGGAAACTGAATAGACAGACCATATTATTGCTATGGCTGCCACCATCCAGTAGAATACACCATTGGTACTTGGAAAAATATCACTATAACAATGCCACTGGGCCAAAATCCTGGAACTCACTTTCTCACCTTACTATTAACCAGGAACTCAACTGGAATCACCACGTGAATACTATGACTTCAAGTGGAGGTCAGAGGCTAGGAATCTGTGGCAAGTACCTCACTTCCTGTCTCCCCAGAGCCTGTCCACCATCTACAAGACAGAAGTCAGGAGTTTGATAGAAAAGTCTCCAGTTGCCTGAATGGGTGCAGCCCCAACAACATTCAAGAAGCTTGACACCATCCAGGACAGAACAGCCCACTTGATTGGCATCACATCCACAAACGTTCAGTCCCTCTATGACCAACAGTCAGTTGTAACAGTGGCTACAAGATACCAGCTAAAGGTATTGCAGAAATTCACCAAGGTTCTTTAAACACTATCTTCTAAACCCGTGACCACTACCATCTAGAAGGAAAAGGGCAACAGATATATGGGAACACCACCATCTTCAAGTTCCTCGCCAAGCCACTCACCATCCTGATTTGGAAATATACCACCATTGCTTCACTGTCGTTGAGTCAAAATCCTGGAATTTCACTCCCCAATGGCATTGTGGGTCTACCTGCAGCACATGGGCTGCAGCAATTCAAGAAGGCAGCTCATCATCGCCTTCTCAAGGGCAACTAGGGACAGGCAATAAATGCTGGACCAGCCAACGACACCTACTTTCTGTGAATAAATTAAAAATAATTAGTGGTCTTGGTGTTCATACACAGATTCAAGAATGACCTTCGCAGTTATGGATAGGTAAGAAACACTGGCCTCGTACACATTTAGAACGTAGAACTGTACAGCACAGTACAGGCCCTTTGGCCCACGATGTTGTGCTGAACTTCTACCCTAAACATTTACCCTAATGTGAACATTGAAAAAAAAGTCCTTGAAGTTAGAAAGATTGTGATCAAACGGTCTCTCTCTCCTATTGTCTACTCTACCATCATTTGGAAAGCATGAAGTAGTTACTGAACAAAGCCTTTGATACTTCCCATGTCCTCATGAAGAATGGGGCTGCTTTCTTGTTACAGCAAGACAGCCAGTGGTAGTTTTACCTGAGGGTCACCATGCCTCACACGCTGGGAATAGGTTACAAAGATAAGTCCTTCATGGTACTCTCAGCCAGAGCAGGAATTGATCCCACACTCTTGATGTTACTCAACATCACAACTCAGCTACCTAGCCAACTGAGCTAAACATGTTTATGCAGCTGGGAGTAGAGGCACAATCTTTTTGACAGGTACACAGGTTCAAATGGCCTTATGATCTAATCCTGGTACATTAAATATTATTAAACTGCCATTTCATTTCTGTCTAATGTTAGTTTGAAACAAACTGGACACTATTCCTCTTGTGATTCCATTGAATGAACTGTACCATTATTTACCCTCACTGGACACCCACATGTTCTGGTAACACTGTGGAAATTATCATTTGGTTTCTGAGCAGATTGAACTAATGTTTCCCTTTGATTTTACTCACTGGCTTTCAATTTATTGAATGAACAATGCCTCCAGTGTGATCTGGAATTAGTTTTCCCCTTGGCTGTCCAGACACACAATGCTAGCAAGATGCACCTTCTAGTCAGGACTGTTTCTGTTTAGATACAGAGAGTGAACCTCCTCCTATTCTATCTGAACAATGAGCTTTAACACAGGCTCTGAATGTCATGGAAAAGAGAGACATGTTGCTGAAGGTTTCCATCTTGCTTTTCATCAGGACAAACACAAGAATGCCAAATTTCAATCATAACAATTTATGTTGCAGGAGAAACACGTGCTGATTGGCTTGGCCCACTCTGGTTGCCATGGAGAAAGTAGCATAAAACTACTGGCTCCTCAAGCTTCCAGGTAATTTAGAAAAGGGGCAAGACTTGAACATACTCCTTTTGTTTGTGGAGAATGGGTCTTGTACCTGAATGTATGTATAAAAGCATTAATGAGTCCTGTCACTAGCAATCGTTGATTGCCAGTGGAGCACTCAGGATTGTTCAGCATGTGTCCCACAAACACATAATCCCATCTGACATTCGCCATATTTTGGGTTTTATACGGATGAGTACAGTCCGTAATAGGCCTATCACAAGCAATTGAAGGAACATGCAGTTTGATATTAGGCTATCACAAGGATCATGGGGCTATGTACATCAGACCGGCACTGAAATTCATACATGATATGTTTACCAGGCTGATTCCAGGGATGGTGGGACTGACGTATGAGGAGAGATTGACTACTTTAGGATTGTTTTTGCTGGAGTTCAGACAAATGAGGGGGGGAATCTCACAAAGACTTATCAAATTCTAACAGGGTGGGACAGGGTAGATGCAGAGATGATGTCCCGATCGTGGGTGTGTGCAAAACCAGGGGTCTGAGGGTTCGGGGTAGACCATTTAGGACAGAGATGAGGAGACATTTCTTCACCCAAAGAGTGCTGAGCCTATGCAATTCATTACCACAGGAAGTAGTTGATGCCAAAATATTGAATGTATTCAAGAGGTGGCTAGATATCGCACTTGGAGTGAATGTGATCAAAGGTTATGGGGAGAAAGCAGGCTGTTGAGTTGGACGATCAGCCATGATTGTGATAAATGATGGAGCAGGCTCAAAAGGCTGAATGGCCTCCTCCTGCTCCTATCTTATATGTTTCTGTGTGACTCGTTCATGTTTGGCAGCAGGTTGGTTTGGATTGGCAGCAATATCTGGTGAATGGAAAGTACCACATGGTAACTGTAGTGATTGGAAGGAGGTCAGCCAGCTGGACCTCATTGAATCTGAGTTCCCTGGTTGGGGCTGTTAACCTGGTCCAATCAGGGAGCCCTGGCTGATAGATAAGAACAAGAATGTATGGGGTTCTGCTCTCAGGGACCTGGGTCAGTGTCATGTACTGTGCAGGTGTAAATAACAGGTGACTTGGTGACAGGATACTGGCCTTCCTGGAGTTATTTCAGTAACAGCGTGGAAAAGGCAGGGTCAATGACAGCCAAGAAGTTTCACCAACTTGTTCATGTGTTAGCACTGAGGAGCGCAGTGCTGAATTACTGCCATCCTCAGGTAATTCAGTTCCTAAACAGCAATAATATGTAGAGTTTTGTGCTGAATTGATGGCAATCTTTAATGAGTCCAGCTCCATTAGACAGAGTACCCTTCTGCCTAAGGTTATTTCACAAAGCGAAAGAGAGATATTGCTTCACTTGACCTGTCTCTTGAACAGAAAACCCACGATACCCTGTCATTTCTTTCTCGGGGCCCTCTCCATTCGTGACCGGCACTAAAGTAATGCTGCTGAGAAAGACTCCACGCCTGTTTTTTCACAGAAGTTCATGGCGACGATGAAGATAATATCAATCAGAATGGCTCTGCTGAGCCTCTCCTGACCAAAATAAACTCGACCAGAAGATCAAGTTAGTTTGGGTTACAGGCTGGGGAAAGTCCTCGTTGTTACTTCAGTGGGGAGCATTTGGTTTGTGAAGCTTCAATGTATTATCTCTACTCAAACAGTTAAACAATTATTTTACACCATCCCATTGTCAGTCGGTTCACAATCAGAAAAACTGAACCCTTCGCTGTAACTGATCCCTTACAATGTATTAAAAGTGGAGTTGGCTCTTTGATTGCTAGGGGATGTATTTGTCTCTCTGGGCAGGGACAGTCCAAACGTTGGGAGGATATCTTGTATTGTTGTGTGAATTTGTATGTCATTAGAGGGACTGTGGAGTAGAGTAAGTACTGGACAATCGAAATCCCTGTTGCTGACAGAGTAAGAAGGAAAATAGAATATTATATTTTGTGTATTTTTAAAAGCAAAATGTCAAAAACCTTTAAAGACCTTTTGGGTGCAGAATATCCTCCTGCAGTTCCTGAATTTTTTTTTTACTCACCGGAATCTGAATCCATTTCATTTAAAATGGTAGCTGCCTCCCAATTAGCTCCAAGCATGTACACTCACAGTTGGTTCTTGCATGCTGTGTGGGGAGCTCCTCAAAGTCAGCCCAGCATTTTCTATAGGTTGGCAAATAGGGAATGGTTTCAGTCCTGTACACACGGTGTGCACTATTTCAGTCCTGTACACCTTGGCGGGTACTGTCTCTCTCTCATCACACCAGTGGCTCCCCTCATCCTTCCTCCCAATATTTGACCCCAGGTAGAAACCAAGCCAGTGTGAGGGTATGGGAGATGTGCCATTTCTGCTTACTGGGGTCTATCACACGGACAACATTTCGGCTAAATGGAACGAGGGATCTACTATTCCTCTGTGAAATCTCTGAGGAAGTTTTGTTTTGCCATCTCCAGTCTGCTAGCCAGGAAAGCTGAAAGTGGGGACAGTGCTGGGATACCAGAACTTTGTAGTGTACGTGGTGGGATGCAACAAATGGAACTTTATTGATCGTATAACTGGAAACAAAGCATTTTTTTTACATCTGTACAGATGAGATTTTTTTTTAAGAAAAGCTACAGCTCACTGGGGAACAGTGCCTTATTTAAACTGTAAATAGTTGTAAATCAGAGGGATTAGAATCCAGAATATTAGTTGTATATGCTATAAATATGTACTGTGTTTACCCAATTCCTGAATAAACAAATTCAGACAGTGACATTTTCAACTCGGGACTTTGTGTGTGTCTGTGTTTAGGTGTGCACGTGTGTCTGTGTGTGTGTGTGAGCATGAGTGTCTGTAGGTGTTTGAGTGTGTGTGTGTGTGTGTGTGCGCGCGCGCGCACGTGTGTATGTTTGTGATTGTGTGTGCCTATCTGTAGGTGTCTGTGCAGGCCTGTGAGTGTATATGTGTATTTTCCTCAGTTTCACTGTGTGCAACAGCACACAAAATATGATTCCAGTACGACCCCATTTCTGAAGATGGGTCCCGACCCAAAACGTCAACATTCCTGCTCCTCTGATTCTGCCTGGCCTGCTGTGTTCCTCCAGCTCCACGCTGTGTTGTCCCTGACTCCAGCATCTGCAGTTTTTAATTTCTCCGGTAATATCACTCTTCCTCAGTAAATGCACAATACTACGGGTGCTGGAAACCTGAAACAAACACAGAAAATGCTGGAGAAGCTCAGCATGTCTGGTGGCATCTGTGGAGAAAGAAACAGTTTTGAGTCTGGCATGACTTCTTCAGAGCAGACACTTCAAATCCAATTGACAGGGAGCGAAGCTTTATGTGTGCCTGTGATCTGGACTAAGCCCTGTTTAACCCCTGACCCCAGCTGAATGGGCAACTGGGCTTTGATCTGTTTTTTGGAAATTAGGTTTAAGGTCAATGGAGTAAAGTCAAACACTGAAGGTGCTGGAAATCTGAAGGAAAAAAGCAGAAAAATCCGAAATCATGTTAGCTGGCCAGGTCACATCGGCAGAGAGAGAAACTGTGAGTTAAAGGGTGGAATTTTAACTGCTGAGGACAGGCGGGTTTGCTGTCAGCTGTGATTGAGGTGAAAGGTCTAGAGAGAGGCACTAGAACCCAATATGATGTTTTCAACCTGCAGGTTTAACCTGAGTGGGGTTGGAGATGAGCAGAAAACTCCATGATTGGTTAAGTATTTAAAATATTGGAATGGCCAATTAATTTAGGATCGCACCTAATATTCTAGTTTTAAAACTAGTACAAAGGTTTGGTGATCTGGTTAGAACTCGGATAAATGGGAGCGCTGTGGGACATATTTACTGAAACTGACAGGCTGGGAAAACTTCAAACTAAGCAACTGCAGCCATAACTAGATGAGAGATTGCTGTTCAGAAGAGATCTTCTGAGGGAATAAAAGCAACATGTTGTGGATGCTGGAATCTTAAAATACAAAGAAAACAAGTGCTGGAGGTACTCAGCAGATATGGTAACTTCACTGCTGCTTTCAAAATCCTGGAACTCCCTCCCTAACGGCATTGTGGGTCTACCTACGGCACATGGACTGCAGCGGTTCAAGAAGGCAGCTCACCCCCACCTTCCCAAGGGCAAGTAAGATGATGGAATAAATGTTGGCCCAGCCAACAATGCTCACATCCTGTAAGAGAAGTTAAAAAGAAAACAAGTTAACATATCAAGCCCAATACGGCTCTCCTTCAGAACTTTTCTTGACGCGTTGTTGTAGATTCTGCAGCATTTCGCAGTCTTATTGCACCTGATCGCTTTGACTCCAAGCAAGTTTTAAATGCAAATTCAGTGGGACACAAAATGGCAAATTGTGACACCATTAACAGCATGTTTCAGAAGATCAAACAGCAGGGATCCTCCCAAGAAGATTTGGACACTGAAACATTAACCCTGTTTCTCTCTTTGCAGATGCTCCTTGAGTTTCTCCAGCATTCTCTGTTTTTAATTCTTAAGGGAGTGCCCTTTCTGTTTGACCTTTCTTATATTACTCAGCGCATCAACATTTGAAACGAAATTCAAATATTTGGTGATTAACTGGAAGAGATTACTCCAAAATATTTAACTTTTTTTAAACAAAAGTGGACTTTGAAGAGTATAAAGTTTATCGAAGGAAGCTGTCCCAATTTAACACTCAATATGGATGCCCAGTCCAGTTTCACTTGTATGACACCACCCCACCCCACCAAAAGAGTTCACTTATCTGACAAAACCTTGATTGCTTTTTCATTTTTCCTGCTACCTTTCATACATACGCCACAGCCCTTGGGAATTCATACCCCTCACTGCCAATGGGCCAAGCTCCTTCAATTCTTCCTCTCACAACATTACTGATGTAACTACATGCCAAAGGCAGAATTTTTTTTTAAAATTTGTACGAGGACATGGGTGAGACAATATTTATGGCCTGTCCTTTGCTGCATTTGAGAAGGTGGTGGTGAGCTGTCTTTTTGACCCACTGCAGTCTGAATGCTGTGGGTTGACCCACGATGCCATTAAGGAGGTAATTTAAGGATTTCAAGCCAGTGACAGTGTAGGAACAGCGATATATTTCCAAGTCAGGGTGGTAAGTGGCTTGGAGGGGAACTTGCAGGTGGTGTTATTCCCACCTGGATGGTCGTGGGTTTGGAAGATGCTGTCTGAGGATCTTTAGTGAATTTCTGTAGTGCATCTTGTAGATAGTACACACTGCTGCTACTGAGCGTCGGTGGTGGAGGGAGAGAATGCTTGTGGATGAAGTCCCAATCAAGTGGGCTGCTTTGTCCTGGATGGTGTCAAGCTTCTTGAGTGTTCTGAGGGTCTCCGGACCCGAAACGTTAACTCTGTTTTTCCCTTCACAGATACTGCCAGACCTGCTGGGCTTTTCCAACAAGTTTGTTTTTTGTTCTTGGGTGTTGGTGGGGCTGCAGTCATCCAGGCAATTGGGGAGTATTCCATCACACTCCTGACTTCTGCTTCGTAAATGTTGGATGGGTTTTGGGCAATCAAGAGGTGAGTTATTTGTCACAGTATTTCTAGCCTCTGACCTTTTTTTGTAGCCACTGTATTTATGTGGCAAGTTCAGCTGAGTTTCTGGTCAATGGTAACCCCCAGGATGCTGATAATGGGGTCTCAGTGATGGTAACGCTGTTGAATGTTATGGGGGTTGTTAGATTGTCTCTTATTGGAGATGAGCATTGCCTGGCATTTGTGTGGCATAAATATTATGTTGCCACTTGTCAGCACAAGCCTGGATATTGTCGAGATCTTGTTGCATTTGAACCTGGACTGCTTCAGTATCTGAGGAATCATAGACGTGCTGAACATTGTGCAGTGATCGGTGAACATCTCCACTTCTGACCTTATGATGAAGGGAAGGTGATTGATGAAACAGCAGAAGATGGTTGGGCCTAGGACACTGCCTGGAGGAACTCCTGCAGAAATGTCGTAGAATCATATGGCATGGAAAATCGACCCTTTTGGTCCAACTTGTCCACGCGAACCAGACATCCCAATCCAACCTAATCCCATTTGCCAGCATTTAGCCCATTTCCCTCTAAACCCTTCCTATTCATGCATCCATCCAGATGCCTTTTAAATGCTGTAATTGTACCAGCCTCCACCACTTATTCTGGCAGCTCATTCCATACACGCACCACCCTCTGTGTGAAAAGTTGCCCCTTAGGTCCCTTTTAAATCTTTCCCCACTCACCTAAAACCTATTTCCTCTAGTTTTGGATTCCCTGACCCTGGGAAAAAGGACTTGCTATTTACCATTTCTGATGAAGTTTCTAGGCCCGAAACGTCAAGATTTCCTGGTCCTAAGATGCTGCTTGGCCTGCTGTGTTCATCCAGCTCTACACCTTGCTATTCACCCATGATTTTATAAACCTCTATAAGGTCACCCCTCAGCCTCTGACACTCTAGGGACATAGGCCTCAACTTATTCAACATCTCCCTGTAGCTCAAACCCTCCAGTCCCAGCAACCTTTGCTGCACTCCATCAAGTTTAACAACATTCTTCCTATAAAAGGGCGACCAGAATTGAAAGCAATATTCTAACAGAAGCCTTACCAATGTCCTGTTGAACCAAAATATGACGTCCCAACTCCTATACTCAATGTACCAATGAAGGCAAGCATGCCAAAAGCTTTCTTTACCACCTGCTCACCCGTGACTCTACCGTCAAGGAACTATAAAACTGCACGCCATGGTCTGTTTGTTCAGTAATGCTCCCCAGGGCCCTACCATTCCTGGAATGGAGGTGACTGACCTCCAAGAACCACTGCCATTTTTCTACGTGTTAGATATGACTCCAACCGGTGTAGATTTTTCCCTCAATACCTATTGATTCCAGTTTTGCTAGGGCTCCTTGATGCCACACTCGGTTGAATGTGACCTTGATGTCAAGGACTGTCACTCGCACCTCACCTCTGGAATTCAGCTCTTTCATTCATGTTTGGGCTTAGTCTTAATGACGTCAGGAAGTGGTTCAAAAAAAACCTTAATACCACGTTCTCAAGGGCACATAGGCCTGTTGGCTACATATTAAAAAAAACCTTCCCTTGACAGACTTTTGTACCAGCCCACCTGCTGTGAAACTTGGAGCTGGGATACTAATGACATGGTTAACGAGGTGCAACAAAGCCCATGTCAGCCACAAACAGTTGATCTAACACAATGTCATGATGGGTGCTACAGAAATGTAACTTAAGTATGAGACTGTTTTTAACATTCGGGATAGATTTTCTTTCTATTTCTTAACGCGGCAGATTCTTTTTAAAAACCTGTTTCTCACTGAGAGCAGTGAGATGGCAGTAGACAACGTTCTCAAGTGGAATGTGCACAGCTTTTGTTGCAGCAACAGTTCTCTCAATCTTTTTGAGCACTCAGACTGTGCGTAGCAACAGCCAGGGCGTCTGGTACACCGAAGACAGCATGACACCAATCATAAACCAAACAAACCGAGCCCACAAGTTGAAATGCAACATATGACAAACAGATTGCAAGCTTAAACAAGGCAAGATTCAAATGAGTTAACACAGTGTGGCGCTGGAGGAACACAGAAAGCCACGCAGCATCAGAGGAGGAAGGAAAGTTTACATTTCGCATCGGCACCTTTCTTCAGAAATGCTGCCTGGCCTGCTATGTTCCTCCAGCTCCACACTGTGTTGTCGCTGACTCCAGCATCTGAGGTTCTTACTATCTCTGAGATTCAATTAAATTATGTACAGTACTATATAAAATGTGGTCAAAGCTTGTTGCAGAGGGTTTGACTTTAAGATCTGGTGCCTCCAATGTCAAATAGTGCCCAACCAGATAAGTGCAAATTTCCTTTGTCGAATGAGTTTACAGTGTTTCAGTCTATGCAGTGGGAACATGGAGGAGATAACTGGTACCGAAGTGCAGGTAGGAGCTTGGGGAGCAAATCATAACCATTTCTTGGACCACTCTGATGACAATGTCAATGTCTCAGTTCTCACCTGATCTGTTCAGTGTTCAGAACTGTTCTGAAAAAAAATCTCACTGGACCTAAAATGTTAACTCTTGATTTCTCTCCGTAGGTGCTGCGAGACCTGCTGGGCTTTTCCAGCAATTTCTGTTTTTGTTTCTGATTTCCAGTATCCGCAGTTCTTTCAGTTTTTATTTAGCAGTGAAGAAGCCATTTAGCTTACCTTCATCAGTCAGACCATTGGATATAGCAGCTGGGGTGTCATGTTATGGCTGTACAGGACCTGGGTAAGGCCACTTTTGGAGTATTGTGTATAGTTCTGGTCACCTCAATAAATGAAGGGTGACATTAAACTGGAAAGGGTGAAAGAAAAGATTTACAAGGATGTTATCAGGACTGGAAAATTTGAGAGAGAAGGGTAGGCTGGAACTGTTTCTCCCGGAGTGTCGGAGGCTGAGGGGTGACCTTATAGAGGCCTATGCAATCACGAGGGGCATGGATAAGGTGAATAGCCAAGATCTTTTCACCTGGGAGGGGGAGTCCAAAACTAGAGGGCATAGGTTTAAGATAACAAGGTGTAGAGCTGGATGAACACAGCAGGCCAAGCAGCATCAGAGGAGCAGGAAGGCTGACATTTCGGGTCGAGACCCTTCTTCAGAAATGGGGGAGGGGAAGGGGATTCTGAAATATACAGGGAGAGAGGGGGAGGCAGATAGAAGATGGAGAAAGGAGAAGATAGGTGGAGAGGAGCCAGACAGGCCAAAGAGACGGGGATGGAGCCAGTAAAGGTGGGGAGTTAGGGAGGGCATAGGTCGGTCCAGGCAGGACGGTCAGGTCAAGGAGGTGGGATGAGGTTAGTGGGTAGGAGATGGGGGTGGGGCTTGAGGTGGGAGGAGGGGATAGGTGGGAGGAAGGACAGGTTAGGGAGGCGGGGACAAGCTGGGCTGGTTTTGGGATGTGGTCGTGGGAGGGGAGATTTTGAAGCTTGTGAAGTCCACATTGATACCATTGGGCTGCAGAGTTCCCAAGCGGAATATGAGTTGCTGTTCCAGCAACCTTCGGGTAGCATCGTTGTGGCACTGCAGGAGGCCCAGGATGGACATGTCGTCTAAGGAATGGGAGGGGGAATTGAAATGGTTCGCGACTGGGAGGTGCAGTTGTTTATTGCGAACCGAGCGCAGCTGTTCTGCAAAGCAGTCCCGAAGCCTCCGCTTGGTTTCCCCGATGTAGAGGAGGCCACAATGCGAACAGCAGATGCAGTATACCACATTGGCAGATGTGCAGGTGAACATCTGTTTAATGTGCAGGTCTTCTTGGGGCCTGGGATGGGGGTGAGGGGGGAGGTGTAGGGGCAGGTGTAGCACTTCCTGCGGTTGCAGGGAAAAGTGCCGGGTGTGGTGGGGCTGGAAGGGTGTGTGGAGCGGACAAGGGAGTCACGGAGAGAGTGGTCCCTCCGGAAAGCAGATGAAGGTGGTGAGAGAAAAATGTCTTTGGTAGTGGGGTCAGATTGCAGATGGTGGAAGTGTCGGAGGATGATGCGTTGAATTCGGAGGTTGGTGGGGTGGTATGTGAGGATGAGGGGGATTCTGTTTTGGTTGTTATTGGGGGTAGGGGTGTGAGGGATGAGTTGCGGGAAATGCAAGAGACACGGTTGAGGGCATTTTCGACCACTGTGGAGGGGAAGTTGAGGTCCTTGAAAAACGAGGACATCTGGGATGTCCGGGAGTGGAATGCCTCACCTCGGGAGCAGATGCGGTGGAGGTGAAGGAATTGGGAAAAGGGGATGGCCTTTTTGCAGGAAGGTGGGTGAGAGGGGGTGTATTCTAGGTAGCTGTGGGTGTCGGTAGGCTTGCACTGGATATTGGTTTCCAGGTGGATGCCAGAGATGGAGACAGAGAGGTCCAGGAAGGAGAGAGAGGTATTAGAGATGGTCCAGGTGAACTTAAGGTTGGGGTGGAAGGTGTTAGTGAAGTGGATGAACTGTTCGAGCTCCTCGTGGGAGCACGAGGCGGCGCCGATACAGTCATCGATGTAACAGAGGAAGAGGTGGGGTTTAGGGCCAGTGTAGGTGCGGAAGAGGGATTGTTCCACGTAACCTAGAAAGAGGCAGGCATAGCTTGAGCCCATGCGGGTACCCATGGCCACCCCCTTTGTCTGTAGGAAGTGGAAGGAATTGAAGGAAAAGTTGCTGAGGGCGAGGACGAGTTGGGCTAAGCGGATGAGGGTGTCAGTGGAGGGGGACTGGTCGAGCCTGTAGGATAGGAAGAAGTGAAGGGCCCTTAGGCCATCTGCATGGGGAAATGCAGGTGTATAGGGACTGGACGTCCATGGTAATGGGCTTAGTTTTAAGGTGAGAGAGAAAAGATTTAAACAGGACCCGAGAGGCAAATTTTCACACAGAGGGTGGTTCATATGTGGAGCAAGCTGCCAGATGAAATGGTAGAAGTGAGTACAATTATAACATTTAAAAGCCAGTTGAATATGAGTAAGAAAAGTTTAGAGGGATATAGGGAAAATGCAGGCAAATGGACCGAGTTCAATTTAGGGAATGTAGTCAGTATGAACAGGTTGGGCTGAAGGGTCTGTTTCCATGCTGTATGATTCTTTGATTCAATTAGTCTACATCACCTTTTAGCCTTTGTGTCATCAGCAAATTTGGATATATGACTTTCTATGATTTATCCAAGTAGTTAGTAAATAATGCGAATACTTGAAGCCCTAACAAGATTGTTGTGAGACACACTGGTCACATCCTGCCAATTTCAAAAACCTTTCCATTATCTTTACTTTCCGTTGCCTGCCACTCAAACGTAATGACCCATAAACCATTCATTTGGAAGTCGATAGTAGATCCAAGGCTATGATACTGTCATTTGCAACAGGAGGTATAGCACCACTGGAAATGTTATCTTGAATACAAACCAAGTGGCAGCTCTTATCATTTTAATTAACAATACCTGGAATGGGTTGGTGGGTTGTCTTATGGGGAAAGACTGGAGGGTTTAGGCTTGTATCTGCTCAAAGAAACACAGAGAATTGTGGAGAAACTAGGTGGGTTTGAAGTACAGTCATGCCTGACCTGAACGTTAACTCTGTTTCTCTCTCCACAGATGCTGCCAGACATGCTGAATTTCTTTAGCACTTTCTGTGTTTGTTGGAATAATTTTGCACCCCTTACCTAAGGAAAGATATGGCAACATTAATCTAGGCAAGTTTCATTCAGGTAATACAGGGACTGTCTTATCGGGAGAGGTCGAGTAAGTTAGGTCTGTATTCATTGGATGTTGAAAAATGGGAGGTGATCTGATTGAGGCATAGAGGATTGGGTAGATGCAGAAAGGTGGTTTCCCCTTGTAGAAGAGGGCATCATCTCAGAATAACGAGTCACACATTCAAGACAGAGATGGAGGAGGAATTTCTTCTCTCAGAGGGGAGTGAAACTGTGGAATTATTTACCACAGAGGGCTGCTGAGGTTGGGTCATTAAGGCTGAGATTGATTTTTGATCAGTAAGGGAAGCAAAGCTTATGGGGAAAAGGCAGGGAAGTGGAGTTGAGGATTGAGAGATCAGTTATGAGCTCACAGAATGATGGAGAAAACTTGATGAGCTGAATGGCCTGTTTCTGTTCGTACAGTCTGTGTTGTCTCCTCTTCCATGCTGCATGTGCTACAATGAAATTTCTCAGACGCAAATAGCGTTACGTTCTCAAAAAGCGGAATTTATTCAAAAATAATCTGAATTCACATAAGCATTGAGGCGTTTGATACAAATGTATGATTTACAATAAAACTTTTGTACATATTTCATCACCACCCCAATTATAACGCATTGATTAAAATCACACCAACTGATACACCTCAATAGCTCCGCACAGGTTTCTGGAGCTCTGCCCAAAAAGATCTGCCTCTGGGCGACTTGACGGGAATAAAACCCTGGCAGGAGTAGGAAGGAAGGAAAAGAGGAACGAAGGATAGAAAGAAAGAAAGAACGAAGGAAAGAAAGAATGTTTTAGCGAAGATGTGTAGCTCAGGTTCGAGTTGTTGGTTGGTTTGCTGAGCTGTCTGGTTTTCGTGCAAATGTTTTGTCTCCCTTCTAGGTGACATTGTCAGTGCTGTCCAGCTTCCGTTGAAAGAGAGAGAGAGAAACAAAGAGAGAGAAAGAGACCGAATGAAAGAAAGAAAATGAAGAAAGAGAGGAGAGAAATAGAGAAAAACACAGAAAGAAATAAAGAAAGAGAGATAGAGAGAGAAACAGAGAGAGAAAGGAAGAAAGGAAAGAAGGAAATAAAGAAAGAGAAAGAAAGAAATAGACAGAGATGGAAAGAGACAAAAACAGGGAGAGAGAGACAAAGAGAGAGAAAGAAACAGAATGAAAGA
>JAHRHZ010000218.1:34984017-35019313 GCA_024137785.1 Ginglymostoma cirratum
TGACAAGTAAAGCAGAAGCCCAGACTAATACTCTGTGGACAAGGCATCAATTCTTGGAATTTAACCTCAATTCATTCTGGAATTGAAAGGTGGTGACTGTGGAGGTATCTTTGATGCGGGTTCATTTGCTCCTGTAGACAGAACCCTCCATGGATTTCTGCCTTCACAACTTCTTAGGAGAAGTTTTTGTTCATTAACAACCCCTTGACCTGAGCTGCCGACGGCAGTCAGATCAACAAGAGGTAAATCATGAGGTTCTGAGGACTGTGTTTCAAAGATTTGGTTGTATAAGAAATGTCATCATTAATCCTGCAACCGTTTCACAGTGATATGAACTCAACTCTGCTGAATAAGAGATCGTATGAACATATTATGTAGGGGCAGGAGTAGGCCACTCAGCCCACTGGATCATGACTGACCTCATAATCCTTAACTCCACTTTCCCGCCCTTTCCCTATAACCCTTGATTCTTTTATTCATTAAAAACCGGTCTATCTCAGCCTTGAATACAGTTAACGAGCCAGCTTCGACAGCCATCCATGGTAAATAATTCCACAGGTTTACGAACGTGAGAGAAGAAATTCTTCCTCATCTCTGTCTTCAATGGGTGGCCTCTGATTCTGAGGTTTCACCCTCTGGTCCCAGACTCTCCCACAACAGGAAACCACCTTACGGCATCTATCCTGTCAATTCCTAAAGAATTTTCTATGTCTCAATAAGGTCACCTCTCACTCTTCTAAACTCCAATGAGTACAGGCTCAAGCTACTCAACGTCTCCTCATAAGACAGTCCCTCAATACCCAGAATTGATCTCATGAACCTTTACCTCACGCAATTGATCTGTCTCTCAACTTCCAATCATTCCAGGGAGGACAGAAAAAAATGCTACAAAGACACAAGTTTTCCTTGAAGTCTGGCAGCATTAACATCAATGACTGAGGGGAGCTTGCCACTAATCATTTAAAATGATGACAACTTGTCCATCAAGCTGTATCATGAATCCAAATACTTTAATGACGAGACAGAGTGGTGACAGAGGAGGAACAAATCCAGCTGTCTGAGTTCCACTGTTCATCATGGGACATCTGCCCCACGTGCTCATAGATCTGTGGGTGCGGAATCAGTCTGGACAGTCACATGAAGACCCAGCATCTTGAGTAGGCATCATCTTCACATTGAGGAAGAACTGATGGTACTAATACAAGAGCATGAGAATCCCCGGTTAATACCCAAATACACCCACTGTCTATGTTGATGTTTATGGTAACTTTCAAATCCTTGAGAAAAATTCCTCTCAAAATAAGGGCTGACTTATCTGTGGAGTATAAGAGTGAATTATTCCCCATGGGTTTGAGGGGGTTGTCACTTGACACACGGGGCCTCCTCTGTGCACCTTTAACTCCCACAAGTCTTCACCATACACCCACTGTTTGATCCCTTTCACCTCAATTACAAAGTAGGAGTAAATAAAGTACCCATTCGCGGGTGATAATTGAGGCTGACTGCTAATACAATTGTAATCTGTCCTGGGCTAAAAAGGGCAGCTTGTTGAATTATAGATCAAGCACGTGGACCTGAAAAGATAGGGTGGTGTCAAACACTGGATTGACTCATGTGCTGTTATTTACAGTAAACACAATTAATATAAACCATTCATGGAAGCCAAAATTCACAGCTTCAGTCTTAGAAGATTATAGTTATGGTCAATATAAAGCAAAGGTTAACTCTAAAATGTATGGGTGTTGAGAAAATAAACCTAATGGAGCTATTCAATAAATTCTCCAATATGCAAATAATGAAATGTAGAACAACAGACTATTTAGAAAAAATTAGTACAATAATGGGCTAACAGTCAGAGATCTATATCTGTAATTACCACCAGTCTTCCCCTCTTTGGTATCCAAAACAGGGAGCAATGGGCCATGCAGAAGGCAAGCTAATTGAAACTCCTTACCTGGTACTTGGTAAGGAGTTTGCTTCTCCAGAGAGAGTGAGGGATATCGTGAATGGACAAACGCAAGTTATGGGTGCTGTCCTTGAACAGGAGGGTCTTTGGTTCATCCATTAGCTGTCCTCCCAGTTGCCTCTCAAGCTGAATTACTTCCTGTGAACAAAGGTCAGGGTTGACTGAACACATGAGCATACAATGACTTATCTCAGAGTGAATGAACATATCTCAGGTCTAGTTGCAATGAAGGACAGAGATGTACGCCTATACATTCCACTGCAACTAAATCAGGTATAAATCAGCTTTAAGCAATCTGTTTTGACAAGTTATGACACATCTTCAGGGCAGGTTGGACTAGAGCCCAGATTTTCTGACCCAGAGATAGGAACACTATCAAAAGACTCTAAGACCAGGCATACACCTACTATGAGGCCCAGATTTTCCTTATCCCAAAGATAAACCTTTGAGTATACGAGTTGGGATGTCATACTGAGATTGTACAGGTTATTAGTGAGACCTCTTCTGAAATATTGTGTCCAGTTCTGGTCGCCCTGCTACAGGAAGGATACTATTAAACTAGAGAGGGTTCAGAAAAGGTTTATAAAGAGGTTTGGGTTATAAAAATAGGTTGAATAGGCTGGGACTTTTCTCACTGGAGCATAGGAGGCTGAGGGTTGACCTTATAGATGTTTACAAAATCATGAAGGGGGCACAGATAAGGTGACTGGCAGGTGTCTTTTCCCTAGGGTGGGGGAATTTCCAAACCGAGAAGAGAAAGATTTAAGAAGGACATGAGGGACAATTTTTTTAAACAGAGAGTAGTTCATGTGTGGGTATAAACTTCCAGATGAAGTGGTGGATACAGGTGCGGTTACAACATTTAAAAGACATTTAGATAAGTTCATGAATAAGAAATAGGAGATAGCAAGAACTGCAGATGCTGGAGTCAGAGTCGATGCAGTGTGGAGCAGGAGGAACACAACAGGTCAGGCAGCATCAAAGGAGCAGGAAAGACGATGCTTCGGGTTTCAGAATCCTGATGAAGGGTGTAAACCCGAAACATTGACTTTCCTGTTCGTCTGGTGCTGCCTGACCTGCTGTGTTCCTCTAGCTCCACACTGTATCGACCATGATTAAGAAATGTTCGGAGGAATATGGGCCAAGTGCAGGCAGGTGGGACTGGTTTAGTTTGGGATTATGGTCAGTGTGGACTGGTTGGACCGAAGGGTCTGTTTCCGTGCTGTATGACTCTATGACTTTAGGGAAAGCTTTCTTTAATTAAGGAATATGAAGAATTCTTTGTTTAATAAAGAAACAAATGGCTGTGCCCACTGCAGAATCCAAAATGATGGAAAATGCCAAAGGTCAAAGACTTTCTGGAAGAATAGAATCCCACCATCACCCCTTCCCCACAGTCTTCAAGAACCCAATCCTGGAACATGAGCATAAGGTCCAGGTTCCTACTGCAGTAGAGCACAGAACCTAGAAGTAGGCCATTCCGCCCTTCAAGCCTACTCTACCACCTAATAAGATCATGGTGGATCAGAATTGTGGTCTCAGCTCCACTTTCCAGCCTGCGCACCATAATTTTTGACACCCTTGCCTATCAAAAATCTGTCTAACGCTGCCTTCAATAAATTCAATGACCAGTTTCTACTGTTTTCTCAGGAAGAGTTTCCCACACGTTAATGTGGTAGATCAGTTCTCCCCATCTCCACCTGAAAAGGGAGACGGGTCATTTTTAAATAAAACAAAGAATTGCAGATACTGAAGATCTGAAACAAACAAAATTAGAAATTGCTGGAGAAACTCAGCAGGTGTGGCAGCATCTGTGGCAAAAGAAATAGAGCTAAAGTTTAGAGTCTGGTTATGCTTCTTCAGAAGCCTCTCGGATTGAGATGTTAACGCTGTTCATTGTGAAACAATGTCCCCTGGTCCTACCCTTCTCTCTCTCAAGAGAAATATCCTCCCAGAGTCCAACCCGTCAAGTTCCGTTGGCATATTTACCTGTTATAATTTCTCATCCTCCAATGGGTAAAAAGCCAACTTAATCAACTAAACCCAGTAAATCACAGCCAGGAACGGAGCAGTAAAGCTTTCTCTGAATTGTTTCTGATTATACCCATTCCCAATAAGGAACCAAAATGGTACTCAGTCCTTCACATGTGATCTCATCAAGGAACAGCACATCTGCAGTAAAAATTCTCTATTTTTTTATATTCAATTATCTTTGAATGAACAATAACATTCCAAACTCTTGCTGACCAGCATATAAAGGGTTTGTGATTCATGTATTGGGACACCCAGACTCCTCTGTAACCCAAACCACAGATCTCTGCAATCTCTTTCCCTTTAAATACTATGCTACTTTTCTATTTCTTCCTGCCAAATGTGGTCAATTCACATTTTTCCACATTATACCCCCATATGCCAAATTTCTGCCCATTCCCTTATCCATTTGCAGAATCTGTTCCTCCTCTTGACAATTTCCTTTTCCACCTGTCCTGGTGTCATTGGCAAATCCACCAACTGTTCCCAAGTTATTGACAAAAGTTGGAAATCACTTTTCCAATTTCTAGCACACATCCCAGTGGTACTCTACTCATTACTGTTTACCAACCTGAAAAAGATCCATTCATTCTTAATTTCTTCTCCCTGTTAGCTAACCAATTTTTCTGTCTGTGCTAATATCTTACCCATTACACCACCGGCTACTATTTTGCGTAGCAACCTTTGAGGTGGCGCCTCAAAAGCTTTTTGAAAATCCAAGTACACCACATCTACTGGTGCCCCTTGATCCACCAGCTTGTTACTTCCTCAAAACGTGAGCCTTAAACCCACATTTCTCACCTTTGCTCTGAACCAGGAACTCTATCATGTTATGATCACTGCCACCTACAGGCTCCTTCACAACAAGGTAATTAATTACTTCCATGTTAACGTTTCGGGTCCAGTGACCCTTCCTTAGATCTGAGCTTTTGCAACAATTTATGTTTTTGTTTCTGATTTAAAGCATCTGCAGCTCTTCCTGTTTTTATTAATTAATCGTGCCTCCTTGCACCTAACCAGGTTTTGAATGGCCTGCTCCCTGTACAGTGATAGAATGTACTGCTTGATGAAGCTGTTCCGAAAACATTCTGGGAGCTCATTTTCTTTTCTCCCTTTGCCACTTGGGTCACTCAATCTATATTTAGATTAAAAACACCATGATTATGTGGCACATTTCTTATGCAGCCCATTTATTTCTTCCTGTATATACTTTTTTACAGTGTAACTACTGCCATGAGGGGTACAAACTACTTCCACAGATGGTCTCTCATCTTACCTATTTCTCATCACGTCCCATTCTGAATCTACATCTTGCCCCTTTGAGCTAAGATCATCTCTCACTATTGTATGATTACTATCCTTAACTAACAGAGCTATTCACCAACTTTCTCCACTGTCCTGTCATTTTGAAATGTCGGATAAACTTCAATACTTACTGCACTGTCAGGTTAAATTGTGAGATACTCGGGAGTTATCCTCAGTGCTTTGGCCAATATTAATCATTCAGCCCACAACCCAAAGGCAGATGATATGGTTGTGAAATAACCGCACAGAGGCCGGTATCCCATCACCAAGTCACCCTTTATTTACTTGTGCACAGTAACTGTGGTCAGCCAGCTCCAAGTCAATCCCCTGAACTGAGGATATTCTGGTTATTTTGGTCAGCTAGGGCTTTCCCGATCAGCCCAGGTAAACAACCCCAATCAAGGACCTTGTGGTCAGTGGGTCCACCTGGTTCCAATCACTACAGGTTGCTATCATGTTAATATTTGTGGGAGGCAGCTGTGTGTAAAATGGATATAATATTTCCTACATTACAACAGTAATTACATGTCAAAAAAAACCTCTTAATTGGCTTTAAAGCTTTTCTGGAGATATTATGGCTGTGAAAGGTACAATATAAATGCAAGTTCTTTACGGCTTCCCAGCGTAAGATTGCAGAGGTACCTTCAGAGTGTCTTGCGTATCATCCAGGCAGTAGACACGGATGCTGTACTCCAGTGAATTGCAGACCATAGGGGCAAAAATAGCGAGCTTCAGTCGCCTGGTTGCTGATTTGTTGATGGACTGTCCTACCAGACAGTAGGTGCCAAGCTGTTCGGTTACCATGTGGCAAGTCTGAGGGTCAAGCTGGACGTAACAGGGGGTGGTGAGTGTTTCTGATCCTAGAACCACCACATCCTATAGAGGGAGAAAATAAAAGTACATAAAGAGTTTAACAGCTCAGCCCCTTTCTTATGGTTTGCCCTTCAGGGTATGTCCTTCTAACATCCTTTAGACATATGAACTGTCTTTTAGGTTTAAACAAATGTTATCTAAAAAGTTTAAATAAATAGTCCACTTTTTGAAGAAACAGGTACCGTTGTAAATGGAAAGTTTCCATTATAAATGGCCCGTCCTCATTGTAAATGGCCAGTCCTCATTGTAAATGGCTAGTCCTCATTGCAAATGGCCCGACTTCATTGTAGATGGCCAGTCCTCATTGTAAATGGCCCGTCTTCATTGTAAATGGCCAGTCCTCTTTGCAATTGGCCAGTCCTCATTGTAAATGGCTAGTCCTCATTGTAAATGGCCAGTCTTCATTGTAAATGGCTAGTCCTGATTGTAAGTGGCTAGTCCTCATTGTAAATGGACAGTCCTCATTGTAAATGGACAGTCCTGTTTGTAAATGGACAGTCTCCATTGTAAACAGATAGTCTCCACTGTAAATGGACGGTCTCCATTGTAAATGGCCAGTCCTCATTGTAAATGGCTAGTCCTCATTGTAAATGGACAGTTCTCATTGTAAATGGCCAGTCCTCATTGTAAATGGCCCGTCCTGATTGTAAATGGCTAGTCCTGATTGTAAATGGCTAGTCCTCATTGCAAATGGCTAGTCCTGATTGTAAATGGCTAGTCCTCATTATAAATGGCCAGTCCTCATTGTAAATGGCTAGTCCTGATTGTAAATGGCTAGTCCTCATTGTAAATGGACAGTCCTCATTGTAAATGGCCAGTCCTGTTTGTAAATGGACAGTCTCCATTGTAAATGGCTAGTCCTCATTGTAAATGGCTAGTCCTCATTGTAAATGGCCAGTCCTGTTTGTAAATGGACAGTCTCCATTGTAAATAGACAGTCCTCATTGTAAATGGACTAAACTGATTGTAAATGGATAGTCCTCATTGTAATTGGACAGTCCTGATTGTAAATGGAAATTCTCCATTGTAAACCGGCAGTCTCCACTGTAAATGGACAGTCTCCACTGTAAAATGGCCAGTCTCCACTGTAAATGGCCAGTCTCCACTGTAAAATGGCCAGTCTCCACTGTAAATGGCCAGTCTCCACTGTAAATGGACAGTCTCCACTGTAAAATGGCCAGTCCCCACTTTAAGTTCCAGTACAGAAATATATGATGAAAAAGATGTCACAGTGTAAATATGACAAAAACCTGATAACATGAAATATGGCTTTTGTAAAGAGGAAGTGTGCATGAATGTCAAATTGGAAATCGAGAATTTTAGTAACTGGGACTCAGGCAGTTGAGACACAATGATAGAGTGACTGAAATGGATAAAGTGCAAGAAGACTGACTTGGACAAATGCAAAGTTCATGCAGTCCATGAAGGTGAAAATTTGCGTGATGTCAATCTGTTATATTCCTTTACTCCGATATACTCAGGGAGATATGAACATAGATTATCCACCTGTTCAGGCACACCACTGGAACAGGTGGAATGTGAACTCGGGCCTCCATGTCTAAAGGTGGGGACACTACCACTGTGGCAAGGCCTCCCTTCCAGCCTTCAATAAGGTATCTCTGGTGCTGGTTTTGACCCTACTTTGTCTTTGCTGCAGTGAGTACGGCTGTCAGCCCCAACAGACCTTCAATCTCAAATGGACTTTTAAATGGGCAGGTGTCCAACTAAATCAAAACAGCTGTAAGAAAAGTAACAAAATGATACAGAAACTTGAGAAATGCCAACAACAACCACGTTTCAGCAAATATTACCTAAAATATTATTAAAATCCAAGAATAATCATAAAATTGTTAATGAATAATTCCCACTTCAATGCCTTTTGAAACCATGCTACACACTTGTGAACATTTTTCTTTCCTCACTAAGTTTATTAATTGTAACCACTGTTATTTTTGGCAGCTTGCTGTATGTTTCTCCCACTTAAATATTAAAATGGTTTCTTCTGCCCCATTAAATACCTCTCTCAGCAAACACCTGAATGTTGATTTGCATGAGTCCACACAATGGGATAACATTCGCAGCTTTGTCACCAATGACTCCATCCCAGCCTGACCCTGTCCCTGCTCCCCATCACCCTCCCCACACTCCAACACCTCGTCCTTGTCCCCATGCCATCAGGTCAGCTTTCACCTTGCAAAAGATGCACGGGTGATGTGCAAAAACAATACTTTAGGGTCTGGAATGCAAGGAAAAGTGGGGTGGGGGCAGGTTCAGTTGAGTAATTCAGGAGGGCATTGGATTATTGCTTGCATAGAAATAACGTGTGAGGGGCAAACGCAGGAGATTGGCACTAGGTAACGATGCTCGTTTGAACAGCCAGTGTAGGCACGATGGGCCAAATGGTCTCCTTCTGTGCCACAACAATCCTGTGGTTCTGTGAGACTCACTAAGCACATAGTTTCGCTCCATTCTGTATACATAGAGTGCCTACCACCGAGCTTTAGACAGATTGGCCAAACAATGGAGACTCTTCATTGCAAGTAGCTACCGTTCAAAACTACCTACTTTATCAGCTTTGAAGAACATTAACAGAATTGTAAACTGATGCAGCACTACAAAAGGGATGCACTTTATCCATCCTTTAGACATGGAGGCCCGAGTTCACATTCCACCTGTTCCAGTGGTGTGCCTGAACAGGTGGATAATCTATGTTCATATCTCCCTGAGTGTATCGGAGTAAAGGAATATAACAGATTGACATCATGCAAATTTTCACCTTCATGGACTGCATGAACTTTGCATTTGTCCAAGTCAGTCTTCTTGCACCATATCCATTCTCAAAGCTGTCTTTGAGACAGCTACCCAATTAGTCCATCCTTGCTGCCTGATCTCACAGTCATCCAACTTATTTTTGCCTTCGAGTCTTTATCCTACTTTCTTTTGACGATGTAGATTTCCTTCTGCTGCCCTTTCTTGCAGCATATTCCAAATTATGACAACTCACTGAGTCACATTCCCCCACTCCCCGATATACCACCTCCCCCACCCTCCACCCCCAACCTCGCCCAGACTTGCTTTTGGTAAGGCAGGAGGGCACGTTGAATATATCAGCTTCCCAGGGTAAGACCATAAAAATCTAGGAGCAGAATTAGGCCATTTGGCTTATCAAGTCTACTATGCCATTCAATCATGGCTGATGTGTTTCTCAACCCTGTAACCTTTGATCCCTTCACTAATCAAAAAACTATCTATCTCTGTCTTAAGTACACTCAACAACTTGGCCTCCACAGCCTCCTGTGGCAATGGATCATATAGATCCCTTATCTTTGGCTGAAAAAGTTCCTCCTCATCTCAGTTTTAAAGGATTGTCCCTTCACTCTGAGGCTGTGCCCTTGGGACCTAGCCTCTCCTCCTAGTGGAAACTTCTTCCCCATGTCCATTCTATCCAGGCCTTTCAGCATTGTGCAAGCTTCAATCAGATCCCCCTTCATCCTTCTAAACGCCATCGAGTGCAGACCCAGAGTCCTCAGCTGCTCCCATCATGACAAGTCCTTCAGCTTTGGGGTCATTCTTGTAAACCATCTTTGGATCCCCTGCCAAATCCAGTACATTCTTACTTAAATACAAGACCCAAAACTGCTCACAGCATTGCAAATGCAGTACTGCAAAACTTTGATCAGAGCCTTATACAGCCTCAGCGATGCATCTCTGTTCTTGTATTCTAGCCCTCTTGAAAGGAATCTAACATTGCATTAGCCTTTCTAACTGCCAACTGAACCTACATATTAACCAAAACAGAATCCTGCACTAGGACTCCCAAGACCCTTTGTGCTTCAGATTTCCAAAGCCTTTACCCATTGAGAAAATAGTCTATGCCTCTATTCTGCCTTCCAAAGTGCATATCCTCACACTTTCCCACACTGTATTCCATCTGCCACTTCTATGCTCACTCTCCTAGCCTGCCCAAGTCCTTCTGCAACCTCCCAGCTCCTCAGCAATGGCTGTCTCCCTTTCCCTCCTCCTGCCCAAATGTTCCTCACACAGTGGGGAGGTGGGTGTGTAACAGGCTGCCCTGTCTCTTGAAGCGCGTCACCCCCAATTGATTAGCATTTATGGACCTCAATGACTGAAAACATCGAAAATAAGATCAAGAGTAGACTATTTGGCCCTTCAAGCCTGCTCCACCATTCAGCATGATCCATGACAGCTCATCCTATTCTGTACCTCTTCCCACTTTCTCCTCCATAGCTTTTGATCTCTTTAACTCTAAGAATTATATCTGACCCTTTCCTAAAATCATTTTGGTGTCACCTGCTATCTGTGGAAGACAACTCCACAGGCCTAATGCTCTGCCATGAAGCACCGAGCGGTAACATGCCAACCAGACAATGAAGCTCACTTTTGACATGGCTCCTTTGAAAAGTCAGGAAGGAAGGGTGAGGGGGGCTGGGAAGTGGTTTTTCATTTGGGATCAGGGTGGTTTGCCCTGTGTACATTGAATCCTCCCCACCATCCAGCCCAAACCCTGTGTCCCCAGTGACAGCAGGCCCGAAACGTCAAGTTTTCCTGCTCCTATGATGCTGCTTGGCCTGCTGTGTTCATCCAGTCCCACGCCTTGTTATCCCCTCCTGAGACTCCCTGTTCTCCCTGGCTGTCTAAGCCCCTCTCTGCCCTAAAACCGTGGGCTTTCCTTTCTGTTGCCACCATCATCTTCCTCCTGGACCCTCCCTGCAGGCCCACTATTGAGTCCTGATTGTGAGGGGATTGCTGGGACCTCCCCCTCCCCAGTATACGTACAGGCAGAAGCGCTACTCCTTTAGCTGCTATAGCCCTGCCCATTGTGTTATCATCGTGGGACAGGCCTTTTAAAACTCTGTCCAGATGGGACCAGCTTTCCTTCTGCAAGGAACATGACAAGTGCAGCTGATGAAATCCAGTCCCATCACTTTGAGCGTCTCCATTAAATTTCTTCCTAACCGTTGCTGCTGAGAAGAGACCAGTCCCTGCCTCGCTAGTCTGCTGGATTAATTTAGATTAACTAGAAGGACGGAGGCAATGGCTTCATGGTATTATCACGAGACTATTAATCCAGAAACTCAGCTAACGTCCTGGGGTCCTGGGTTCAGATCTCACCACTGCAGATGCTGGAATTTGATTTCGATAGAGAATCTGGAATTAAGAGAGTAATGATGACCATGATTCCATTGCTGATTGTCAGGGGAAAACCCACCTCACTCACTAATGTTCTTTAGGGAAGGAAATTTGCCATCCTTACCTGGTCTCGCCCAAAAGTAACTCCATACCCACAGCAATGCAGTTGACTCTTAACTGCCCAATGGGCAATAAATGTGAGCCTAGCTAGAGGCACTAACATCCCATGGGTGAATTAAAAAAATAGTCCTGTAACTGTGGTGCCATTCTGGTCAATTTCTCTACACCCTCTTCACTTCCAAGCTGTTGATATCTTTCCTGTGTATGGGATGCCCAAAGCTTGTAAGAAAGGAAGTACGAATGCAAATCTTTCTTTATATCACTGCATAAAATGAAACTTTGTGATGTGAGTCCTTGGTCTGGAGCAGACGTTCAGGAAACCAAGTGATTGTTCTGTTGGAACAGGAAATTGTTTGGAAAATGACTTCATCATTATGAGTGATTTTTCTTGCATCTGAGTGGATAATCTCTCACCTCCCAGTTTCCCTGGCTTGACAGATTCTTCAGTTGAATGAGCCAGTTCTCACTGTTGGGTTCAGCGCAGTGATGCATTGACAAGACGACCGGCCTGGTCAACAGAGCACCAGCAGGACCACAGCTCACCACCGGGCTCAGCAATGTCTGACTGCCCTCTAGTGATGGCCTACAGATAAGACAGACACACAGGTTATGAATGACAGTAACAACCATTTGCATTTATAGTGCACCGTTAACGTGGCAAAACATCCAAAGGCACATCCCGGACACAGTGTCGAACAGAATCTGATGCCAAGCCACATAAGGAGACCTGAGGACAGTAACCAAAACCAAGGTCGAAGAGGTAGGTTCTGAGGAGCGTTATGCAGGAGGGAGGAAGTGGAGAGGTTTAGGAAGCGAGTTTCAGAGCTTAGCGCTGACGCAGCCAAATATATCATGGCCAACGTTGGAGAGATTTGAACTGGGCGATTCTCAAAAGGCCAGAATTGAAGATCTCAGTCGTTGGGTCAATGCAGTTTGATTGAGTTTGAGAGATGGTGAGACCATGGATTGATTTGAAAACAGGGGCGAGAATTTTAAAATGGAGCTGTTGCTTGACCATAGCATCAGTATGGTTCATGTGAGAGCAAGGCATCTGGTCAATTTCCACTCATTGTCACGTTGAAGGGTTTTTCTCAAGCTGTTTTGCATGTCATGTATCAGAAATCAAGTCAAGTTTGAATTTCCGTACATTCCAATTTCTGGAGAATTGCATTGATCTTTGATCAGCCAAAGTGTAATACATGTGTCAGTTTAATAGATGTAAGTTGATAGAAAGTGGTTTTACACCAGTGTCCCACCTCAGCCTTATTCCCCCACCTTAACTTTGTTATCTCTTCAATTGCTACAATCCTGAGATCTCTGCACTCTGCCAATTCCGACCTCTTCTGCACCCTCAATTTTAATCCTCCCATTGTCAGCACTCGCGTTCTCAAATGCTTCGAATCTTAACTCTGGAATTTCTTCCTTAAACTCTCCACTTCTCTCTCTCCTCCTTTAAGACGCTGACCTTACTGACCAAGTTTCTGGATCATCTATCAAAATGCTACTTCAGTGCTTTCATTCCTCTGTCCTCACTGTCCAAGGTCCCAAACACATCTTCCAGGTGAAGTAGCATTTCAATTGTACTTCTTTTAATCTAGTCTCCTGCATTCGCTGCTCACAGTGTGGTCTCCTTTACACTGGCGAGAGCAAACACAGACTGAGTAACCGCTTTTGAGTATAGGAGTTGGCATGTTATGTTAAGGTTGTACAGGACAGTGGTGAGGCCTCTTCTAGTGTACAGTGTCCTGTTCTGGTTGCCCTGTTATAGGAAGGCTATTATTAAGCTGGAGAGGATTCAGAAGCAATTCACCAGGATGAGTTATAAGGAGAAGCTGGATAGGCTTTCACTGGAGTGTAGGAGGTTGAGAGGTGACCTTATAGAGGTTTATAAAATCATCAGAGGTATAGATAAGGTGAATGACAAAGATCTTCTGAGAGTGGGGTGTTTCAAGACAAGGGGGCATACTTTTAAGGTGAGAACAGAAAGATTTAAAAAATACATGAGAGGCAATTTTTTACACAGAGAGTGTATGGAATGAACTTCCAGAGGAAGTGGTTGGACACTGCCAGACCTGCTGAGTTTCTGCAGCAATTTCCGTTTGTGTTTCTGATTTCCACAGTTCTTTGTGACTTTTTTCTTTATCTAATTCACACTCATTTTGGATTTCCTTTCTTTCTTTCTCCACCATGATCAAGCCATTTCTCTATTGCACTGGTCCTCTGCCTCTGTCAATCATATAGAAATCCACCTTTCAGTTCTGAAGAGGAGTCATACAAGATTCGAAACATTAACATTTTTCTCTCTCTCCACAGAATCTGCCAAATATGCTGAGTTTCTCCACCATTCTCTGTGCATTTTTCAGATTTCCACACATTTGTTGCCCTCAAGTCTACTTCAGTGACTCAAGATTCAAATTCTGTCGGAAAATGCATCTGTATAGCACCTTTGGACATTTCTTCAGTACTTTAGAAGGTGCTACATTAAGGCAAGCCAGTGTCAACAAAAACAATGTGAGCTCCCAAGCTGGCCTTTGTAAACACCATTTTCCTGACATAACGAGTGGCTTCAGTAAGAGATTGCTGGTATTATCAATCTTAATTCTAGTCCCAGGCGGCTGTGCTGTTACAGCAAGGACTTGGGGCCTCATTATAAAAATAAAGACACATCAAAGACACAGTATATATTTACCCATCGAAATCGCCCACCAGTGGCCAATTAGTAGTGCACAGAGTTCTGAGCCTGGGCAGACAGACACAAAAGCACTCCACTATGTAACAGTTGTCTTCATAAGTGTGTTAGGAAGGAACTGGGTACATGGGGATAAAGAAAACCAAAAACAAGCATTGCAAGTGTCAATCCTGTTGCTTTTAAACCTGAGCTTGTCGGTGCAGCAAGGCAGGTGGCTGAGAATCGGTGACATCTCAATTGTCGCTGTTCATGGGCTCATTAATCCGAAAGTTTCAGTTGAATGGGAAAATGCAATTTGAAAGTTAAAATGCTGGTAGTGAGCTTAAAGGAACAGATCTAGAGATGGCGAAATGCTACAAAGGAAAATCCTACAGATTTACTAGTGTCTCTCAAAGTCTTCGTTTATTGCTTATTTATTCAAAACAGCTTTCACTAGATTGATTCCAGAGACATTAGCTTGATTCCAGAGATGAAGGGCTTGTCTTATGAAGAGAGATTGATCAGTTTAGGTCGATACTCTCTGGAGTTTAGGAGAATGAGGGGAGATCTAATTGAGGACTGTGAGATGCTAAAGGGGACTGACAAAGTAGATCTAGAAAAGGATGTTTCCTCGTGTGGGGCAAACTAGAATGAAAGGTCATCATTTTAGATTAAGTGGTGTTGGATTTAAATCGGAGATGAGGAAGGATTACTTCTCTCAAAAGGGTCGTGTCTCTGTGGAACTCATCACCCCTGAGTGTGACATTGAACAAATTTAAGGAGGAGATAGATTTTTAATGAGTGACAGGTTCAATGATTATGAAAAGCAGACAGGAAAGTGGAGTTAAGGCCAGGATGAGATCAGCCATGATCATATCAAATGGCAGAGCAAGCTCAAAGGGCTGAATGGCCTACTCCTGCTCTGGGCTATTATATTCTTAACAGCTGGCATTTGGCTCAATCTTTTCTGAGTGAATATGTCTGGATCCTGTTATTAATATGGCACAATTCACATCATTTTTCTTTCTGAGGCCTCTTCCGACTAGAATGTCAACTCTAGTGAGAAATGATCATTGTTGGCCATGCTGCCATTTATTGGCCATCCCTAGATTCTGCCTGAGCAACTGATGGTAAGCTGGCACCTTAGTGGAGCTGGTGTCACCATGTTGTTAGATTTGGAATTTTCGGGAAACACAAAACCACCTGTGAGACGGAGTGTTCATCCAGCTCTACACCTTGTTATCTATAGACGGAGACAAAAGGCAGTTCCCTCAGGCCTCCTTTGATTAATCGACGACACACAGGAGGATTGTGTGAGAAAACTGACAACACATGGCGTTTTGAACTGAGTGCTCCCTTTTTTTTAGTTTCAACAATCTTCAACTGAATTGCCGAAGGGGTATTTTGATAAGAAAACACCTGAGGGTCTATGATAGTGGGTGCTCACCATGATGATGCCACATTATCAAAGTCTATCTTTTAACTGCAATGTTTTTTAGCTTGATACTTTCTTCTTGGTTCCAAATGAAGATTTTATCCAGTTCAGCTATGGTCCAGGTGTGCTTATTAATCACTTCTAATTACTAAGTAGTTCTTAAATAGACCAATCGGGGACTCTTCCTGTACCACAAAAACCAATGAAGGGCCACAGGAGGATCGAAATGAGGACCCTAAAAAGGACATTACTGAAGAAGGGTCAGTGAACTGGAAAACATTGACTCTGCTTTCTTTCCACAGATGCTGCCTGACCTACAGACTTACTCCAGCAATTTTCTGGAGCTAAAGGCTAAGAGGTGGCTTAGAACCTGCATTGATATAGGCATCATCGGAATGAGATTATGAACAAGTAGAGATATTTTTACTCTGTTAGGGAATCCAGGGTTCTGAGGAAAAGACAGGAAAGTGGAGCTGGGGATTATCAGATCAGCCATGATCTCATTGAATGGCAGAGCAGACTCAATGGGCCAAATGACCTAATTTTGCTTCTATGTCTTATAACCATATAAAAGAAACAAGTCCTGATATAAGTGTATTAGTCATTGGCAGTAGTGATCCAATCTAACTCAGGTACTCTATTTTATCAGTCACAACTCTGATTTCTTGGCATTGCAGATCTGTCAGCATTGTCAGCATCACAGAGAGATACCCATAACTCCGTGCTCTATGAATGGTGGACAGGCTTCAGGAAGTCAGGAGGTGAGATCTTCACCTCTGAATTCCCAGCCTCCTGCAGCCACAGATGTGAACAGAATAGAGAAAATAAACACAAAACCCCACCTGGAAAGAGAGAAGAGAAAGCTGGAGGTGACAGAGCAGAGAACACAAAGTGGGGAAAAAATGAGGAAAACGTTTTAAAGAGTTTCTCAGTCCCTGTTGAAGATGGGGACCCAGTGAGAATCCTACCCCTACCTGGACCCCACCCATACTGTTGTATGTGTACATTGCCTTTAAGAGCGTTTACCTTTAAGGACACAATATGTTGTATGTATGCAATGTTGTGACTCTGCCTGCCAGTAAGTCAGTTTTGGACTTGCGAGTTGAACGTACGAAAATCTGTTGCCTTGCTATAATGTTTGCTTACCATACCATAGGACTCCTCTTTGATTAGAAAGAGACACTTATGGTGGCTTAACCTGAGGGTCACCACACCTCAGGCAAGGGGAGAGATTGAATAGGATAGTCCTTCAGGGTAACCTCAGCCTCTGCAGAAATTGAGCCCACATTGTAGGTGTCACTCTGCATCCCCAAACCAGTCATCCAACCAACTGAGTTAAGTTTCATTACCTCATGTTGTCCTTCCGATGGACAGTTACATACATTTCATAGGCTCGTCCTGGAGGAATGGCTCCTGCTGGCACCAATAAACTTATTCCTAGGATTGGCAGAACACACAATCAAAGGACACAAAGAACAATTCATAGTCAACAACTTTATATTGCAAAGAGAAAAAGACGCATAAATTTTGTCAGAGGAGCAGAAAGGCTGACGATTCGGGCTTGGACCCTTCTTCAGAATTTTTCTGGAGAAGGGTCTAAGCCCGAAACATCAGCCTTCCTGCTCCTCTGATGCTGCTTGGCCTGCTGTGTTCATTCAGCTCTTCACCTTGTTATCTCAGATTCTCCAGCATCCGCAGTTCCGACTATCTCTGCATAAACTTTGTCACCTGTTTCATACTTAATCAAAGCAGTGCAATTGTTGGGCAGGCAAACTTTATTCTGAGTTGGACTGAATGTCACTACAATTTAACTTGAGAAGGACTTGTGGAGATCTTGTTGATTTATCTTGAGTTTTTGGAAGGAATGTTTATTTTGGAACTCAACTCTTATGCAGATAAACAGAAAGACAGAAACAACGATCTTTCAATGAATGGGGATGCACTGAGGGAGTATCGCACTATCAGAGAGAAACAAAGTTAATGTCTTGAGTCTGTTGTGGCTCCTCTTCAGAACTGATAGGTGTTGGAAAATGGGCTTTTTTTAAATACATTTTTGCCAGAGGCAGAGGAGGAGCAAGGGGAAAGATGTGATGGAAAGAGGGTTTTTCCCCCCTTTATTCATTCACAGGATGAGGCCAGCGTTGACTGCCCATCCCTAACAGTATAAGGGTCAACCACGTTGCTGTGGGTCTGGGAGTCACATGTAGGCCAAAGCAGGGAAGGATGGCAGTTTCCTTCCCTAAAGGACATTAGTGAACCAGATGGGCTTTTCCAGACAATCACCAATGGATTCATAATCATCAGACTCTTAATTCTAGATATTTATTGAATTTAAACTCCACTATCTGCTGTGGCAGGATTCAAACCTGGGTCTCCAGAACATTATCTGGGCCTTGGGGTTAACAGTCCAATGAAAACACCACTAGGCCATTGCCTACCCTTAGGTTGGGAGTCTGCATGTGGAGGTGTTTTTTGCACTGGGCTTCCACACCATCTGCCTCCTTGCCCCTCCTCTGCTCCTGTCAAAAGTGTAAGGAAACCCATCTTCCAACCCCTTTCAGTTCTGAAGAAGACACATACTGGACTTGAAACCTGAACTCTTGGTTTGTCTCTCACAGATGGTGCCAGACCTGCTGAGTTTCTCCAGTATTGTCTGTGACTACTCCACGAACCCAGTTCCTCGTGGGTTAAGACGCTATCACATAAGAGTGTCGATGACTTGAGATAAAAGGCCACAAAAGACATTCCAATTCTTCCAAACCAATCCCTATCACCAGAGGTGATTGGAAAATTGGAGATGCAGAAAGGAGAAAGAGTTTTGTGATCATAGAGTCATACAGTACAGAAAAAAAGGCCTTTCAGCCCATTGAGTCTGTACTGCCAAAGATGTTTCAAAGTGCTCTACATCCAATGAAGTGAAGCCACGACCCTTGTCTATAGTTTCTTGTTGTTTTCATTTTAGCCGGTTAGGTGATTTTGATAGAGAACGGTTCAGCGACCATGACTGAGGATTTGAAATAGAATTAGGTTTTATTGTCTTGTGTAGTCAAGTACCAAAGTATAGTGAAATGAGTACGAAGTCGTCATTCGGCAGCACCATCTTAGGTATAAAAATTCAAATAAAATAAAAACACCTAGATACAAAAACAAAGCAACTATCTAAGATACAACAACCAGAATTAAAAAGAAAAGCAGAAATATTAAAAAAAAACAGAGCCAAGAAGAAAGAGGGAAGCATCCAGATCTAAAAGTCTTATCTCCATGAGGTAGCCTTATCTTCTTATGGTTTGTGGACCTGCCTCCCCAAAGCCTCGATTCTCAGGGCCATTGCAGATGTTCCCCAAACGGTATGAAGGTAAAGGAGTTCCACGCACATCAGGCTTGATGGACACTGTGGTACTGTTGGGAGGTGATGGAGGTACCTAGTGGTATCATTGCTGGATTGTTGATCCGAAGACCCAAGTAATGTTCTGGGGACCCAGCTCAAGTCCTACCATGGCAGATAGTGGAATGTGAATTCAATTTAAAAAAATCTGGAATTAAGAGCCTAACGATGGCCATGTATCCATTGCCAATTCATGGATCTTAGAATCCCTACAGTGTGGAAACAGGCCATTTGGCCCAACAAGTTCATCCCACCCAGACCCATTCCCCTTTCCCTGCATTTCCCATGTCTAACCCAAACATCCCTGGGCACCATGGGCAACTTAGCATGGCTGATCCACCTACCCTGCACATCTTTGGACTCTGGGAGGAAACTGGAGCATCCAGAGGAAACCCATGAAGGCATGGGGAGAATGTGCAAACTTCACACAGACAGTCACCTGAGGCTGGAATTGAACCCGGGTCCCTGGCACTGTGAGGCAGCAGTGCTAACCACTGAGCCGCCGTGCCGCCCAAATTGAAATGAGAAGCCTGGGCTCATTCGGGAGTTGAACCTGGGACCTCTCGTATGCCAACACCGTACAGTATCCGAAACGCGAATCATACCCCTAGACCGACAAGTCATCCCTGTTGTTGGGAAAAAGCCCATCTGGTTCACTACTGTCCACTTTAGGAAAGGAAACTGCCATCCTTACCCGGTCTAGTCTACATGTGACTCCAGACCCACAGCAATGCGGTTGACGCTTCATTGCCCTCTGGGCAATTTGGGATGGGTAATAAATAGTGGCCTAACCAGTGATACCCACATCCCATGAATGAATTAAAAAAAAAACTCTTGACTGAAGCTGATTAGTGTAGCTGAGTGCTGAACTGGTCAACCCATGATGTGATACCTGTTGTCATGTGAGGCGGCTCTGCGCAATTTGAGGACAAAGTCTCAGTTTGAAAATGTTGCCAAACAAATATTCAACCTTCTCAACAACATAAGAACATGGTTCGAATACAGCAAAGTTTCCAGCTCCTGAATTACATTTCCCTCACTCCCCTGGGAAAGACAGGAAGAATTATGGAGACTTACCGGAGTTGGGTACAATGAGATGTCCTCCCAGGATGTTGAAGCTCCCGAAAGCACTGCATGATGGATCTTTCTGCGGAACAGGGCTCTGGTGCTCGGCATTCTGGGCCTGGTTGTCAAGCAGAGACTCTGTGAGCTGTGGGGAGAGTTTTGCTGCTAGATCTCCTGCCTCCGCCTGAGGTGGGACCCCACAGGAGTTGTTGTACACCTTAATTTTAAGGTTGGGCAGGGGATCAAGCAACGGTGAGTTGGTCATCGGGATCTTGTCTGAGATATCGTGCAAGGCGTACATAGGGCCTCTGTACATGGCAGCAGCAGCTGTGAGGTCTGGCTGGACAGCAAGGAGATGGGAGTTATCTGCACAGAGGGAATGAGAGGAGAACTGTGGCAAATGTAAGGAACAAATTTCATCCGTTCTAAATAAAGACAGATTTAGTGCATTATTTTCCCATTGTGGTATCACTTCTGCATAGAATCACAGAATCCCGACAGCGTGGAAGCAGGCCATTGCCTCCCCTTGATTTGATAAAGAGAAACCTACTGTGTGATTGACTGATACATAGGTATTAACTAGTCTACCGGCACTCAGGTCTAGTCTGTGACACTTCTCTAACAGACTGGAGGACTACATTAGTCAGGTCCCTTATCATCTCGCCTCTCCTATTTCTTTCTACTCTACCACTGCTGAAAATGAAAGAAAGAACCTCCCCGAAATTCTCTCATAAATTAGAGTTTAGCTAAACATCCTGTTGGTTAGCGATGGTGTTAGGAGTTCATTTGACACTAAGTGAACGTAAATACTCAGAAACAAGTTGGCAAAGAAAGAAAGGGATGGAGAAGAAATATCACTCCAGTGCTGTGATGGGCATTTTATCAATGTTGGACCATAAGACGTAGAAGCAGAAATAGGCCACTAGGCCCATCAGGTCTACTCCACCATTCAATGAGATTGTGGCTGACCTGATAATCCTCAACTCCACTTTCCTGCCTTTTTCCCATAACCCTTGATTCCCTTATTGATTAACAATCTGTTGACCTCAGCCTTCACTGTACTTAATGGCTCAGCCTCAACAGTCCCCTGCAGTAAAGAATTACGTAGTTTGACCACCCTCTGAGAGAAGAAATTCATCTCTCATCTCTCTCATAAATGTGTAACCCCCTCACTCTGTAGATTTTGCCCTCTGGTCTTACGGTTCCCACAAGGGGAAGCAACCTTTCCACATCTACACCAACAAAAACAGGAGTTGTTGGAAAAGCTCAGCAGGTCTGGCAACATCTGTGAAGGGACATCAGAGTTAATGTTTCGGGTCCACTGGCCCTTCCTCAGACACTTTTCACATCTAACCTGTCAGTAAGGTTGCCTCTCACTATTTTAAACTCCAGTGAGTACAGGCTCAACCTATCAGCCTATCCTCATGAGACAGTACCTCCATTCCTGGTATCAGCCTAGTGAACCTTCTCTGGATTACCTCCACTGTCAGTGTATCTTTCCAAAGATAATGGGTTAGAAACTGATCAGAGTATTCCATCTCTGGGCTGACTAATGCTTTGCGTGTTTTGAGCAAAACCTCCCAATTCTTTATTCTATTCCTTTCAAATATAGATCAACGTTCCATTTGCCTTCCTGATTACGCTGAACGTACAATGGCAGATAATAGGGAAGTGTAGGAGCGTATTTCTCAACCCGGGACAAAGACTCAGGAGGCAGGCAGGATTCAGGCTTGTGGAAGATGTTTATTCAGGGAGAGGGCCAAAGGATTTTCCCTGAATCTGGCTTCAGAAGATAGATCAATGATACATCCTCTGCTTTAATAAAGAAATACAGCATTTTTATACATTTTGTGTTACTGTAATCAAATACAATGTCGTCATCATCCACCTCTATAGGAAGGCAAATGAAATGTTGACCTTTATTTGAAAGGGATTTTGGCTCATTGTAGAAGTTATTAAAGGCTACAGAGTCCCATGCCAGAGCCATGGGAGGTGTGTTTATGGTGTGGAAAACCAATTGATTGTCAACCTGTAAGTCTTTTCAAAGTACGTGGTCTGGAGGTAAGATCAGGAGAGACTCCTAGTTGGTCACATGTGATGTGGAGTGTCATCTCTCAATTTATATATCTTGGTGACAGGCTAACAATATGTTCCTGGACAAATTAGCTACGGAAGCCGACAGATGCATTTGCTTTGTAAGCAATGTACATCATGAGATGAGGGAAAGTCTGAGTCAAAAATGATACATGGTCTCGGGAGTTAGTTAGCTCACCTCGCTGGACAGTTGGATTGCAATACAGAGTAATACCAACAGGGTGGGTTTAATTCCTGCAGTGGCTGAGGTACCCATGAGGGACTGTCCTTCTCAACCTCTCCCCTCACTTGCTGGGTGTGGTGACCCTCAGGTTAAACCACCACCAGTTGTCTCTCTCTCCCGTGAGACATTAGTCCTATGGCCCCAGTAGGATCATGGCAACGTTGCTTATACAGTCTTGGCTCTTGGTTCGAAGGTGGGAAATGTTACAGCAGTAACCCTAGCCTAGAGTAGCTCAATATTGGATCACACAGAACAAAGACTTCACTATCATATTTTAGATGGAAGCCTGGGAAGAGAGTTCGAACACACCAACCTTGCCTGGTTGTCTTGATGTTCACTGGCTGAAAGCCCCCATTCAGAGCTGCAGAGTCTCTGATGTCTGAGCTGAAGTCCCGGTGGTTCTTCCGATACACAAACATCACCACAACCAGCAGAATGGCGAGGCACACGATCACCGCCACCACCACAGCAACGTAGAGGGCCACGTCGTCGGATCCCGGCGCGGCTGCACAGGAAGGAGAAAGGAGGCCGTTGGAACACATAGGCCATCTCATTCCCGGGGAAGCACTCAGCTCCTCTGGGATGTGTTTGGGAACACTGACACACAGTGATGTGCCCTTGTTCCTACACCCCCTACAACCACCACCACTTCATATTGCTCGGGGAATGATTAATTAAGTAAAACAAAATAATGGCAAAGCCACAGAGTTTTTGCTACAATAAACATTCCATTAAGGCATGCTGCTTCACATTCAAACATACACAACTAGGAACAGCAGTAGGCCATTCGGCCATTCAAGTCTGCTAACTCCATTCAATAAGATCATGGCTGACCATCCAAATGAGTGTCTTGTTCCCACTTTCTCCCTATGCCCTTTGATCCCTTAGTACTGTATCTAACCCTTCCTTGAAAACATTCAATGTTGTGGCCTCAAATGCTTTCATGTGGCAGAAAATTCCATAGGCTCACCAGTCTCTCGGTGAAGACATTTCTCCTCATATCAGTCCTAAATGCCTACCCCATATCGTCAAACTGTGGCACCTGATTCTGGACTGTCCCTGTGATCATCCTTGCTGGTTTCTATGAGATCTCCCACCAGTTCCCAAAGTTTTCTAGAGCAGTATGTAAATAGTTCAACTCGGGAAGGGGCCATACTGGACCTGGTGTTGAGGAATGAGCCTGGCCAGGTGGTTGAAGTTTCAGTCGGGGATTACTTTGGGAATAGTGATCATAGTTCTGTAAGTTTTAGAATACTGATGGACAAAGACGAGACTGGTCCTAAAGGAAGAGTGCTAAATTGGGGCAAGACCAACTACAGCAAAATTCGGCAGGAGCTGGGGAATGTGGATTGGGAGCAGCTGTTTGAGGGTAAATCCACATTTGATATGTGAGAGGCTTTTAAAGAGAGATTGATTAAAGTGCAGGACAGACATGTCCCTGTGAAAATGAGGGATAGAAAGGGCAAGATTAGGGAGCCATGGATGACAGGTGAAATTGTGAAACTAGCAAAGAGGAAGAAGGAAGCATACATAAGGTCTAAGCGACTGAAAACAGATGAAGCTTTGGAAGAATATCGGGAAAGTAGGACCAATCTGAAAGGAAGAATTAAGAGGGCTAAAAAGGGTCATGAAATATCTTTAGCAAACAGGGTTGAGGAAAACCCCAAAGCCTGTAATCGTACATAAGGAGCAAGAGGGTAACTAGAGAAAGGGTTGGCTCACTCAAGGACAAAGGACGGAAGTTATGCGAGGAGTCAGAGAAAATGAGTGAGATTCTTAATGAGTACTTTGCGTCAGTATTCACTGAGGAGAGGGACATGACGGATGTTGAGGTTAGGGATAGATGTTTGATTACTCTAGGTTAAGTTGGCATAAGGAGGGGGGAAGTGTTGGGTATTCCAAAAAGCATAAGGGTAGACAAGTCCCCAGGTCCGGATGGGATCTATCCCAGGTTACTGAGGGAAGTGAGAGAGGAAATAGCTGAGGCCTTAACAGATATCTTTGCAGCATCCTTGAGCATGGGTGAGGTCCTGGAGGACTGGAGAATTGGTAATGTTGTCTCCTTGTTTAAGAAGGGTAACAAGGATAATCCAGATAATCATAGACTGGTGAGCCTGACGTCAGTGGTGGGGAAGCCGCTGGAGAAGATACTGACGGATAGGATCTATTTACATTTGGAAGAAAATGGGCTTATTAGTGATAGACAGCATGGTTTTGTGCAGGGAAGGTCATGTCTTACCAACTCGATAGAATTCTTTGAGGAAGTGACAAAGTTGATAGATGAGGGAAGGGCTGTGGATGTCATATACATGGACTTCAGTAAGGTGTTTGATAAAATTCCCCATGGTAGGCTGAGGGAGAAAGTGAAGTCGGATGGGGTCCAGGGTGTACTAGCTAGATGGAGAACTAGCTGGGCAACAGGAGACAGAGAGTTGTAGTGGAAGGGAGTTTCTCAAAATGGAGAACTGTGACCAGTGGTGTTCCACAGGGATCTGTGTTGGGCCCACTGTTATTTGTGATATACATAAATGATCTGGTGGAAGATATAGATGGTCTGATTAGCAAGTTTGCAGATGACACTAAGACTGGTGGAGTAGCAGATAGTGAAGGGGACTGTTGGAGAATGCAGCAGAATATAGATAGATTGGAGAGTTGGGCGGAGAAATGGCAGATGGAGTTCAATCCAGGAAAATGCCAGGTGATGCATTTTGGAAGATCCAATTCAAGAGCGAACTATACGGTAAATGGAAAAACCCTGGGGAAAGTTGATACACAGAGAGATCTGGGTGTTCAGGTCCATTGTACCCTGAAGGTGGCAATGCAGGTGGATAGAGTGGTCAAGAAGGCATACGGCATGCTTTCATTCATCGGATGGGGTATCGAGTACAAGAGTTGGCAGATCATGTTACAGTTGTATAGGACTTTGGTTCGACCACATTTGGAATACCACGTACAGTTCTGGTTGCTACACTACCAAAAGGATGTGGATGCTTTGGAGAGGGTGCAGAGAAGGTTCACCAGGATGTTGCCTGGTATGGAGGGTGCTAGCTATGAAGAGATGTTGAGTAGATTAGGGTTATTTACATTAGAAAGACAGAGGTTGAGGGGGGACCTGATTGAGGTCTACAAAATCATGAGAGGTATAGACAGGGTGGATAGCAAGAAGTTTTTTCCCAGAGTGGGGGATTCAATTACTAGGGGTCACAATTTCAAGGTGAGAGGGGACAATTTTAAGGGAGATATGCATGGAAAGTTCTTTGCGCAGAGGGTGGTGGGTGCCTGGAATGCGTTGCCAGAGGAGGTGGTAGAGGCAGGCATGATAGTGTCATTTAAGATGTATCTAGACAGACACATGAATGGTCAGGGAGCAGAGGGATACAGATCCTTGGAAAGTAGGCAACAGGTTTAGATGGAGGATCTGGATCGGCGTAGGCTTGGAGGGCCGAAGGGCCTGTTCCTGTGCTGTAATTTTCTTTGTTCTTTTGTTCTTTGACACCAGGTTAGAGTCCAACAGGGTTATTGGAAATCACAAGCCTTCAGAGAGCTGCTCTTTCATCAGATGAGATCATCAATTATGCTGCAAAATGAATCCTCTCCGACCTTTTTGTACACAAAGGAATTCTGAATGACAGCACTGCAGGCTGCCAAATTAAGAGAAATTTCAGAAACAGCCCATGATTGAGAGCTTTGCACAGGAATCAGAAATCCTTTTTTACTTGTTTGAGGTTTCTCTCATGGAATATTCCCATTGGTAACTCCAAATTTCACTTTTCATATCACAAAAACTGGCATTTCTTGACACCTTTAACATAGCCATACACCTTTCAGTGATGGATAGGTGTTTATTTGGGCGGAATGCGTCAATGAACAACAGAAGGTAATATTATGACAGGTGAACAAAACCCTAGGTCAAAAAGGTAGGATCATATTTTCTATCCATCTAGCTCGTACACCCTGGACCCCATCCGACTTCACTTTCTCCATCAGCCTACCGTGGGGAACCTTATCAAACACCTTACTGAAGTCCATGTATATGACATCCACAGCCCTTCCCTCATCTATCAACTTTGTCACTTCCTTAAAGAATTCTATCGAGTTGGTAAGACATGACCTTCCCTGCATAAAACAGCTGCCTATCACTAATAAGCCCATTTTCTTCCAAATGTAAGGATCACGTTCACCATTGGAGTCCAGAAGCTTCCAACCTGTTCAAATGACCAATCTCGCCAGACAGAGAGGTTTAGGAGTTTAGGGCCTCAGCAGCTGGAGGAATGATCACCAGTGGGGGAAATATACTGTTTAAAATCAAAAATGTGAAACAGGCTAAGATTAGAGGAGTATGGAGGAGTTGCAAAAAAGGCTGTAAGGCTGGGAGACATTACCAAGAATAGGGTGGTGATGCATTTTCTTACCAGTCTCACACAAAATGAATTCTATTTATTTGTGGGGCACCAGCACCTATAGACACAGTTCAGGCCATTCAGTGAGAGCAGTTGGTTCACATATAGATTATTTCCTCACTCTGATGTATTGGATCCATTGGTATCTGTCAATCTTTGAAATAGGTTCCCATCAAATGCAGATTACTCCTCAGTTTTACTAAATGGTAATATGACCTTTTCATAAAAACAAAGCAAACAAAATGCTGTCATATCCCTGTGAAATTCCTGGTTTTCCTGGAGTTTGGAAGAGAAAATAGGGAAGGAAAAGTTAAAATAGGAAGAGGAAGAGGGAAAAGTTGGAGTGAGGTTTGGAAAAACAGCAAAGGAGATGGGTAATTAGGAACTGTTTTCCTTTTCCTCATGGGAATTCTCCAGGGTTAGGTTTAAAACAAAATTACAATCCCTCAAAATGCCATACCCCACAGATCCTTTTCAGGAAATTAATGAGGGAATTGTTTTGCAGGCATTATTCACGATCTCAATGCTTGAACCCTGGGCTCGACACGCTAACCATGCAATTCCAAAATCAGATCACAATTTCAGTCACTGTAAACTAGCACTGGAAAATATAGTAAAGGTCTTGATGTGAGGTCAAATTGAAAAGTTAAAATATCTAACACAAGTAAACACTAACATCAGGAGCTGCAGACATCAGAGAATGAGTTTTGTTAGCTTTCACTTTTTAAAAATAATTTTGACCTGGAGGTGAAATCCATCCATAAGAAACCTCAAACCAACATGGAGATCAGATGATAAATACATATTGCTTTCTCATTCTAATGCAAACCTCTTCAATTACTATTTTATGATTCATGGAAATGGGCACTGCTGGCTGGATCAACATTGATCACCTATCCCTGACTATCCTTGAGAAGGTAGTGGTGAGCTGCCTTCTTGAACCTATTCAGTTCTTGGAGTGTAGGTACACCCACAGTGCTATTAGGGAGGGAGTTCCAGGATTTTGACCCAGTGATGTTAAAGGAATGAAGATATATTTCTGAGTCACAACGGTGAGTGGTTTGGAGGGGAACTTTCAGAAGGTGGTGTTCCCATGTATCTGCTGCCCTTATCCTTCTACATGGAGTAGTCATAGTTTTGGAAGGTCCTGTTGAATGGGGTTTGGATATGTACTACAGTGCATCTTGTAGATGGTACACACCACTGCCACTGTGCATCTGGGGGATAGATGGAATACTAAACAAGTAGGCTGCTTTATCCTGGATGATGTCAAATCTTTTGTGCGTTGAAACAAACACAGAGAATGCTGGAGAAACTCAGCAGGTCTTGGAACATCTGTGGAGAGACAAACAGAGTTAATGTTTTCAATCCGGTCTGACTCTTCTTCAGAGCTCTGTTTCCCTTTCCACAGCTGTTTCCACACCTGCTGAGTTTCTCCAGCATTTTCTGCATTTGATTCTGAAAACTCAAAATGGCTAAGAATTTAGTTTAGACTGTGAGATTCACCGATAGGAGCCACAGTTGTATAATGATATAGCCATAGAGTCATACAGAGCAGAAACAGACCCTTTGGTCCAACCAGTACATGCCTAACATAATCCTAAATTAAACTCGTCCCACTTGCCTGCTCCTGGCCCATATCCCTCCAAACCTTTCCTATTCGTGTATTTGTCCAAATGTTTTTTAAACGTTGTAATTGTACTCACATCCACCACTTCCTCCGGAAGTTCATTCCACACGCGAATAACCCTCTGTGTAAAAAAAATTGCCCCTCGTGTCTTTTTAAATTTCTCTCCTCTCACCTTGAAAATGTGCCCCCTCGTCTTGAAATCCCCCATCCTAGGGAACAGACAACTACTATTAACTCTATCCATACCTCTCATTATTTTATAAACTTCTATAAGGTCGCCTCTCAACCTCCTACGCTCCAGTGAAAAAAGTCCCAAGCTATCCAGCCTTTCTTTACAAGCTGCCATGAATTCTGAAATTTCTTTTGATTCCTGCAGGACAATGTCGTTTTGCTTACTCTCCTTGACAATTCACCATTAGGCCTCAGGCCTCTTAGTGTTTGAATGTACCTGCTGCCTGACACCCAAAGAGAATAGGAATAGTAACAGCAATGCAAGTACCGGGAGCTGAGGTTTACAAGACTAGATGGACCTGTATGAATCATTCGCAAGTTTTATTGATTTTAAAAAAATCCTTTTCCATCAAAGATACCACACACTCTACCCCACACCGCTCACACACTCTCTCCAATCCCCATACACCCACCTGTCACGAAACAAGACAAACTCAAAGCAAAAGCTCCAGGCTGCAAAATAAAACAACCATTAACACAAACTAAAGAACAAAAAGTAACAAACGAAACAAACTTACAGGAATATCCAAAGTCTGTTCGACCTTTCTGTTCTGTAGAAATTTGATAAAATAAACCTTCAAGAAAATAAACAAAACAAGAAAAGAAAAACGGATGAAAAAAAAATTAAAGGTTCATAAACACATAAAGTATTAAATGACAATAAGTTAGCGTCCTTTCGGAATCTCTTTACCGTGGAACACTAAGTGCAGCTGATTGGACCTTATGTGTTCCTTCAAGGTGTAATAACTTGGCTTATTGTATTAGTGTGTGCTAACTCGTGTCACACACATGTTAAAAAGTATGTTCCATCCCTTCAACGGGGAATCTGATGGGGTTTTGCTGCAGACTGGGGGCATTGTCTCCAATGTCGCTGACCATTAACATACATAATGACTATTTTGATTCCTGATGCAGCCACATGCTCCCTGTCCCTGGGCAACAAAGTGGGGAGCTGATCCAAACTGATGCTGTCTCATCGCATTGGCCAGGATTGTGCCCTTAAGTCACAGAGTTAAAGACCCACCATTAAGGACCTCTATTGACCCAGGCCTGTGGGAACTCTCCTCCGTTTAAATTTAACATCCTTCTAAAAGGGCTAAATCCATAATGACATGTCCAGTAGGTAGCGCCAGGTTGAAGGGGAGAAGGAATGGGGGAAGCCTTCCTTAATACCTTCAGGAAGATATGAAACCCCGACAGAGAACCCTATGTTTCTGAATAAAATATCTATGAGAAAATGGCTTTCTCTTGAATTAGTTGTCTCCACTGAGGAAATAAAGCTAAAAGCGAAACCCTTGCTCAAGCTATGAGGCCGACCCGTGAGACTGTGACAAGAAGCTCAATGAGGTTCAGGAGGAACTGCCTGGTAGAATTGCTGGGTAGTTGATAAACTGTTAACCAGTACATCAACATGCTTCATATCTTTGTACCAATTCTCACAGTACGGAATTCTGTAGGCTGTTCGGGGGAGGCAGTGCTGAATCAGAGATCTGACCAATTCCCAGACTGTGGGATCAGACCATAAGACTGTGAGATGTAGAAGTAAAAGTAGGCCATTCAACCCAGCGAGTCTGCTCTGCCATTCAACGAGATCTGATCTGATAATCCCCAACTCCACTTTCTTGCCTCTTCCCCATAACTCTTATTTATTTTCTCAATTAAAAATCTGTCTATCTCAGCCTTTAAGGTTTTAGAGTAGATTTGTAGCTCAGGTTATAGATGTTGTGGTTGGTTGGCTCGGCAAGCTGGTTTGCAGTTCTGCAGACATTTTGTTACCATGCTGGGTAACATCATCAGTGCAGCCTCTGATGAAGCGCTGGTGTGTTTTCCCACCCGTTATTTAAACTCTGGTGTGTGTTGAGCTGGATTACCTCACTGGGAATTCCTAGAAGCCTGGTTCTCCATGAAGAAAGCCATCAACAAACACATGGAGGTAGACCCCATATACACTCCGTTGCGAAGGAAAACCGGAAGTGAGGTAATCCAGCTCAACGGACACCAGAGTTTAAATAACAAGAGGGAAAACACAACGGCGCTTCATCAGAGGCTGCACTGATCATGTTACCCAGGAGGGTAATGAAACGTCTGAGGAACAACGAGTCAGCTCGGCGAGCCAACCAACCACAATATCTCAGCCTTGAATATACTTAATGATGCCACTCTGACAGCCCTCCGCAGCAAACAATTTCACAGATTTACTATCCCGTGAGGGCGAAAAATATTCTTCCTCCTCTCCTTCCTTCCTTATAGAGGCTTCTCTTTACACTTGAGATGATGCCCTGTCATCCTAAACTCTCCCACAAGGGGAAACAACCTCTCTACATCTTCCCTGTGAAGAGTTGAATTGTTCTCAGAATGTTTTTGAGGGGGGGCAGGGTCTGACTATGTATTTTTGGCACACACGCACCTGATAGGTCCAGCTGATGTTTCAATGATAGGAGGGTCCAGCTGATGTTTCATTGATAGGAGGGTTACAGCGTAGAATGAGGTTGTTTGGCTGTACAAGTCCACTCTGATTCATTGCAACAATAATTTAGCTCTTACCACTCACCCAACCATTCCCTGTGACCCTGTGATTTTCTTTTCCCTCACGTGTTTGGCTAATTCCCTTTTGAAAGCCATAATCTATGCCACTACACTCTAGGGCAGTGCATTCCACTGGCTCCAAAAAGTAGCCTTTATGCTCAAACAAAAACAGAAATTGTTGGAGAAACTCAGCAGGCCTGGCAGCGTCTGAGAAGAGCGAAAGAGAGTTAACGTTTCAAGTCCAGTGACCCTACTTTCAGAACTGATAGTAACTGGGAAATTATGGTATATATGCTGAAGACAGGTGGCATGTGGGGTTGAGGTTGGAGGAGGGGTTTAAAGGAGTGAGTGATAGGTGGGGACAGAGCCCAGAGGGAGAGAAAGACAGGTAGGCGCACAAAAGGATGAATAATGGTGAGCCAGGGAGGAAGTAATTCAGCATTTCTACTGCAAGTAGAACCGAGGTATTCAACGTACATAAGTTCTAATTCTCCTTTCTAGTCCTCTCCCAGGGGTGACTTTCCTCCAGGACATTGCTCAGCGTAACCATTGCCTAGGGATGGTAATCTCCCACACTGCAGATGCCAAGGTAATCCTGAAGGGTTGGCAACCCAGTTTGTCTCCTGCCTGGAGATTCATCCCTCGCTGATCTTTCTCTTTGTCTCACACTTCCCCAGGCTGGTCACATTAGAGAGTGTCATGTGGGTCGTACTGATCAGTATTTCAGAAGTGAACAATGCCACCGCACCCAGCAGTGTTAGAGCTGAATCTATACATTTTTTGGCCGTGTAATGTTTGTCATATCCTTAGGAGATTTGTAACTTCAAGTTTAGCTTTAGAGGCCGGGCTGGGAGCAGTGAGAGAAGATGAACAGCTGCCATGGTTTCCTTTTGTTTTCAGTTCTGGTTTCCCAAGGGCCAATAAGTTCTGCACTCCCATAAGCACCACTGGTAAAATTGCTGTCCTTGCTTGTCCCTACATATGTACAACCCTCCACCACAAATTGCAGGGAAACTTTTCAAAAGATTGTAGGATCAGGGGAGGCGACGGCCTAGTGGATTATTGCTGGACTGTTAATCCAGAGACTCAGATAATGTTCTAGGGACCCGGGTTTGAATCCCACCATGGCAGATGGCGGAATTTGAATTCAATAAATATCTGGAATTAAGAATGATGATGACCATGAATCCATTGTCAGGAAAAACCCATCTGGTTCACCAATGTCCTTTAGGGAAGGAAACTGCCATCCTTACCTGGTCTGGCCTATATGTGACTCCAGACCCACAGCAATGTGGTTGACTCTTAACTGCCTTCTGGGCAATAAATGCTGTCTAGGCAGCGACGTCCCCATCTGTGTGAATGAATAAAGGAGGATGAGGCCACTCAGCCCCTTATAGGTATTTCACCATTCAGTTAGGTTGGATACAATGAGACCATACCTGGAGCAGAGGGTGCAAGCTTGGCCTCTTTACTTAAGGAGGAACATATTTCCTTTGGAGGTAAATCACAGAAGGTTCACTCAGTTGATTCCTTCAATTAAAGGGTTTGTCTAATCAGTAGAGGTTTGATTAGAGTGGGCCTGTGCTCACTGAAGTTTGGAAGATTGAGAGATGACTCCATTGAAACATATAAGAGTCTTAGGGAGCTTGATAGGGTAGATGCTGTTTCCTTTTGGCAGGGAATCTAGAGCTAGGGGACGCAGTTTCAGAAAAAATGTCTCCCATTTATAATAACTGCAACAGCTGATTTCTTTTCTCTCGTAGAGGGTTGTTAGTCTTTGGAATTCTGTCCCCTCCAACCCCCAGAGGCTAGTGGAGGCTGGGTCATTGAATATATTCAGAGCTGAGTTAGTTTTTTTTCTACAAGGAATCTAAGGTTAAATGATGGAAGAGGCATGACACTCAAGTGAAGACCACATTGGATGGACAATGATCTTACTGAATGGTGGAGCAGGCTCGATGGTCCAAATAGCCTTCTCTTGCTCCTCTTTTTTATGTCGACCTTTCTGCGTCCATGGCGCAGTAATATAACACTTGTGTCTTTGAAAGAGCAGGTCACAACTCTGGAGATGTGACTGTGCAATGCAGGCTGACCAGACCCACCCCTAACGCAAAACCACGGGAGTGCTGCTCTGTCTGAGGAGCAGTTTCCCAGAGAAGACTTTAAATCGTGTCTCCACTCACCTCCCGGGTAAAAATAAATAATTCTGGCATGGTTTTTTGGCAAAGAATAGGCCTGCTTTTGCTGGCATCCTGGATAATATTTAAATCTCACCCAGCAAGTAAAACAATTTATCTCGTAGTGATTGTAACGAGGTCAGCCAGCTGGACCTCATAGAATTGGAGTTCCTGATTGGGGCTGTTAATCTGGTCCAATGAGGGAGCCCTGGCTGACGGATAAAAAGGCAAGTGTCAGAGATACTGACACTCTGGTACCTGACTGTGAATAAGGCTGTATATAATTAAGGTCTGTTCATGTGTAAATAAAGGGTGACTTGGTGACAGGACACCTGCTTCTTTGGAGTTATTTCATTACCTGGTCATTTATCTCGGTGCTGTTCGTGGGAGCTTGCTGTGCACAAATTATCTGCTGCATTTCCTGCTTTGTGTCAGTGATTACATTTCAGAACCATTCCATTAGTTTTAAAGCACTTTCAGGACATTCTGATAGGCACTACATAAATGCAAAGTTTAATTTTTCTCTTCGCTTAAATCTGTCAGGCTTCAGATCTGGAATCAGGAGCGGTCTTCCTCGCTATTCCCGATATCAATGGCTCACAGGCTAACTGGAACACTCCTCCCGGCCTTTTGAATGCAGATTGGATAACATCAACCTCCAGCTGACAGTACGGTATCAAGCTGATCAAGTTTTTAACCATTGAAATGGGAAATCTTACAGCACAGGATCGGGAGGCCATTTGACCCAGTGTACCCATGTCAGCTCTTTGAAAGAGTTGTCCACATAGTCCCCCTCTCTGTCGGCCGTTTCCTCCCAACCCTGCAAATGTCTCCTTTTCAAGCATCTTGTTCAAATCTCATTTTGAAAGCTACCTTTGAATGTGCTTCTCTCACTGTTTCTTAGACAGCATGTCCCACAGTTCTCAGCCAAGAGGTAGAAGCAAGCATAATTTGAAACAAAACTAGAATACTGTGGATGCAGCAAATCTGACACAGAAGAAGAACTCTGAAGAAGATGCTGAAAAACACTCACACTGGACTTGAAATATTAACTCTGTTTCTCTCTGCATAGTTTCTGCCAGACCTGCTGAGTTTCTCCAGCACTCTTTCTGTTTGATTCAAAATGGTCGAGTGACCTAATGTACTTGGGTTTTATGAGGCAGGCAGGGGTCGGCTGCGTCACAGTGATATATGATAAGGTGATAATGGCGTTATGGAAAGTGAATACTTTGTCTTGTTCTCAATATCAAAACAGCCAAGTCCATTTGCTACATATTCTGCCCAATCTCCTGTGAACTGATTGTAAACTCACACTTTTTGTGGTGACAAGTCTGACCCGCAGCACAGATTTGGCAAGGGAAGCAGGTTCTCGATCTCCCCCAGTCAGAACAGGGCTCAAAACCCATGCTGTTGGCGCCAATCTGGTCACCCAGTCAACTGACCCCCTCCAACGCATCGGAGGTTCTGTGGCAATTAACACTTTAATGAGTAGGTTGCAATCAGGATAATAATGGTAAAGGCTACAATCCATTCCCATGACAGGGGTGACCAGGAATATCTCCTGTTCTTACTGCCTTCCCTTGGCGTGTGTTGGAAAGAATTGGCAGATTGTGTCATCAGTCTGTTTGACCGCAGTGTCAATGTACTGTCCTTGAACTTGGAGATGCTGGCTCAGAGACAGGGGCGCTACCACTACAAGATATCCTGGGTAAATTCACTGTACGTGATAAATCCAGAACAGCTAGCACCACCATTGTGCATTTCTTATTCTTGTCATTATGTACATACATCACAGATATGTTACTCTACAAAACGGCCGAGGTCAGATGAATTGGGATCCAAATATGTGAGGGAGGAAGGAAAAGCAGGCTGTGCAGAAGAGAAGAGATGATGAAATAGGAGATAATAGGTACTGCAGATGCTGGAGAATCCGAGATAACAAGGTGTGGAGCTGGATGAACACAGCAGGCCAAGCAGCATCAGAGGAGCAGGAAAGCTTGACGTTTCAGGCCGAGA
>JAHRHZ010000218.1:35029313-35045367 GCA_024137785.1 Ginglymostoma cirratum
GTGTTCATCCAGCTCTACACCTTTTTATCTCAGATTCTCCAGCATCTGCAGTTCCTACTATCTCTAAATGACTGGACTTCTATTTTGTCATTGGGAAATTGTAAGAGTGGTTTTGCCTGACAAACAACATATCAGTTGCACGCATCATACTTGCATGGCTTACCGCTAATGTTGCTAATGTTTCCTTTAGCAGCCTGGCAAGATCCAAAGGCATGAAGGGTTAGACTGCTGTAAGCTGTGCTCTGACAGGTGGTGTATAGCATTTAAACACTAAACATCACTGGGGTCTATAGACATTCAATTACATCATCATGGTGAACAAGTTTCTTCCGCGATGATCTTAAGTTTATGGTATTAGACGGTATCATTTTTCCTTGACTCTAACATTATGATGTTCTTGCCCATTTAGTTACAGGAGTAAGTCATCGCTACCTCCTCGAATGTGCACTGAAATCATCTGTGACTGTTTATCTACAGGGTCTAATCGATGATCTAATGTTTACAACGCATCACAGGGGAATGCAGTGGGATTTTAACTCCACTAACTGGTAGATCAGATCACAGAGTCATTACAGTGCAGGAGGAGACCAGTCAGCCCATTGTGCCTCTTTTTTGATTCATTCATGGGTTGAGGGTTTCACTGGCAAGGCCAGCAGTTTTTGTCCATTTCTTTTCCCCCCCATAGGGCAGTTAAGAGTCAACTACGTTGCTGTGGGTCTGGAGTCACATGTAGGCCAGACCAGGTAAGGATGGCAGTTTTCTTCCCTAAAGGACATTAGTGAACCAGGTGGGTTCTCCCAACAATTAGCAATAGATTCGTAGTCCCCCATAGACTCTTAATTCTAGATTTTTATTGAATTCAAATTTCACCATCTGCCGTGTCAAGATTCCCCAGAACATTATCCGGGTGTCTAGATTAACACTCTAGTGATAGGACTACTAGGTCATCACCTCTCCTGCACCAGCTCTATTACTTAGTGCCAATCTTCAGCCTTTACCCTATTTCCCTACACATCATTACTATCCAAACAATCATCCAACACCCTCTTGAATGCTTCAATTGATCCTGCCTCCAGCACATTTCCAGGCAGTGCATTTTATTCTCTAACCATGCACTGAAGTTTCTCACATCACCCTTGCTTTATTTACACATTATTTTAAATCTCTACCCTCTTGTTTTTGTTCCTCTTACAAGTGGGAGCAGCTTCTCCTTATCTCTTCTATCCAGCTCACTCATCGTTCTGAAAATTCGATCAAATCTCCCCTCTGCTACTTCATGCTCCCACGAGGAGATTGAACAGTTCATCAACTTTACCAACATCTTTCACCCCAACTTCAAGTTCACCTGGACCATCTCCGATACTTCCCTCCCTTTCCTGGACCTCGCCATCTCCATCTCCAGTAACCGTCTGAGCACCGACATCTATTTCAAGCCCACCGACTCCCAGAGCTACCTGGACTATACCTCCTCTCACCCACCCTCCTGCAAGAATGCGATCCCTTACTCCCAATTCCTCTGCCTCCACTGCATCTGCTCTCAAGATGGAGCGTTCCGCTCTCGCACATCCCAGATGTCCTCCTACTTCAAGGACCGCAACATCCCCCCTGCATTGATCGAAAATGCCCTCAAACACATCTCTTGTATTTCCCGCACTTATGCCTTCACACCCCCTCCCTCCAGCAAAAATAAAGACATAATCGCCCTTGTCCTCACATACCACCCCACCAACACCCGCATCCAACATACCTTTCTCCGGCCTTTCCGCCACCTACAATCCGACCCCACAACCAAACAGATATTTCCCTCCCCATCCTTATCTGCCTTCCATAGGGACCATTCACTCCACAACTCCCTCATCCGCTCCACACTCCTCACTAACCCCACCACCTCCGGCAGTTTGCCCTGCAACCGCAGGAGGTACTACACCTGCCCCTACACCTCCCCTCTCCAAGGCCCAAAGCAAACTTTCCATATCCAACAGGGATTCACCTGTACATCCTCCAACCTGTTATACTGTATCCATCGCTCCTGATGTGGTCTCCTCTACATCGGTGAGACCAAGCATAGACCCGGTGACCAATTCGCGGAGCATCTGCGCTCTGTATGCTATAATCAACAACACCTTCTGGTTACTAACCATTTTAATACCCCCTCCCACTCCCTGGGTGACATGTCCATCCCGGGCCTCCTCCTGTGTCACAATGACGCCACCCGCAAACTGGAGGAGCAGTACCTCATATTCCGCCTCAGGAGCCTACAGACCAATGGCATAAACATAGGTTTCACCAGTTTTAAAATCTCCCCACCCCTGGCCTCATCCCATGTCCAATCTCCCTCTCAAACCCACCTCCTTGACCTGACACTGCCTGTCCATCTTCTCTCCCAACCTATTCACCCCACCCTTCCCATTGACCAATTCCCACTAACCCTACCTGCACTCAATTATCACCATCCCACCTCCCTTGCCCCATCCCCACCCCTCCTTCCTCTATTTATTTCCCAGCTCCCTTCTCCCACCCCAGTCCTGATGAAGGCCCCCGACCTAAAACATTGAATTTCCTGCTCCTCTGATGCTGCCTGGCCTGCTGTGTTCCTCCAGCTGCACACTGTGTTGACTCTGACTCCAGCATCAGCAGTTCTTGCTATCTCCCCTCTGCCTTTGTCACTCCAAGGAGAACATTCCCAATTCTTCAACCTATCTTTGTAACTGTTAGTCCAGATAAGGTGATTGAGTGGGGGGAGGGCTGCAATTAGTCACCCTGATGAGGGTCTCACCAACTGGTGGGAGTATTGATGAGGAACCCACGTTATTTCTATAGAGGCGTCACCCTCCTGCTCTTACTACTGTGCATGTGCCACCACCACCCCCTATCACTTTGATGGCCCCCATCTTGGTTCATAATCCTGTGCCTCTTGTGGGCTTGCTTCCTTTTCTTCTGAAACTGAGGGTGACGTCCTTCCACTGTGGAGTTGTGGGTCTTGAGGAGATGAAAAAGTCCAATATTGGATAACATATCACAGGTGGGATGGATGGTGTTTGAAGAAGTGAGAAGGAAGGTGCATTGCCTACTGTAAGTGCCCAACTAGCCACTATTGGGCCCTCCCCAGCTTTCAGGTCTGGAGTGGCAGAAGTCCCACCCCATCAAGAGTTGGCGACCTATCAGAATCAGCCATTCTCAACTGCTCATTACTGCCATTGACAATGATGGCCACTGTTGGTAATGCACCCACTTGAGTCCCAGGCTTACTGAGGGATTTAGGTCAAAAGTGAGTAAGGAGTGGATAGGGTTCAGAGGGTGGGGAGGGAAACCCTGATAGGTGGTGGCAGGTGGGTTGGAGATAGGGGCAATTGGATGGTTTCCTCTGCCACTCCTTCCCCCTACCACCCTACCAAAGCTCAGTGACAGCGGTGTGTACCATTTACAAGTTGCACTGTAACAACTCATCAAGGCTCCTTCTGCAGCACATTTCAACCTTGTAACCTCTACCCTCTAGAAGTTCAAGGCCAGTGGATACATAGGAATACCACTCCCTGTAAATTCCCACCCACCCTGACTTGGAAATGTATCACCATTCCTTCAGTGTGGCTGCGTTGAAGTTCTGGATCAGTCTCCCTACCGTTACTGTGGGTGTCCCTACATCCCCAGGAAATGCAGATATCCAAGAGACACCTCAACACCATCTTCTCTAAGGCAATTATCACTGCAGCAAATGCTAGCCCAGGCAGCAAGGCTCACATACAATGGAAGAGTAAATGTAAAACAAATGAGAACTCTTAGCACATATTAAATGGAGATCCTCAAACATGTTATCCATGCAGGAATTTTGGAACCTATTACCTACCAGAAAGGATTAATGTTAACAGTTATGGTGGCAACTCAACAACATTAAACAAAAACAGAAATTGCTGGCAAAACTCAGCAGGTGTGGTAGCATCTGTGGGAAGAAAGCAGAGTTAACATTTTGAGTCCAATGACTCTTCATCGGAACTGTTCCTAGATACCTGAAAAGAAGAGAAAAAGTTTCTTGTTAAAACGTTGAATGAGCCAGAGAATGAAGTTGAACTGTGTTTGCGGGTTGGGGTGGGGGTGGCTCTGAGCCAGCGTGAGGAGGTAGTGATGGAGAGAGAGTGGTTGAGAATGTGCGTTTGGCGATGGGTGACACTGACTGTGGATCTCAGCGAGAACAGCTGTCTGAGGGATGTTGTAAATCACGGAAATACCTGCGATCCTGGGTGGATGTGAAACACCAAGAAGGAAAATCAACACAGGCTGAGTCTGTGCCGGAAGCAGTCACTGAGGAGTGAGATGTGGTTTCGGAGGTGAGTTTTGGCAAAGACTTTGTCAAATTCTAGGAGATAAAACAAAAGTAATGTTGGAGAAATCCTGTCGGATGGAGGAGCAGAACTTCTTCAAGGTACCTGGAAGAGGTGTAGCAGTGAGTTAAACACGAAAACTAAACCAAAAATTGCTGATGCTGGAGTTCTGGTGCGGAGTAACCTGACTCCAAATGTTAACTCTTCCCACAGATGCTGCCAGACCCACTGAGGTTTGGCAGCAGGTTCCATTTTATTTCAGCAACATTAAAGACCAGCTTTTATTTAAACAATGGGCTCGTCCACTCTTCCAAAGTATGGAAAAACATGGACACCTATTCAAATTGGCACAGCACTTAGACAGTGACAGTATGGCTGACAAACACCTACACAGCTCCTCCTTTTCAGATCCTAGAACACCAGCCCTTTATACAAGTTCCCCATCTTCAAGTTTCAGTGCAATGAAGAATAGGCAGGGACTGCAAAGAACAGGCAATTCATCTGATTACTGCCCAGACGGTGATAACAGAAATCTCCTCCGAAGCCTTCTATGGGCACAGCAATTCAAGGGTTTTGCATTAAGTGATATAGACAATAAGTGGTATAAATCAATAATCTGGTCCTGAATAACAAGTCAATATCTCATATCAGGGCAGCAAGTCAATTGCCTAGCATAGTTTCATATGACAACAATCTAGACTGAGCACTAATCAATAGTCTAGTGTAGTCAATGATGGAAAAACCTTAAGTTACTGTGAGACAAATAGAATACTTTTTCATCTGGATGATAATTGATATGAAATTTGTTTGCTATTTTGATGGAAAGGCTGCCAATTGAATTTAGATGAGACAATGTCTGTGTTGAAATGGAAGGCAAAAGTAATTCTGTATGAATGCATCTCTCTGTTCTGCAAATGAATATTGAAAAGGGTCGAATTTAGGGTCATGGGCATGAGAAAATAATATTTCAGGGAGTGAAGAGCCGCTTTGGGTGCTGTGAGATGAGAGAGGTTCACGTTTACCTGGGCACAGTGTGGTGCAGGCGATTTTCTGAATGCTCTGTCCCTCGCAGAAGGCTCCTCCATTGAGGGGCGCGGGATTGGTGCAGGTCCTTGTGCGTTTCTGGTAACCCCTTCCACAGCGACTGTTACAGAGAGACCACTCTGTCCACACTGACCAACCACCATTAACTAGGGGCAGAAGAGAAGGCGATAGGGTGAGATGTCACTGAGGGAGTGTCCTGCACAGATTGGGAAACCAGGTCACAGAACATCAAATCAGTGCATACTGACCCAACAGGATCCCACACCGCAACATCTAAACTCAATAACGCTTGGCATGATGGACAATGAAACATCAATAACAAATCACATTTTTCAAGCAGAGCTGACCGTGAGACTCTAATGGTTTGAGTGAATTAATTTTGTGGGGGACAAATTCTAATTTATGTTGGAGGAAAAGAATAACACCTTTATGACCTCTGGGCATCCTAAGACACTACTCAGAATTTATTTTGCTTTAAGAGGAGGTGCTGTTACACTACGTGCAACGTGACAACTATTTTGCATGCAGCTAGTTCCCACAAATAATGAGGGTAACTGACTAAATAACCTCTTTTTCACTGAGGTTGGTTGAGATATATATATTGGACCAATATAACAGAGAGAGCTGCCCTGGTCTACTTTAAACGGATGCCATACCATCTTTGGAAGCTACTTGGGAACAGTAACATCCTTTACCTAAAACAAAGATGCTGGAAATTTGAAATGTAAATGGAAGTAGCTGGAGTTACTCAGAAAGTCTGGCAGTGTTTGTGGAGACAGAAACAGAGTTAATATTTCAGGTTCAGTGATAATTCTTCAGAGGAGGGTCACCGGACTTGAAATGTTAACTCTGAATATGAACCTGATCAAGCACATCAGAGTTAGGACAAGGAGAAAGCCATTAACTCCTCTTGAGACCTCCCCTATCCTTCAAATAAATTATTTTTGATGTGGACATCAGTCCTCCACCTTTGCAATGTATACCTTCATACGGTCTCGGAATAAAGAGGCACCAATTTTTTAATTTATATTTTCTTTTATTCATTCACAGGATGAGGCCGTCGCTGGCTAGTTAATCTTTGAAGAGTCAATTACATTGCTGTGGGTCTGGAGTCACATGTAGGCCAGACCAGGTGAGGATGGCAGTTTCCTTCCCTAAAAAACATTGCGTGAACCAGATGGGTTTTTCCTGATAATCAGCAATGGATTCATGATCATCATTAGATTTTTAATTCCAGGTATTTATTGAATTCAAATTCCACCATCTGCCCTGGCGGGATTTGAACCCAGAATGCTATCTGGATGTTTGGATTAACAGTCCAGCAATAATACCACGAGGCCATCGCCCCACTGAGCTGAGGAGAAATTTCTTCTCTCAGAGGGTTGTGAATCTTTGGAATTCCTTGCCACGGAGAGCTGTGGGGGCAGAGTCCCTGTGTATATTTAAGGCTGAGGTAGATAGATTCTTAATGAGTGAGGGAATCAAGAGTTACAGAAAAGAGCAAGAAAATGGACATGAGGAATGTCAGTTCAGCCATGATCATATTAAATGGTGGAGCAGGCTCAAGGGGCTGAATGGCCAACTTCCGTTCCTATATTTTATGGTCTCTAGTTATTGAATAAACATGTTTCCATCTTAATTCTAAATGTCTAATTAACCCCAGATTCGATGACCTTTTAGAGGTGAGAATTCCAGATTCCTTTTCCTATTTGTCTGGCAAGTACTTCCTGGTTTACCTCCTGAACAGCCTGATTCTAATCTTCATGTTCTAGCCCCTCGTTCTTCACTATTTGAAATACGTTTCTCTGTGGCTGCCTTTTCAAAACCTTTTAATGTAGTATTTTAAAGACCTCAATCAGATCACAGCTTAATCTTTTGTACTCCTATCATTTGAAACCAGGTTTATGTAAACTGTCTGTGTAATCTGACACTTTAACCCCATGTCATTCTAGTGGATGTTCACTGCACTCTTTCCATGGATAAAGTATCTTTTCCAAGTTGAGAACTGAACTCGGTGGGTCCTGACCAAGGCTCCGTTCTACTTTAAATTCCGGTTCTCTTGAGACAAAGGCCAGTGTTCTATTAGCCTTCTTAATTGCTTTTTTTGTACCTGTCTGCTTGGTTTAATGATTCATGTACTCAGACTCCCAAAGCTCCACGATCCTAATTTCTCAACATTCGGAAATTTACGTAATGCCACAGATATTGATTGCATTCAAGGTGTTTTGTCCCTCGCCTTTAAGCATGCTTTCACAGTGTCAATACGCCAGGCACAAAATACTTCGCAATGGATAATTATAGAATCTTGGAGTCACAGAGATCTACAACACAGAAAAAGGACTTTCGTTCCAGTGAGTCTGCACCAATTAAAAACAATCACCTAACTATCTTAATCCCTTTTTCCAGCACTTGGCCCATAGCCTTGTGTTCCTTGACATTGCAAGTGCACATCTTAAACATAATGAGGGTTTCTGCCTCGATTCACCCATACAGGCAGTGAGTTCCAAATTCCACCAACCTCTGGGTAAGAAAGTGTTTCCTTACACTTTCTCTACATCTTCTGCCCTTTACCCTAAATCTATGCCTCCCAGCACCCCAGCCCCCCCACCACCCTCACTGGTCATTGCCTCCCGTAACACGGGGAAATATTTCTTCCTGTCTACTTCGTCTATGTCCCTCATAATTCTCAGTTGTCACTGCGCTAAAGTAAACAAACCCAGTCTGTCCAATCTCTCTTCTCGTCTAATCTTACAACATTAGAAGACCATTCAAGCCATCATGTTCCTGCTGGTTCTTCAGAACATGTCAATCAATTTCACATGATCTTTCCCCGTTGGTCTATCCATGGCACCTTCTTAAACACAGATTCAACCTCCTTCTGAAAATTACAATTGAATCTACTTCAACCATCCTTATAGGGAGCGCATCCCAGATCTCTCCCCCAAAACACCCCTGATTCCTTTGGCCATAAATCTTAAATCCGCCTCCTTTATTTTAACCAAGTCCCCCTGCCACTGGGAACAGTTCCTCCTCATCAAACCTGTCAGAACTTCCCATAATTTCTGATGTTTTGGTGAAATCTCCTTGAACCTTTGTTGTAAAGAAAGCATGGGGCAGTGATGGTGATATCAAGTGTTGCCCTTCATAACCTTCTTCAGGACAACCAGGAACAGGCAATACATGCTGGCTTAGCCAGCGATGCCCATACCCCATGAATGAATGAAAATAATGAACAGTCCCAGCTTCCCAGGTCTTGTCTCCAGAGCAGGAGGTGAAAGACTGTGCCATCTGCTTCAGTAAGTCCTGAACCATCCTTGTATACTTGGGGGGAGGGGACGTGGGGGTGGGGGTGTGCGGGGGGTGGGGGTTGTGGGGGTGGGGGAGGGGGGGTCACAATGATAATGTAAAACAATTTACAAATCAATGTTTCAATCTCAACCAGGGAGGATTGTGGACCTAGGCTGAGAAAGATGCAGTAGGCAACCCAGAGGAGTTTACCATGATGTAACTGAGGGAATTAAGTTATAAGGAGATCCTATGAAAGTTAAAACTGCTCACCTTGGCACAGGGAAGGTTAAGAAATGACATTATCAATAATGTTTTCAAGGAGATCAAAGGGGAAAGGTTGGGAAGGTGATTGCCTAGTGGTATTCTCACTGGACTGTTAATCCAGAGGCCCAGATAATGTTCTGGGGACCCAGGTTTGAATCCTGCCATGGCAAATGGTGGAATTTGAATTCAATAAATATCTGGAATTAAAAATCTAATGACGACCATGAATCCATTGTTGATTGTTGGAAAAACCCATCTGGTTCACTAATGTCCTTCAGGGAAGGAAACTGCCATCCTTACCTGGTCTGGCCTACATGTGACTCCAAACCCACAGCAATGTGGTTGATGCTTAATTGCCCTCTGGACCATTAGGAAAGGGCAATAAATGCTGCTTAGCCAGCGATGCCCTCAACTCATGAATGGATAAAGGAAGAAGTTCTGTTGGTCATGTTGGTCAAAAATATGGAGGTCATAAATTCAAAATTGAGAAAGGAAATGAGGAGATTTTTGTTTTCAATCACAGTTGCTGGGATCTGGAATACTGTACTTGAAAAGATGGTTTAAGTGTTGATTTTTTAAACAGTTCTAAAAAGGAATTAAACAATGCGAGCAAAAGAAATATGAATTTGAAACTCTTCATCTTGCTCTCATCAGGACAGAAATGTAAGAAAACCAACTTCAGAAAGGGAGTAACAATTTATCCGAGCATTTCAAACCGACAAGATTCTTAAGGGACTTAACAGCATAGATGCTGGGAGGTTGTTTCCGCCTGTGGGACAATCTAGGGCCAAAGGGCATCATCTCAGAATTAAGAGTCACAATTTTATGATCAAGATGAGGAGGAGGTTCTTCTGTCAGAGGATAGTGAATCTGGGGAATTCTTTACTGCAAATGGTGGTTGAGGTTGAGTCATTAAGCATATTTAAGGCTGAGATAGACAGATTTTTAATCAGTATGGGCATCAAGGACTATGGGGAGAGGGCAAGAAAGTGGAGTTGAGGATTATCAGATCAGCCATGATCTCATTGAATGGTGGAGCAGAATCGAAGGGCTGAATGGTCTACTTTCGCTTCTACATCTTATGGTCTTATGGAGAAGAGGGTGTTGATTGGTTGCGATAACAGTACTGCTGAGCCCTCCTCAGTGATGAAGGCTCACTGTATGGATGCACTCTTGCTTTCTACAAAGAACAGAGCTCCGTGCCAATAAATGCAGATTCTAACAAATTAATGATCATGAATTGTTTTCCAGCTTAATTATTTTCACAATCGGGATTATTTCATGTTAACTTTTCGCGTCCAGTGACCCTTCCTCAGAACTGGCTCTGCAGTAGGTTCACTGGATCTGAAACATTAACTCTGATTTCTCCTCACAGATGCTGCCAGATCTGCTGAGCTTTTCCAGCAATTTCTGTTTTTGTTCCTGATTTACGGCATCCGCAGTGCCTGCGGTTTTTATTTCGGATTATTTAGTATTTGTTTTCCAATGGCAGGAGTCGAACAGGTTTTCGAGATGAGGATCATATATGGTTGCGGCCAGTGAACAAAAATGTGGGACTATTCATGGCCATTCCATCAAAGAGATAGTACAGATGTGAGTGGCTGACTGACTGCTGTGCCGGTGATTTCTATGATTCTCAAACACTGCCGGTGTCCGAAGAAGTAGCCGACGTCTTCAATTTTCCACCTCTTCCTTCTTCCAGATGACTGGAGGGGATATTTGTGGTGACTCCCAGTTTTGCCTGTTGCTGTGGCAGGGTGGCCGTAAATTAAATATGATAGCGGGGTTAAGAGGGTCACTTCCCCACTGAAGGGACATTCACAGAGGTATTCACACACTGAGTAATGCATATATTGGAGTGATCACCCGCAATAAATAAGGCTGAGAAATGGTGATGTGCAGAATAATGAAGGCATGGGAAATTATCTGTTGAACCAGTAGAGTGAATTGAAAACTGGAATCCTTGTGTCACTGTTATTTATAGTCTGCTTTTCAGTTCTCAGCTCATGAAGTCATTACACATAAAGTGTTCTTGCAGTAGTTATTGCCCCTAAGAGATTAAACTCGGATGATACACTCCCAGTAACTGGATTATTTTAACAAGACAACATGTAGCATTTTACTACTTTCACAAGCTGTCTCTTCAAAAGTGAGGAAACTATGGAAGTCAGCAAACACAGCTCTGTAAAACAGGAGCAAGTGTCATAAATTACAAGTTCAGCAGACCTTTTAATCCATTTTCTAAATAATTCTAATTTGACACAGTAAAATGTCTCCAACCATCAGCTGCTTTTGGTCTATGACACTAAATTATCTCCAGACCAAACTGTCAACTGGTGAAATTTTGTACGTGAAAATCCACCGAACTCTGATGAATATATCGTCAGTGAAGGATTAGATTTGTGACGAGACATGGCAGGACTGAGACAATTTAATTTGCAACTGATTAGCTCAATGAAATTGAGACAATCATTTAATTGAAGGATTGAAGACAGTATAATTAAGTGAAATTTAATCACACAGGTTCCGAAGTAAAAATACCTTCCTTTATAACGCACTTAAGATGTTTTGAACAGGGCATACACTTTCAGTAACATCCCCCAAAATCCATTTTCTTATTAAAGCTTTCTGACATAATGGCTAATTCTTCACCACCTCATTACTTTCTGCCTCACTGTCTTGCTTTTCATTAGCCGGAGTGTTGTCACTGCCACGGTTTCAGAGGATCTCAATGGAAGTTTGGCCATTTGACATGCAGCATTTAGGCCCACCCACAAATCGATCTACTCCTGCTCCTTAGGAACCAAGCTCCCAGTGATGGGCTGGTCATAAAGCTCTGGGTCAGTGTAAAGTGCGTTAACTTACCGTAGACGATCACGGTCGCTGTGGTGCTTCTCCGCCTGGCCACGATATTTTTGGCGACACACGTGTAGTTTGCGGTGTCAGAGAGCCGAGCCTGTTTGATGATGAGGTTATGGTCGATGGTCAGGTAAAAGTTTCGGTCCTGGATTGGGTCAATTACCTCATCGTTCTTCAGCCATTCCACCTTGAAGTTAAGAGATGAGGCTGGCACTGTGACCATTTGTAAACTATAAATCACCTGTATCTTCGAGAGCCAATATCATCGGGCACAACACGGCTGCATCAATCCAAACATACTCACAGTCTCATCAACAAATGCTGTCTCAATCAAAGTGTGGTATCAGTGATGAGATGCAGAACACAGCCATTCAATGGGAAAGATTTGCAAGGATGAATCCTAATAAGACCTGAGCTGGCTCATGTTGGTTTAATGAGGAGTAAGGGCAATATGATAAATCTCAGCATTTCCAGGTTAAGATGGTGGACAAGAGCAAATTCATTCAGAATTTATAAACCTGTTTATGACACAATAGAAAGTGCATGAACTCTTCATGAGCGTGGGTTTTGGGTCCCAGGATTGCTACAGTGAAAGTCTTTTGCTGGTCAAAAGATGGGAAACAGAAGGCAGGTATAGATGGGCATTTCTCAGATTGGAGACATGTTGAAAGTGGTGTTCCCCAGGGTTCGGTGTTAGAACCCATGCTTTTTATGATTCACATGAATGATTTGGAGGTGGGTGCTGAAGGCAAAATCTCTAAATTTGCAGATGATAATAAGCTAGGGAGAATAGTGAATTGTGAGGATGATATTGAACAACCTCAGAGAGACATTGACAAGTTGGTCAAACAGGCAGATGCCTGGCAAGTGAATTTTCAATGCAGGGAAATGTGAGTAATGTATTTTGAACGAAGAAACATGGACAGACAATACAGGCTCAATGGTACAACTTTGAGGGGAGTACAGGAGCAGAGGGACCTCAGGGTTCATGTGCATGATTCTCTGAAGATGGTCAGGCAAGTTGAAACAGCTGTTAAAAAGGCTTATAGAAACCTTGAGTTTATTAATAGATGCATGGAGTATAAAAGCAAGGAAGTGATGCTATTCCTCTACAAATCATTGGTCAGATCATATTTGGAGTACTGTGTCCAGTTCTGGGCACCTTATTTAAGGAAGGATGTTGAAGCCCTGGAGAAAGTGCAAAGTAGATTTTCCAGAATGATAACAGTAATGGAGGATTTTAGATACAAGGAAAGACGAAAGAACTTGTGCTTATTCTTCTTGGAGCAGAGATTAAGAGGTGACCGTATTGAGGTGTTCAAAATCATCAACAATTTTGACAGGGTAATGAAAGATGTTCTGCTTCCACTAGTTGGTATGTCAATAACTGAGGGTCACAATTTCAAGATTACCAGCAAAAAGTGCAGAGCGAGATGAGGAACCTTTTACTCAGAGAGTCATTAGGATTTGGAATGCGCTGCCTGGGAGATGGTAGAGTCGAATTCCACAGGAGGTTTCAAAGAGAGCTGGATATATATTTGATTAAGGTAGAGGGCTATGGAGATAGGGTGGAGAATGGGACTAGCTGGATAGCTCTTTTGGGAGCCAGGGCAGACACAATGGGGCAGCACGGTGGCTCAGTGGTTATCGTTGTGTAGATTAGGGGGATGGTTCTGGATTGGATGCTCTGAGAGTCGGTGTGGACTTGATAGGTTAAAGGGCCTACTTCCATACTGTAGGGATTCTATGAATAGGCTGAATGGCCTCTTTCAATATTGTAATATTCTATTCTATGTTTACAGTAAGACCTGGCCACTTAGATGGGTGCACTGGAAAGTTGTTGGAAAACTTATCTTGAAGCTCTGACAAAGAGTCATACATTGGAGATGTACAGAACTTTGGTCAGGCCTCAGCTGGTGTATTGTGTACAGTTCCACACAATAAGAAGGGAGAGGAGATTCACCCAGGATATTGCCTGGAGCTTAGCGATGAACGGAGACCGGATAAGCTCGGGTTGTTTTCCTTGGAGCAGAGAATGCTGAGGGGGGTTCTGATACAGGTGTACAAGATGATGAGGGGCATAGACAGATTAGTTGTTTGCCTTGGTCAAAAGGTCAAGAATTGCTCAAAAGGTCAAAAAAGGGGGCAGAATTTTAAAGTGAAAGGCAGGAGGTTTAGAGGGAATTTGAAGAAAAACATTTTCACCCAGAGGGTGGTAGGAATCCGGACTGCATTGCCTGGGAGGGTAGTTGAGGCAGGAAACATCACAACCTTTACAAAGTACTCGGATGAGCATTCTAAGTGTCATAACATTCAAGGCTATGGACCCAGTGCTAGAAAGTGGGATTAGTGGAGGTAGCAATATATTTTTGGTGGTACAGACTCGATGGGCTGAATGGTCTTTTCTGTCCTGTATGATTCTGTGACTCAAAACCTTAACCCTGTTTCTCTCCACAGGCGCTGCAGGACCTGCTGAGTATCTCCAGCTTTCTCTGTGATTGCAGCTGTAACAGTAATATTGGCTGAAAGGCATCTTGGGGAAATCCTGAGGTGATAGAGAGAGCTACGTCAATGCAGACTACTGCCTTCCTATTTACTGAATTCATGCCATCATGAATACAACACATTTGGTTCTTTCTCCCATCTTAACAACACTATAGACATCCCTACACAATATGGACTGCAATAATTCAAAGTCTGGCTCATTACCAAATTCTCAAGGGCAGTTGAGGAAGGGTAACAAATGTTGGCTCAATCAGCAATGCCCATATCTCCTGAAAGAATTTTTTTTTAAGAAGTGATCTTAATTTAAATCATGCTCTTTTCCCAAAATGTCTTGCTAAAGTCACAGTTTCAGAAGCAACATGACAACTTGTCCTGCCCTGTTTTTGTACGCGCTGTGTCTTTAAGTCTGACCAGGTCTCTGTTCCCATCAGCAGCCAGGGTCTCTATGATGGTGCATTTACCATCACCTCTGTACACAGCATTCTCACTGAAACACTTTCACCGGCTGCAGCTGGCCTCTGATGCATTGGAGGAGGTCAAGGACGGAGGGGATGGGGAGGAGGGTGTGTGGGGGTTAAGAAGCCCATTAGAGAGGCTTCAGATGTCCGGTGAGTGAATTAGTTCAGGCCCAAGGCTGTTGTCGGTGGACATTGATCGAATTATAGTGGCTGAGTTTATCACATTGGTCACCCAGGGTGCTGCAAACTGCCACTAGTCCCTCAACAAGGACAATGCACCTTATCCTCGCTGGGCTTTGAAACTATTAACTGCAAATCGCATGGTAACTGCGCATCTCTCTGCATTCTCACATCCCTCTTGCTCTCCCAAAAATCCCCAAAGTAATACCCTCTTATCCACCTAAGAAATCTGCTTTTGATGTTCCCTCCATTGAAAGGCTGTCAAATAATTAGCCTGTAATAAATTTCCCTATTTCGATAATTACTGAATTAATCAAACATGATGCATTTCCTCAGACTTCTTTTCTTCTTTCTAAGTCTCTCTCTTCAAAGTTAAGGCTGCGCAAGGCCCATTAAGAATGAATATATGCATAAGTTTATCATCCATTTGTCAATTCTCACTCCTACCTCGCTCTTCTTGCTAGCCGTGGTACTTTCACCCTTTAACTTGGGGAGGCGTGCAGCAATTTCATTCAGTTAATTGGAACAAATGCACCAATTATGTTAATACATCTCATGTTGCTGATCAGCGAATAATTAGACAAAACACATCTGTCCCCTCACTGGGGGGACATGAAAGGAAACGTGCTGTTATTTAGGTGCAGTATCCTGGGACACCACGTTTTTAAACAGCATGTTTTAAACCTGTACTGTTGTAATTCGTCATTAATTAGAATCGAGTCTGCCTGCTCTTGTTGATAGAATCCAGTAGAGGACTTCACTGAGCCAGTCAGAAGAATTTAAACGGTTTAAGAGTGATTTTCATATATATGTCACACCATTCATAGCAAGAATTTTTTAAAATGGATCAGGAGGAGGCCATTCGGCCCTTCAAGCCTGCTCCGCCATTCAATATGATCATGGCTGACCATCCAACTCACTCCCCTGTTCCTGCTTCCTCATTGATCCCTTCAGTCCTGACAACTCTAACTCTGATTTGATGGAAGGTGTGGAGCTGGAGGAACACAGCAGGCCAAGCAGCATCAGAGGAGCAGGAAAGCTGAGATTTCGGGCCTGGACGCTTCTTCAGAAATTTCTAAAGAAGGGTCCTGATCCGAAACGTCAGCTTTCCTGCTCCTCTGATGCTGCTTGGCCTGCTGT
>JAHRHZ010000218.1:35081490-35111746 GCA_024137785.1 Ginglymostoma cirratum
GAACAAAAACAAAGTTGCTGGAAAAGCTCAGCAGGTCTGGCAGCATCCGTGAAGGAGAAAACAGAGTTAACGTTACGGGTCCAGTGACTCTTTGTCAGAACAATTTTGAGGAAGAGTCACCAGACCCGAAATGTTAACTCTGTTTTCTCCTTCACAGATGCTGCCAGACCTGCTGAGCTTTTTCAGCAACTTTGATTTTGTTCCTGATTTACAGCATCCACAGTTCTTTTGGTTTCTATTTCGTCCTTTTAAGCAATGTGCAAATGAAGCTAGGATGATATAAGAAAAAAACTTTCTCATGCAGGGCAGCCTGGTGGCTCAGTGGTTAGCACTGCTACTTCACAATGCCGGGGACCTGGATTCAACTCCCGCCTTGGCTACTGTGTGGCGTTTGTACATTCACCCTGTGTCTGTGTGGGTTTCCTCCGGGTACTCCAGTTTCCTCCCACAGTCCAAAGGTGTGCGGATTAGGTGGACTGGCCATGCTAAATTGCCCATATAGTGTCTAGGGATATGCAGTCTATGCAGACTAACCGTGGGAAATGCGGGGTTACAGAGATAGGGTAGTGGGGATGGGTCTGGGTGGGATGCTTTTCAGAGGGTTGGTGTGGACTCGATGGGCTAAATGGCCTGCTTCCGCACTGGAGGAATTCTACAATTCACAGTGAGTTGTTAACAAATGGAACATCAGGGAATGTGATAGAGGCAGATTCAAGAGGACATAGGTTTCTTTTTTGGATGGTAATGGTGCGAAGGGATATAAGGAAAAGGCAGGCGAATGGCACTAAAAAACAGAGCCGATCCGGGCATGTTAAGCTGAATGGGCTCCTTCTGAAATGGAGTAATTCTGTGATTCCACACTGGCCTTGCCTGGACTGGGGTTTGTTGGCCAACACTTGGAGTGTCACTTGAAACCAGAGCCAAAACAGGAGGACATCCCCTGTCCCTCTCCAGTAGAATACTGCTAATAGCCTATGATGCCAACAATTCTTGCAGATGTAGAATTTTGTCATCCACAATCGAAAGGAAGCCATTTTAATTTGCTTTTAGAGCATAGACCAGACAGGGGTTACAAGCACCAGAGAGAGTGTGAGACAAATTCTTCAGAGAAAAGAACCCCTACAGTGTGGAAACAAGCCATTGGGCCCATTGAGTCCCTATTCCTGCAACCATGCATTTCCAATGGCTAATCCACCTAGCCTGCACATCTTTGAACTGTGGGAGGAAAGCAGAGCATAGAGGAAACCCACACAGACAAGAGGAGAATGTGCAAACTTCACACAGACACTCAAGGGTGGAATTGAATGTAGATCTCTGGCGCTGTGAGGCAGCAGTGCTAACTACTGAGGCATCATGCCACCCCAAGGTTCTGTTCCTGAGAGTGGTCATAAGTTGATTTGTACAAAAGTTGCAACACGGTACAATACAATATATATGTTTGTACATGTGAGCACATGTTCGTATATTGGACATAATATGGGATCCTGTTTATAAGTTTGGGATGACCTGTAATGCTGTCCTAATGTGGTCTGGTCTACATGTGACTCCAGATCCACAGTAATGTAATTGACTCAGCTGTGCTCTGGGCAATGAGGAATGGGCGATTAATGCTGGCCCTGCCAGTGTCAGCCACATGCCATAAATAAATGAAAGAAAAGTCTTTCTCTATGGGACTGGGACCTAAAATTGGGCCTGTGATTATCTACTCCTACCTTAGACCTCCTTAGTAAAGCATCACAACAAAAGCAGAGCCTTCCAAAATCTGCCTACGTTAAAAACCAAGTAAAATGAAACCTTAGATAACAAGGTGTGGAGCTGGATGAACACAGCAGGCCAAGCAGCATCAGAGGAGCAGGAAGGCTGACGTTTCGGGTCTAGACCTTTCTTCAGAAAGGTGGGGAGTTAGGGAGGGGATAGGTCAGTCCAGGGAGGACGGACAGGTCAAGGAGGCGGGATGAGGCTGGTAGGTAGGAGATGGGGCTGGGGCTTGAGGTGGGAGGAGTGGATAGGTGGGAGGAGGGACAGGTTAGGGAGGTGGGGACGAGCTGGGCTGGTTTTGGGATGCAGTAGAGGGAGGGGAGATTTTGAAGCTTGTGAAGTCCACATTGATACCATTGGGCTGCAGGGTTCCCAAGTGAAATATGACGTGCTGTTCCTGCGACCTTCGGGTGGCATTGTCGTGCCTTTCATTGTTATAAATATCCCCTTTCTTCAAACCGCATGGGAGTAAACATGTTTCTTGAGTTAATTTCTGGTTGACATGACAAGAGAATGGTACAGACAGACATATCTCCTAAATCTTTGAGTGTTTCACTTACAAAGGAAAAAATTTTGGGGCTGCTTATTTAAGGTTCACAAATGAGCCTTGGTGGCTGTCTAGGATGGGTCAAAGGGCTGAAAGTTAATGATGATATTCAACAGCTGCATGAGAGGATAGTTTGTATAGAATGGGCTGAATGGTTAAAATTGTTGATGATACTTGACAAGCTGCATGACCTTGGATGAGATAATAGGAACTGCAGATGCTGGAGAATCTGAGATAACAAGGTGTAGGTCTGGATGAACACAGCAGGCCAAGCAGCAGAGGAGCAGGAAGGCTGACGTTTCGGGCCCTGCTTCATTTCTGAAGAAGGGTCTAGGCCCGAAACATCAGCTTTCCTGCTCCTCTGATGCTGCTTGGCCTGCTGTGTTCATCCAGCTCTACACCTTGTTATCTCTGACCTTGGATGAGTCTTGTTAATATTCCTTTATGGGCCGAAGACGGCACCAGTGACGTGTTCTTCCTGTAGCTGTGTTTTGTTTTCTGTATCTGCTTTCTTTGTGCTGGCTGTTTGTTACACTGCATGAGAGAGAGAGAGAGAGTTTCGTTCCAAGTCATTGGACTTCACCTTGGACTGGGATCGCAGACAGTGCCAGGAACAAACTTAAGCCTCCAGACCAGCCATCAATTGAGGGGCCCCTGATGGTTAGAGGGGCATGAGACTTGCTGCTTTATCTAGAAGGACGTGAGACTTGTTCTTTTTCCTTTTCTCTTCCACTTACTTCTACCACTATAATCATTTATTATTCTTTATTATTACTTAATAAACATCCATATTTAAGCAAATTGCTGATGGACAAACCTTCCCTTAATTATAATTTATCCAAATCTGAAAAGAACCACTTGGATACAAGCAGTGATCCAGTACAGTGGCTTTAATGAGCTCGACACTGGCTACGTGACCCAGACACTCCAGTGTAGCACTTGGTCAAGCTTTGATGAGAACTGTAGGTCTTTTACGAATTGCACGGCTGTCCGAGGAACGTCAGTGTATCAGCAAGTGAAGCTTCTAGAACCATCTTTTCTTTACTATAAAAAAAACTCAGAGTGCTCAAATCCAGGCTAATTCTGCTATGCTTTTATTTTGCACACTGTACTGCAAACATGGGCTTATCAAACCCTCTGAGGTAATCCTGGAGTCTCCAGAAATTGAAACAACTAATCTCGAATACACTGCTGTAAGAAAAGCCAGACCTCAGCTTGAGTATCGTGTAAGTTGTGGGTGCCACGTTATCAGAAAGAGGTGAAGGCATTGGAGAGAGCACAGAAGGGATTTACAAGAATGATTCCAGGAATGAGAAGCTTCGGTGGTGGGGATAGATTGAAGAAGTTGGGGTGTTCTCCTTGGAGAGAAGAAGGCTGAGAGGGGATTTGATAGAGTTTTTCAAAATCATGAGTGGGTTGGACAGAGTACACGGGGCAAAGTTGCTCCCCCAAAACACACAAGAGAAAAAAAAAATGAGAGGGCATATATTTAAAGGGATGCTCAAAAGGAAGCAAGTGTGGTTCGTGAAAAAACAAACCTTTTCCATGTAGAAAGTGGTTAGGGTATGGAATGCACTTTTAGAAAATGTGGTGGTGGCAGGTTCAACTGAGGCATGGTATGTAGGGATTAGGGGAAAAGACAAGAGACTGGCACTAGGGAATAGAACCAGATCAGGCAGAATGGGCCAAATGGCCTCCTTCTGCAGTTCTGTGATTCTGTGAAAAAATCATAGGGCTATTAAAGAAATTGTCTTTCTTTTAAAAGAAAGAAAGGTTTTGTTTATTTTTTTTAAAAGATCAGACCGTGTATCATGGAAAAGTTAAGGCACATAGGAGATGTTTGGTCAGGTGACCCAAAGTTTAGTCATAGAGGGAAGTTTTGAGGATTTAAAAGGGAAATGTGGAAAGATTTGTGGAGAGGGAGTTCCAGAATTTGGGAGCTGGGCAATTGAAGGACCAATTATGGGGCAGTTATAACAATGTGTTCACAAGAGGCCACAACTGAAGGGATGAAGGGAAACGACACTGAAGGATAATATCAGCAACAGCAACTTTGGCAAACTGAAACATCATTTCTTATAATACTTGGGATCAGATTTACATGATTTTGATTTCCAGACTACAAACGGCAATCTTTTGACACACAACTTGAAAGTCGTGTGATCAAACATTTTGGAAACAGCAGATGTGGAATCATTTCAGATGTTGAAGCTCCCAATCTAAACAGATTGCCCATCAAAAGGAGAGAATCAGATTAGTTGTGACAGTTCAGCTGCTTTACCTTCACACATCCGAACCTGAATATAGCTGCCATCTGATGAAAGGTTATAACAATTAACTGCCGAGCTGTAATATTTCACAGGAGGGTGGGAAGGGGCAGTGGGGTGGTGGCAGGTTATTATGCTGGTGAAATGGAGATCTGAAGGAACCACAGGGTAACAGACTAACACCACGAGCATTAAAACTGCTAGCTCATGTCTTACTGACTCAAGGAATCTATTGATGGGCTTTTGGGTTTGGTGCTGCGAATCTCTCAAGGTTGGTTACAGATTGACCATCCCAAAGTGCAGGAGGATCATCCGGGAAGGCATCAAGGACCTCGAGACTTACCATCGGGAAAAAGCAGAAACCAGGCAAAAACAACAAAAGGAGTGCATGGCCACACCAACGCCCCACCCATCCCTTCCCGTGACCACCACCTGCCCCGAGTGTAACAGAGCCTGAGGTAGCTCTATCGATCTGTACAGCCAGCTACGGACACACCCTAAGAGGGGAAGGGAATCATCCTCATCTGCGAGGGATCGTCAATGATGATGATGAATGGTTACAGATTAGCAACAGGATTAGAGCATTGGATCCAACAAGTGTGACATCTGAACAAGTCAACACACCTTATCTCTCAAAGGGAACACTTAGAGGAGAGCCGATTGTGGCTTTAAAGTTGTGAATGGGGTTTGATAGGGTGGAAGTAGAGAATGTTTTGATGTTTCCCAACATGGTATGACCCTGATAGGATACTCCAATCTACAGTTGTGTTGCGACACCAACAAAATGTCACTGACTCCAGGCTGGGCTGAGTGGCTGGCACTCACAGGTCTGAGTTGAGAGGTTGTAGATTTAAGACCCATCCCAGGGCTTGAGGATAAAATCTAGATTGACGCTTCTACTGAGGAACTGAGCAAGTGCTGCACTGTCGGAGGTGTTGCTTCTCAGATCAGACTTTAAAATGAAGACCCGCCTGCCTTCTCTGGTGCATTTGAAATATCCCCTGGTACTTCAAAGAAGAGTGTGGAAGTATCTTGCGTTTGCTGGGTCAGTGATATCACTAAAACTGATCTAACGGTCATTATCATGTTGCTGTTTGTAGGACCTTCTGTGTATAAACTTGGTCAGCTGCGTTTCCTATGCTACAATGGTTTCTCCTCAGCTGTAAAGTGCTCTGGGACATCTTGGAGTTGTGACAGGTGCTATATAAATGCAAGTTCATTCTTTCTTTTACAGAGTGGAAATGCCAACAATGGGTGACGACGATACAACAAAAACCCACCGGAGGTGTCGTCTACGTGCTCGCCTGTGGTATGCTCCTTCTGATGAACCCACTCGCTATTGCACTTGAAGTAGATCTGAGTGGCAGGAGTAGCCTTGCAGTAGAGGTTCACCGGTTTATTCTTCACAATGTACGCATCCCTGGGTTCAATCAGGAAATGAGGCAGGGGTTCCGGAGGATCAGATGGGAAGAATTCGGGAAGTTCCCCAAAGATGTCATCTTCTGTTGGGAACAAAAAAAGAAGCAAAGAGTCAACGGTATGGTACATTTTACAGCTCATTTCACCTGGCAGTATAAGTCCTGTACAACGAAAGATAGAATCCAGCTGCAACCATTTTATTCTGACAATAATGCATGGAATCATGTGCTACAGTACAGAGAGTGACAATTCAGTCCACTGTACATGTACCAGCTCTTAATAGTGATCAATGTGTTCCACTATTCTGCCCTGTCCTTGCAGCCTGACAAAGTCTCCCCTGTTCAGATTTTCCTATCAAATTCCACTTCCAGCAAATTTTCACGCTGCATATTCTAGATCATAACAAGATCATTAGACATAGGAGCAGATGTAGGTTATTCAGCCCATTGAGTCTGCTCTGCCATTCAACGAGATCACAACTGATCTGATAAATCCTCAACTCCACTTTCCTACATTTTCCCCAGAACTCTGGATTCCCTTACTGATTAAAAATCTGTCTACCTGAGCTGTGAACATACTTAGCTACCCAGCTTCAATAGCCCTCTGTGGTAAAGAATAACACAGATTCTCAAACCTCAGAGAAAAAATTCCTCCTCACCTTTATCTTAAATGTATGACCCCTTATTATGACATTATGCCTTATGGTCATTGACTCTCCCACAAAGGGAAACAACTTTTCCGCATCTATCCTGCCATGTCCTCCAGGAATCTTGTATGTTTCCGTAAGGTTACATCTCATTTTCCTATGTTCAAATGAGTACATGCCCAATCCACTCACTTGCTCCTCATAAGACTGTCCCTCTATACCTGGTATCAACCTAGTGAACTTTCTGTGGATTGCCTCCCATGACAGTATATCTTTCCTTAGATAAGGGGCCCAAATCGGTTGCATAAAAGAAAAATCTCATAATTTTACCTTGAAGTCTTTTGCGAGTTTATGCGAATCTGTGTCCCCTGATTGCCAACGCTCATGCCAGTGCTAAGAGTCCCTTACCTACTCTATCAAAATCCCTCACTTCTTGGCACCTCCACTAAATCATCCCTCAACCTTCCCTGTTTTGATGTCTGTAAATAGATAACTTGAGAGGAACTAGCACATTTATTGCCCAAGGAAAGACCTGGTGTCTTTCATCAGGATGCTACTGGTAGAAAAAGCTCCCAAGCTCCAGCTGTTCATTTCCAATATTTACATCATGTGTAAATGCAGCGATTACGACAAGCTAGTGGTAAATCAGAACCCTTCCAGGCTGTAGTCAGATGTTCCTTAATCCCAGCATTAATCCTCCTTCTGTTCACTCACTGCTTTCGGCTAAAACACGCAGTTAAACATTTCAAAAACATCCTACACCAGTAGACTGAGCTTACATTCAGACTGCCCCATAAACTGGATCACATTATCAACCGTGTTTAAGCCGAAACAACCAGCTTTACCCCAGTTACAAGAATAAATTATACACCAAGCAATGTGGCCGTGTCCTCGTGGGAACAGGCTCCCTGCCACTGGAAGGTGATCACATAAAATGAGTATCACTGAAAAGATGCCAGATTCTTAAAATGTCAAGTCCAACCAAACATCTTAAACTGCTGTCATTGGTTAATAGTGTGGCAAGGTAAGTGTCTCAAAATGCTTTAAGGTGAGCAGGAGAAGCGTGGCATTTCATGGTTTCAATGTGGAGAGGATCACTCTGGCCTCTTTCAGCTCCTCCATTAGTCAGTCACAGTGGTCACTGAGGCCCACAGCATCTTCTCTTCATCGGGTTCAATGGTTGAATAACATCATCTCCCCACCCCCATGGCTTGGCAAGGAGACTGAAGTACATGATAACAAGGTGTGGAGCTGGATGAACACAGCAGGCCAAGCAGCATCTAGGAGTCTCTTTCCTGGACCTCTCTGTCTCCATCTCAGGTAACCACCTAGAAACCGATGTCCATTTCAAGCCCACTGACTCCCACAGCTACCTGGAATACACCTCCTCCCACCCACCTTCATGTAAAAATGCCATCCCTTATTCCCAATTCCTTCGCCTACGCCGCATCTGCTCCCAGGATGAGGCATTCCACTCCCGTACATCTCAGATGTCCTCATTCTTCAAGGACCGCAACATCCCCCCCACAGTGGTCGAGAATGCCCTCGACTGTGTCTCCCGCATTTCCCGGAACACATCCCTCACGCCCCGTCCCCGCAATAATAACCAAAAAAGAATCCCCCTCGACCTCACCTCGTACCACCCCAACAACCTCCGGATCCATCGCATCATCCTCCGACACTTCCGCCATCTGCAATCCGACCCCACCACCAAAGACATTTTTCCCTCCCAACCCTTGTCTGCTTTCCGGAGGGAACAGTCCCTCCCGTGACTCCCTTGACCGCTCCACACTCCTCTCCAGCCCCACCACACCCGGCACTTTTCCCTGCAACCGCAGGAAGTGCTACACCTGCCCCCACACCTCCTCCCTCACCCCAATCCCAGGCCCCAAGAAGTCTTTCCACATCAAGCAGAGGTTCACCTGCACATCTGCTAATGTGGTATACTGCATCCGCTGTACCTGTTGTGGCCTCCTCTACATCGGGGAAACCAAGCGGAGGCTTGGGCAACTGCTTTGCAGAACACCTGCGCTCAGTTCGCAACAAACAACTGCACCTCCCAGTCGCGAACCATTTCAACTCCCCCTCCCATTCCTCAGACGACATGTCCATCCTGGGCCTCCTGCAACGCCACAATGATGCCACCCGAAGGCTGCAGGAACAGCAAATCATATTCAGCCTGGGAACCCTGCAGCCCAATGGTGTCAATGTGGATTTCACAAGCTTCAAAATCTCCCCTCCCCCAACCGCATCCCAAAACCAGCCCAGTTCGTCCCCGCCTCCCTAACCTGTTCTTCCTCTCACCTATCCCCTCCTCCCACCTCAAGCCCCACACCCATCTCCTATCTACTAACCTCATCCCGCCCCCTTGACCTGTCCGTCCTCCCTGGACTGACCCATCTCCTCCCTACCCCCCCACCTACACTCACCTTTCCTGGCTCCATCCCCGCCTCTTTGACTTGTCTGTCTCCTCTCCACCTATCCTCTCCTCTATCCATCCTCTATCCGCCTCCCCCTCTCTCCCTATTTATTTCAGAACCCTCTTCCCCTCCCCCATTTCTGATGAAGGGTCTAGACCTGAAACATCAAGCTTTCCTGCTCCTCTGATGCTGCTTGGCCTGCTGTGTTCATCCAGCCCCACACCTTGTTATCTCGGATTCTCCAGCATCTGCAGTACCTTTTATCTCTTAAGACTGGAGTACTAGCACTTGAGAAACAATCCAAAATGAATCCAGAGAGGGAAGAGACAGAGACAGTCAAGAATCTAAATTGACCATTGATTAAAATTATCATTGAAATGGCATTGCATGGGTTTCTACATTTTCAAATTTTGTGCCTTGGGAGTGATCTGAACATGCTCAGTTCTGGAGTGACCCTGAAGCATGCTCTGTGTTGATGTAGCTCCGAACTATAGCTGTGAGATTTATTATTTTAAAGGATCAAAAGGTGAGGTGACTTATTTCAAATTTAAACTCCTGGTTCCCTCATACACTACAGTTGACATTTTGAACTAATGCATAAAACCTGGCAATTTGCACTCAAAGTAGGACAGATCAACAGCAGGAAGATCATATGGGAGTAAGGTGGAGAAATCAATCCAGGAATAGCAAATCTGAAGATTTACCATTGCCTGTTTGCTGTCTAATTCCTGTTGTTTTTGCAGTATTTTCTGTCATCATTCTACCTTGAGATTAGAATGAAGTCTACCCACTGAGCTGAAAACCAGAGTTCTTCAATACTTTCATGAAGGTAACAGAACCAGGTACATCTTGTGATGGAGTATGAACAATGTGATTAAGTTTGAGTCACTTTTGTATCTCTGATCCGATGGGACAGCTGAAATGCATTGACCGAGAGGAGCACTGCTTTAGCCTCAGCATGTGCTGATCTGCCGTATTCAGTGAGCAATTTTCATCTGCCTCATTCAGGAAGAACAAATAGTAGACCATTTGCAAGGTGCGTGCATTCGAAATGGGCAGGTAAACAGTGGTTGCCTTGTTAGGCGCCCAAACCATGCCTGACATGACTTCCATGCAGGCATGTAAAAAGCCAACTAGCAGTACCCAAAATTGGCACAAAGTTACTTTGTATTCAAATTGGAGTCCATTGTAATGGAGGACTGGTGTCCTGCAGTGGGGCTAGAGAACCCCAATGGCAGTTTTTGAGCACAACTAAGGACAAATGTTGCAAAGCAAACAGAAGAGGAATAAAGGGGTCTGAAGAAGGGTCTAGGCCCGAAACATCAGCTTTCCTGCTCCTCTGATGCTGCTTGGCCTGCTGTGTTCATCCAGCTCTACACCTTGTTATCTCAGATTCTCCAGCATCTGCAGTTCCTACTATCTCAGGAACTGAAGGATGCCATTGATTCCTTTGAAATTAAACTGTAATTCATCTAGATCTTCGCTGATCCATGCGCCTTAATTACAGTAACCACCTATGAGTCCCTAACTCTTAATAACCAGCACTGATGAAGAGACATCTAGACTTGAAACATTAGTTTGCTTTCTCTCCAATGATGCTGCCTGATCCACTGTGATCGCTAGCATTTGTTGTTTTCCGTCAGTCTTACTAACCTTGCCCAACTAACATTATTTAATGTCAATTTTACTTGTTCAATTGACTCCAGCCGCAAACAATTTTTTGGGAAGCAAGATAGTACCAGATTTCCATTCTCCTTGGTGTGAAGAGATTATTCTGACATCATTGTGAGACTTCAGCTGCAGTATTGCGTGCATCAATTATAGGGAGGATGTGAACACATTGGAGAGAGAGAGTGCAGAAGCAAGAATGGTTCCATCGATGAGGAACGTCAGTGATGAGAACAGATTGAAGAAGTTGGGAATGTTGGCTTTGGACAGAGGAAGGCTGAGAGGAGATCTGATCGAGGTCATCAAAATCATGAGCAGGTTGGCTGGAGTAGATAGGGAGAAACTGTTCCCTCAACTGCTTTCTGTGGCACAGAATTCCACAGCTCATCATTCTCTGGGTGAAGATATTTCTCCTCATCCCAGTCCAAAATGACCTACCCAGTGTCCTTCCATAGCGATTGCTGGTTTTGAACTCCCTAGTTTTCGGGAACATCCTTCTTGCGTTTAGCCTGCCTGGTCCTGTTAGAATTTTATAGGTTTCTATGAGATCTCCCCTCATTCTTCTGAACTCCAGTGAATAATAGTCCTAACTGGTCCAGCCTCTCTTCATATATCAATTCTGTCAGCCCAGGCATCAATCAGGTAACCACACAAGAAACTGAGTTACCTTCCTTGATTTGGACTTAAGCATCCTCCATGACCCTCTGAAAACCCACCCCCGATATGGAAGGAAGGAATGAACCCATGCTAATGACAATCACCATGGAAGTGGGACTGAGCAAATTGTTAGAGTTGTGGGTTAACAAGTCTCCAGGTCCTGACGGAGATCAGATTAGGGTTTTCAAACTTTTGGTCAGGGAATGATACTCCCTCAAAGTTTTCCCACCACTGCATTAATCTCCGAGGTCCCTGCATAGAACTGGAAGTCAATGAATCCGTAAGCTGTGCGTGGATCCTCTGGGTGGCCGTGCTTGCTGCACTGATTTTAATTATCCCATATTCCCGAGCTTTGGGGAAGGTACAATTACATTCAGAAATTGTGAATATAACTCCTTCATCCAGAAAGAGAGTTTAGCAGGAGCAGGAAACTTCAAACCAGTTACCTTAACATCTGTTGCAAAGAAGCTGCTAGAAGCTATTATTAAAGATATTATAACTGGGCCCTTAGGAACATACAATGTAATCAGGCAAAGTCAAAATTATTTTGTCAAAGGGAAATCACATTTAGCCATTTTCTAGTGTTTGTTGAAGAAGTAACGTGTGCATTTGGATAAAGCAGCATTGATTGATGTACTGCATTTAGATTTCCAGAATGCATTTGAGTAAGTCGTGAAGGTGCCACATGAAAGGTTATGGGATTATTGTGAAAAATGAAAATTCATTGTATCAGAGAGAACATACTGGTATTGGTAAAAGATTAGTTGGTTAACAGGAAACTGAGTCTGGACACAAATGGGTCATTTGCCTGGTTGGCAAGATGTAACAAGTGGTGCGCCACAGGGATTAATGTTGGGTCCTCAACTTTATGTAATTTATCTCAGTTACTTGAATGAAGTTTGAAATAACTGCATGGAAGCCGATGTCCCATCACCAAGTCTGCCTTTACTCACATGAGCACAGTACATGGGCTCTGACCAGCCAGCTCAGAGCCAGTCCCTAGAATAAGGAGACTCTCTGAATCTCTTGTTTATATCTGTCAGCAGAGTTCCCTAATTGGCTCAGGTTAACGGGCCCAATCAAGGGTCTCATAGTCAATGAGATCCACCTGGCCTTCATTCCAACCGCGACGAAGGGGCTGATGGTATATTTGCAAAATGTTCTGATAACACAAAGATAGGTAGGAAGGTGGGTTTTGAAGAGGCTAAGAAGGAGGCTACAAAGGGATAAGTATGTGGATAATCATGTCGCAAATGGAACGTAACATGGGAAAATATGAAAATGTCCATTCTGGCAGAAAGAATAAGAAAGGAACCTTTGTCTAATTGGTGAGAGAATAAAAAGCCTTAAAATGTAAGAGAAATCTGGGGTGTCTTTGTGCATGAATTGCTAAAGTTGTCTGCAGCTACAGTGAGTAATTAGGAAAGCTCATAGATTTCAATTATTTATTTTGGGAGGGAATATCACATGAAATCAGGTTATAGTCTAACTGGTTTATTTGAAAATGCAAGCTTTTGGAGTTCAGCTCCTTCCTCAGGCATAGTGTGGGAGAGAGGGTATAAGACACAGAAGTTATAAGCAGAAAGGAAACAACCCTAAAACTGGCTGCCCCTTTTTGAATCTTTAATCAGTTAGGAAGGAGACCACTGATTGAAATTCCTTTCCAGTCATTGTCCAGAGATAATTAAAAGGCTTTTACCAATGTATACAAGATGTGACACCTCAGGTCAGACAATGCATTTTTGCTGTCGAGGGATCTTGAAACCCATTATGCAAGGAACCCCCAGCTTCTGTTGTGACACCACAGATTTCTGACAGAAACTCAGCATCCACAGACTAGTTGAACCAAAAACACTTTGTCACGATGGATGTTTTAGTGTTCTACACCAGCATCCCCCACGACGACGGCATCACCGTTACAGCCTCAGTAGTCAATACCAACAATGGCCAATTTCCAGACGCCATCCTACAGTTCATCCGCTTCATCCTCGACCACAACGTCTTCCCCTTCAACAACCTGTTCTTCATCCAGACACACAGAACAGCCATGGGGACCAGATTTTCTCCCCAATACGCCAACATTTTCATGCACAAGTTCGAGCAAGACTTCTTTGCTATGCAGGGCCTCCAACCAATGTTATAGATCAGATACATTGACAAAGCTTTCTTCCTTTGGTCTCATGGCAAGGAATCACTGAAACAACTACATAGGGATATCAACAAGTTTCATCCCACCATCAGACTTACCATGGACTACTCTTTAGAATCAGTCTCACATGTATTTTCATCAAGGACAGACACCTCGGTACCTCACTCTACCGCAAGCCCAGGATAATCTCATGATGCTGTACTTCTCCAGCTTCCACCTTAAACATATTTAAAAAGCCATCCCCTACAGCTATGCCCTGTGCATACATAGGTTCTGTTCAGACGGGGAGGAACGCGATGGACACCCGAAGGTGTTGAAAGATGTCCTCATAAGAGAGGATATGATGCTCAACTCATTGATCGCCAATCCCATCGTGCCGCAGCGAGAAATCATAATGACCTCCTCAGAAGACAGACACGAGATACAACTAACAGGGTACCTTTCATCATCCAGTATGTCTCCAGAGTGAAGAAACTAAACCATGTTCTTCGCAGCCTTCAACACATTATCAATGACGATGAGTGCCTCACTAAAACCTTCCCCATGCCTCCACTTCTTGTCTTCAAACAACTGCCAAGCCTTAAACAGACCATTGCTGGCAACCAATTGCGCAGCCTTCAGGACAACAATGACCACAACACCACACAACCCTGGCACAGCAACCTCTGCAAGACATGTCAGATTATCGACATGGATGCTACCACCACATAGATGGCAGACGGTCACCAATTAGAAAGTTACCTACGTAAAGTTGCTCCAGCAGGCTCACTGTGGGCATACGCATGTGACTTAGCCAATGGTGTCTATCTCATACACTGCAGGAAAGGATGTCCCGAGATATGATATATTGGCAAGACCATGCAGATGCTATGACAACGGATGGTCACCAGGCAATAATCACCAGACAGGGGTGTTCCCTCCTAACAGGGGAACACTTCATTGGTCAAGGACATTCAGCCTCTGTTCTTTAGGTAAGTATCCTCCAAGGTGGGCTTTGAAATACAGAACAACGCAAAAATCACTGAGCAGAGGCTGATGGTCAAGTTCCATACCCATGAGGATGGCTTCAATCGTGATCTTGGGTTCATGTCACACTACAGGTGACCCCACCAGACAATACTCCCACACATTCTCTCACTCAAACACACTCACACACATGCTCACACTTAACACAGAGCGTCTCTCACACACACTCACACTCACACATATGCGCACACACACGCTCTCTGTCTCCCTCAAACATACACACAGACACACACACACATACACACACACATACACACACAGACACACACATACACACACATGTACACACACGTACACACACACAGACACACACACACACACAGACAGACACACACACATACACACACACAGACACACACACATACACACACAGACACACACATACACACACATGTACACACACACGTACACACACACAGACACACACACACAGAGACACACACACACACACAGACAGACACACACACATACACACACACACACACATAGACACACACACGAACTATTTCATCCAAAATGTTTGTGAAGTTGCAGATACATACTTTTTTGCTCAAAGACACCTGACCCACCTAAAACAGACAGTTTTTAAGCAAGACCTCACACCTAAAATGCATTGACCGACCTGAGATGTCACCTCTTGTATACATTGATAAAAACCTTTAAATTATCTTGGGACAATGGTTGGATAAGGAATCTGGATTTTGCATTTCAATCAATGGTCTCCTTCCTAACTGATTAAAGATTCAACAAGAGGCAGCCAGTTTTAGGATTGTTACCTTTCTGCTTATAAATTCTGTGTCTTATGCCCTCTCTCCCAAACTATGCCTGAGGAAGGAGCTGAGCACTGAAAGCTTGTGTTTTCAAATAAACCTGTTGGGCTATAACCTGGTGTTTTGTGACTTTTGACCTTGTCCACCCCAGTCCAACACCAGCACCTCCACATTATTTTGAGGGAAATCAATACAAAAGTTGCAAGGATATGCTTCATTTATAGAGGACATACTGAGCCACATCTGCAGTACTCAGCATTGGCCTCATCAGTTAATGAAGGAAACAAGCACATTGGTAACATTTGAGGAAAGGTTTATTGGACTAATACTCAAAATGGGGTCTTGTTTTAAAAGAAATGATTGGACAAGCTCAGCTTATATCCACTGGAGTTTCTAAGATGTAGGGCAAACTTGATTGACACATGGAAGATCCTGAGGAGTCTTGACAAGGGTGGATGTGGGAATGATGTTTCCTCTTATGGAAGAGCATAGAACTAGGGGTTACTATTTAAATAGAAGGGGCCATCCAATTAAACCAGAAATGTTGAGAATTACCTCTTCACAAGGGTCCCAAGTCGTCGAAACTTTCTTATTCAAAAGATAGTGTAGGGAGAGTCTATGAATATTTTTAAAGCCAAGTGAATTAGATTCTTCAAAAAGCAAGAGGGTGTAATGTTCTCAGGGATATGCAGGAATGAGAGTAATCAGATCAGTCATGACATTGTTGAAAGGCAGAGCAGGTTCAAGGATCCAAGTAGCATATTCAGGCACCTAATAAATTTGCTCATAGGGATACCACTTGTTATGTCCTGCTAGTCCCAATCCTTGGAGGTGTTTGCACCAATATTTAAGAATGAAGTCCTCCCTCTGTCCCATTAGGATATTTACATTTAAAAACATGGAGTCACAAGAGTGATAGAAGTAAGGCACAGACTCAGGTTTGGAATCATGCCCACGTGACAGGTTCCTGGCCCCAATTTGAAAATCCAACCCACTTTTCCCACCCCACCCCCCGACTCCTTTTCTCTCTATTTTCATGTTTTGTGTTGAGATCACTGGTACTGCCGGCTCTTTTCTTGTTTTGCAGTTGAACTTCACTTGGAGGCCTGTTGGAATAATCTAAATAGTTCTGTTTTTCTTTCAGATGTTATTGCTAATCCATCAATAGAAGATTAAAAGAAAATGGAGAAATAAAAGACAGGAAACGGAATAATCTCAGCTATTACCAAAGTGATAAAGTTGCTAGGTAACAGGACACTCTGTCACTCAGGCAATCTGTGTTATGCACTGAGCAATCCGATAGCTCCAGCCTCTATGCTACTTGATTTACCAGCATGCTGAGGACTATCGGATTGCTTCAGAGCGGAAACTTGGGATGAACGTGCCAATCTGATGCTGTTCACTGATCTGACAATCAATACAGTGTTCCGAGAGAGATCACCCACGGGAGATGAGCCAGCCTCGGACTCTCAAATGGGGCAGCACAAAAACCACCCCTCACCCCCCACCTTTGATGCCCCTCTGCATAAAAACATAGCAAATAGAAGCAGGAGTAGGCCATTCAGCCTTTGAGCCTGCTCCAAGACTCAATATGATCATGGCTTGTCCCAGCATTCCCCCCATACATTTTGACCCTTTCACCCCCAAGATCTATACCTAACACCTTGAGAATATTCAATGCTTTGGCCTCAACTGCTTTCTGTAAAAGAAAATTCCATGGGCTCGTCGCTCTCTGATCTACCCTGTATCCTTAAACTGTAACCCCTGATTCTGAACTCCCTGGTCACTGGGAACATCCTTTCTGTGTTTACCCTGTCTAATCCTGTTAGAACTTTAGGTTTCTATGAGATCCCCTTGTTCTTCTAAACTCTAACTATTCGAAACTGCATGCAGGTTACACTTCTAATCACACGCTACTGAGTCAATGCAATGAGATAAAGACATTATTGATCATTCCAAGGTCACTGCATGATGAAGCTCAACATTGTCTTGTTGCCAGTGATACTCAGTAACCTACCATAATTTACCCATCATCCTCTGCGTGGCTATTAGGGTTCACCAACTATATCCCTGATATATCCCTGCAGGCTTCATCACATGACTTCTAGCTCCTCACAGACCCTCAAGCGTCACTCCACACATTACCCCTTCCCCACTTCTAAACTAATCATCAAAGAAAATAGGAAAAATTAATGTAACTTTTTTCATGCGGCCTTGTGATTTTGTTTTCTGTCCCGACTTGCTCTCCATGGAGTCCAGGGGTCCTACTTGGAATTTGTAGCTGGGCTGAATGGCCTGAATCTGTGCCATAGGCCACTCATGACTCCAGGGCCGGCCTGGAGGGTAGTCAACCCTGCTCATTGCAGATGTCTTTCTAGGCTTTCTGAATGAAGTTGCAGCATGAAGTTACGTCATATGGTTCATGCAAACGTGTTGTCTCAAAATCTCTTTACCTGTGGGGGAACAGGCTTATCAACCATTGTAACTTCATCCCAAGGAAGTGTTATTCTACAGACCCCTTATAACAGAACCAATAGGAGCAAGTTCAGAATAGCCAGCACCCTGCTGTGCAATTCCTTCTGTTTCTTCCCACTGCCTCCAGAAGTTCCCCCAGAGTCTTAAACTTCAGTTCATATTTCTGTTTTCATTGCCAGACTGATTGAAGTGCTAATTTCTGCTTCCACTGCACAGTGGCCAGCGCTGTGGGACAGATTTCATACCAACACACAAAGGAATAATGAATATGGTCCAGAATGCTTGCAATAATATGGAATTTCAACAGCAGAGCAACAGAACCATGCATCTAAATGTATATCTATGCAATTAGAGTCTGCTCATTTAGAAAATATAGAATTCTGACATATGTTCATTGGTGAAATTAAATGAACACAACTAGTAGTGATTGGAACCAGGTGGACCTTATTGACTAGAAGGTTGTTGATTGGCCCAGATTAACAATCCCAATCAAGAAAGCCCTGGCTGACCAATATAAAAAGCGGATTTAGAATCTCCTCAGTTCAAGGGATTGACTCTGAGCTGGCTGGATATGGCCAGTGTACTGTGCATGAGTAAATAAAGGGTGACTTAGAGACAGGATTCTGGCCTCTGTGTGGTTATTTCACAACTCAACTTAGTTTAGGAACTCAGCATACATTTACATAATGCATAGTTGCATTATAAAATAGTGTGACACTGAGCTATGTGAGAAGGCATTCAGTCAGATGATGAACGCTTGGTCAGATAGCTAAGTGTTAAGAAATGACTTAAAGGATTCTTTGTGACATTATATCTTAAATATAAGATTTACAATGTCAAGTGGACAACCAGATATAATCCATTAAACTGTTTAATATAAAATTAACCAAAACACAAAATGTAATCTTGGCAGTTATCTGTTAGTCACCTGTCAGAGTTAGTTTCTAAATGAGGAAAGTGAAGTCAAGAGACAGAGGTGTGTCAGAAATGAATTCCAGATTTTAGGAATCTAGGCAATTGAAGTTATTATAATCATGACGATAAGGCCTGTATCTTAGATACAATGCTGCCACCAATCTTCATCCTAATCTAGATGAGGGGCTTTCTAATAGTTTCTGGCCAAGGGCAAAACACAAATAAGTCAGCAAGCTAATATTGGTCCCTGTTATCAATGTTTCTTTCTCCCTGACTTACCATTATCTGACCATTTGTCTGCCTTGCTATTTTTGCTCCTCTGGGCCATCTATTACATACTTCTATGCCTACCCCCACCTCCTGTCTTGAGGGTATATACCATTATTTCCTAAAATCAGTTCAGAAGAAGGCTTACTGGATTTGAAATGTTAACTCTGCTTTTCTCTCCACAGATGCTGTCAGACCCGCTGAGTTTCTCCAGCAATTTCTACCTTTGTTTGAAGATGCAATTATCTTTGGAACAAGGTAAGGTTAATTATATCCAAGTAACTACAAACAGGTTATGTAATATTGATGGTAACATGAATGGAAGGGAACATGAATGGAAGGGAACATGACTATCTCCAACTACAAATGTCCAGAACTACCCAATGCTCGACCCAGTATTACACGTCAGTGTGTGTAGGTTTTAGCTGAGCTAGATTATTCCTTTCCTAGCCATTACATAATACAATGGAAGTCACAGTCACTGATGGCAAAGTGATTATGACCCAGGTTTGATTCCATCCTCGGGCAACTTGTGTGTGGAGTTTGCAAATTCTCTCCGTGTCTGCGTGGGTTTTCTCCAGGTGCTCCGGTTTCCTCTCACAGTCCAGAGATGTGCAGGTTAGGGTGGATTGGCCATGCTAAATTGTCCCATAGTGTCCAGGGATGTGCAGCCTAGGTGGGTTAGGCATGGGAAATGTAGGGTGGGGGTGCTGGGTCAGGTCAGAAACAAAATATCACACTAGCCTGCAATAATCCAACAGCCTCTGCTAGATACTGTAGGAAAATGGATGATAGGCAAGGACAGATAATGTGCTGATTGGTTGGCAACTAGAGTCTAATTGGCAGGGGTGTTGCCATGGGGACAATGTATTAATTAGGTGATGACTGACAGATAACTACCAAGCTCTTGGTGCCCTGGTGTTATTCTGGCAAATCTGCATTATATCTTCCCCGTCTGAGGCCGACGGATCCTTCCTGGGATGCATTCCCAATGCTGAAGGCTCCTGGTGAGGTCTGACCAAGGTTCAGCATTGCTATGGCATCACGGTGAGCCTGGTCCCATGGAGAAAACATTCCCCCAACGAGCTACACCAGAGGAAACATGGGGAAGTGACGACCGCTTTAACAATTCACAATTGACGTCTGAAATTCATTTTTTTTCATCCAAATTCAAGTTAATCATTACTTCCACATTTAATAACTAGAACACTGACAGTTCATTCACCAATTGAATTATGTAGTCTGCAGAGGACTCATTTGCAAACAATATTTCCTCACCACATTTAAGAATGTCAATCAATCACTATGGATCTTAAATAGAAAACCTTAATCTTTCGAGATGGGATTCATCTTGCGATTTAGCTGTATGGGTGGGGACTAGTCTTGTTTGCAATCACTAGTGAAAAACAGTCAAGTTAAATTCTGATAGTTCATAAATCATTCAGAATGCCATTGACAATACAAATATACAGAGTTAACAATTTTAGCTCTCCAGTGCTGTTGGATGTCTGAATGCAAATTTTAATCCCCAAATGCCAGAATTACTTACATCAGCAAAATAAAAGATGTTGCTCGATAACTGATAACCCCTCTACTTTAGAATGTCCAATGTACCCTTTCAATCTGAACGCAGTGCTATTCTGGTTTGGATAGCTAACCCGCTCCCAAAATATTCAACCAGCTAATTTATTGACTTATCTTAAAATAATTGGCAAAAAAAAAGGGGGACAGATGAAGAGTTCTTCTTTTACGCAGTGAGCTGCAGTGCTCTGGAGCATGCTGTCTGAAGGGGCGGTGGAAGTAATTTGAATCATAACCTTCAAATGAGAAATTGTACGTATCCTGGTAAAAGCAGAATTTGCAGGTCTATGTGGAATGTGAAGAGGACTGGGACTAATTGGAGAGATTGTTCAAGGAGACAGCACATGTAGGGGTGAACACCTTCTCAGGAGCTTCCCTTTACATTGTATTATCTACAAAACATAAAAAAAAACTTGCCTTCATGTGTGGGTAGGTTTTTCCACAACAAAACAGCCAGTGAGAATGAGCTGCTAACCCAAAGCTTAGTTATAGCTTTGGGGCATTGATAACCTTTGATTTCATTGACTTTTATGATTCAACAAATGCTAGTATAAATTATTTTCCCTATAAACCCTGAGCAACGATACTGAATTATACGAGATGTTTTTGCACGGCTTGTAAACAGGCAGTGATGAAACACTGCAATGCCCATCAAGGTAACTTATTCAGAGCAAACTGTTATCTTCACACCAGCTGGTCTGGCATTCACCAACCCACTGAAATTATAAAAATAAGAATGGTGCTTAACTCCACAATGAATGTTCGGTTTGGACTGTGGGGCTCCGTGAGATCTTTCCCATCATTGACTAGCCTAGAACCATTCAACCAGGTAAGGCTTTTGATGCATTTCACCTGATGAAGGAGCAGCGCTTTGAAAGCTTGTGATTTCAAATAAACCTGTCGGACTATAACATGGTGTCATGTGACTTCTGACTTTGTCCACCCCTCTCCAACAGGGGCTCCACACCTTTGACACATTGGGCTGTGGCAAGTTGGAAAAGTCTCTGGCCTCAGCTCAACCCCTTCAACAACAATGTGTATACACATATATTTATTTCCAAGACTTTATAACATCTGCTTCACAGTCATGGCTCAGGCTTTCTACCTCTTTCTTTAGCTTTCACCAGTGAGTCAAGTGGACTGGACGATCAACCATATGCTAGTTGTCTTGTTGAATTCTGTTTTGTTGAATGTCTTTCAAAGGATGAACATGTTCCTGTGTACATCACTGGATGAGAAACGATGTGTGCATCAAGTGATCCAGTTTTACTTTCACTTTAGTGAAAGCAGCTGAATGGCCAACAGCTATTCAATGTTTCCAAACTCGTCGACAATGTAAGCCTGCTGTTCTCGTTCCTAATAATTCGTAAGTGATTCTTTAATGTTCTATCCAATCTCTCATAGGCAATTAGTGCCTTGTGTTTAACATTGCAAATCAGGTCAAGCACTTATAAGAGAGAAAGACCATTGACCATAAAATGTAGGCGTAGAATTTGCTGTGCCATTCAATGAAATCATGGCTGATTTAATCACTTTCAAAACCAGTTCCTGTATTTTTCTTTCATTCTGGATTCCCTCACTGATTAACAACATCCCTATCTCACTGTGAATATCCTTATTAACGCAGTCTTGATCGGTAAAGAATTCCACAGATTCTCTATTTTCTGAAAGAAAAAATTTGCCCTCATCTATGTCTTAAGTATGCAATCCCTTCTACTGAGATTATTCCCTCTGGTCTTAGACTCTCCCATAAGGGGAAACAACCATTCCTCATTTACCCTATCAAGCCCCTAAGAATCTTATATGTTTCAATCAGATCATCTCTCATTCTTCTAAATTCAAATTAGTACCGTATCAAACTATTCGACTCTCCTCATAAGACCATCGCTCCATACCTAGTGAACATTCTCTGGACTGCCTCCAACGTTAGTCTATCTTTCCTTAGATTAGGAGCCCAAACCTCTACACAGTATTCCAGGTGTGAATGACATTTTGGTACAGCAGTTGGATCACACTCCTGCCTTGGAGGTATGAAGACGGATTTTGCTTCAAGTACGTCAGTCAAGAGTCACATTGATTCCCCAAAACAATTGAAACACACAGTGTGGGGACAGGCCATTCTGCCCATTGAGTCCACACCAACCCTCCAAAGAGCATCCCATCCATTCTCTGTAACACTCACCGTGCATGGCTAGCCTGCACACTATAGACAATTCAGCATGGCCAACCCAACTAACCTGCACATCTCTGGACCATGGAGACAAAGCAGATCACCCCAAGGAAACCCCTACAGAACATGTACACTCCACACCAACAGTCGCCCGAGGGTGGAATTGAACCTGGGTCTCTGGCCCCGTGAGGCAACTGAGCCACTGTGTTGTCCTTTTGGTACTGTTTATGACTATGACATAATCATAGTGACAGGAATCAATATATAAAATAAATCAAAAGTGAGGCTCTTTTTGAATTAATGAGACTTCCAGGTAAAAACAACCTATTCGGTTCCCCTAAAACTATTGGTGTACAATTAAGTACATCACCCATTTCCATCTCTAGTGTTTGGTGCAGTTTAAGCAGTTGGAATAGAGAGAAAAAATACTAGAAATCCCACTTTCAGCATATTTTCTTTTACATATAAGGCTCAATGGTTAGCACATTCATATTGCACCCGCAGTAGTTAGTTCAATAGAAAAGCTCTTTCAAATAGCTGGTACAGTGCAATGGGATGAATAGCTTTCTTCTGTGATGCATCAGATAGTGAATTGCAGAAGGAGGAATAGTCAGATGCAAAGAGAGAATTTGTGGAATTTTCCCATACTTTTGTTTAGGTTTGATGCGCTACCCATACTGGGAAGATGGCTCATTGTATCACCCTCAAATCTGTTCATCAAGAGCGGGTGAGCATGGGTCAGGTTTCTCTGCAAATCACAGACCTCACTGCTGGTGACCCAGGTCACCTGAATCTGCCAACCAATCAGAGGCCAGCAGCTTCTGGATCCTAAAATCTACCAGTCTGGGCCTAATCCTCACGGAGTCTGGTGGTGAGAAGGTAGGTTGCTTTGTGTATACAGAGGCGAGAGTGAGGGATCAGCTTTCAGAAGTCACCCCTTTGCCCTTGTCTCCCCTACCAATCTCCCCAAACTATGGCAATTGAAGCACTGCCCCCTCCCCAAAACCCAGTCAACATGTTGCCATTGTTTCTCAGCTTTCTCCCCTACCACGGAGAGAGGGGCTTGGGGAATTGGCACATTGAGGGCCCAATATTACCATCAATTGACCACTCAACGGTCTCAATTGGTGGCACCAGGGACCTTCTCTCCCAAAGACTAATTGGCGAGCTGGTGAAAAAGGGTGAGTTTGCCTCCAGGGCAAACGTGCCCCCTAATTTCCGTAAGCTACCTTCTCTGGCGAGAGGAAGAATCACGCCCAATGTCTTTGCAACTTTGGGGAAGAGTCACGGGATTGTGGCAGGATTGTGGTGTGCGTAGCAGCCACAGTGCTTCCAACAAACAGAACCAAGGTAATCTCCAATCTCCAGCTGTGTTTGGAGTTTAGAGAACATGGAGATGGCCCTGGGTGTGAAGGATTACCCAAGTCAGAGTTGGCTTTGAGCCAAAACCATGCAGTAGGCGGTACCCAATACATTGGCAGACATTGACAGCCTGTGAGAACGGGCTGGTGGGTGAGTTGAGCAGGAGATAGGGTGGGGGGAATATTGAGGGAGTTTGAGAGAGGTGCAGTCGAGGCACGTGGGGAGAAATCAGTGTCTGGAAGCAGCTAAACATTAGAAAAGAACCTCAAGGAATGAGGTGATGGAAAAGTGGAGGTGAAAGGTCTTGCAATAGAATGTAGCGTAGAACAAACTCATTCTTTTTCCTGTTATTTTGCTATAAATGGAATGTGTAGTGGTTCAGTGTGTAATCTTTAGTTGTATTTCACCAGCAAGCATGACTCACACTCCACTTTGAAAATATGAAGTCACCCTCACAAGCAAAATATAAATAGATGGTTCACACATTACCTTTCACAAAACCCTGTTTCATATATTTTTCTGAGATATATTACAACTAAATGTGACAAATGTCTGCCCCGACAAAGTATTTTAGATTCATAGAAATAACAGAAGACAGCCATTTGGCCCACTGTATTCTACTAGCTCATTAATACTGTTCGCTCCTCCCTGACCTTACTTCACCCTCAAATTCCTGCAAATGTTTCCTTTTTAAAGTATTCACTTTTGAAAGATCCTACTCAATCTGCTTCCAGCCGCTTGTCAGATCAGAACAATTCTCCCTTTCCTTTAGTTATTTGTTTTAAGCCTGCACCCTCTGGTTCCTCATCCTCCTGCAATGGGCTGCAATTGCCCCTCTCTGAGCCCACTGTCTCCCCAATGGCGCCGCTCCACCTGATGGCCTTTGACTTCCCACTGAGAAGACTGCCCCCTTCTGGATTGCTTTGCTCGCCACGAAGGGGATGGTCCATGCGGCGACAGCAAACCCTCATCACTCTCAGAGGCCACTGGAAGCCAACATGTCGCTAACCTTCCTCATATCTCCATCTCCAAACTCACCTTTGAAGCCCTGGGAATATTCCCCATCTTTTCTTCTCTCTACAGACACCGCCTGACCCATTGAATATTTCTAGCATTTTCTGTTTTGTTTCCTCAGAACTCCAATGACTGCGATATTTTTGGCATTTCTCTATTTCCATCAATTTCTTGTCAATGAGACTGGACTTTATCATCAGATCAAGTAGCTAGATGGTTCATCTGCCTGTTATTGAAAGACAAGTGAATGTACGTTGCAAGCTGACAGTAGGACACTCCAGTCAGAGTTCACCCACTCTGCCCACTCTCCTTCTTCTTTCTCTTCTTTTTTCCTTCCTCCTAGTGCTTCTTTCCTTCTCTTTTTTTCTCCCCCTTCTGCCCCAGCCTCCAGCAACCTTCGGCAAGGAGCGATAATTCCAGGCATCCGGTGAGCGATGATTCCCGGCCTGCGGCGACGACTCCTGGCCTGGCACAGTGGGCTCCCAAAGGGACCTCCCAGTGTGGGATGTTGTCCTCCTGGCCTCCTGCAGGGACCTCCCAGTGTGGGGTGCTGTCCTCCTGCAGGGACCTCCCAATGTGGGGCTGTTGTCCTCGCAGCCTCCTGCAGTGCCCTCCCAGTGTCGGGTGTTGTTCTCCCAGCCTCCTGCAGGGGGCATCCCAGTGTGGCGTGTTATCCTCCTGGCCTCCTGCAGGGACCTCCCAGTGTGGGGTGTTATCCTCCTGGCCTCCTGCAGGGACTTCCCAGTGTGGGGCGCTGTCCTCCTGACTTCCTGCAGGGACCTCCCAGTGTGGGGTGCTGTCCTCCTGGCCTCCTGCAGGGACCTCCCAGTGTGAGTGCTGTCCTCCTGGCCTCCTGCAGGGACCTCCCAGTGTGGGGTGCTGTCCTCCTGGCTTCCTGCAGGGACCTCCCAGTGTGGGGTGCTGTCCTCCCAGCCTCCTGCAGGGACCTCCCAGTGTGGGGCGTTATCCTCCTGACCCTCTACAGTGCCCTCCCAGTGTGGGGTGCTGTCCTCCTGGCCTCCTACAGTGCCCTCCCAGTGTGGGGCGTCGCTGATGTGGTGTGGAGCTAGGGCCTAGTGTGGACCGGAAGCTGGTATACTGCATCCGCTGTACCCGTTGTGGCCTCCTCTACATCGGGGAAACCAAGCGGAGGCTTGGGGACCGCTTTGCAGAACACCTGCGCTCAGTTCGCAACAAACAATTGCACCTCCCAGTCGCGAACCATTTTAACTCCCCCTCCCATTCCTCAGACGACATGTCCATCCCGGGGCTCGTGCAATGCCCCAATGATGCCACCCGAAGGCTGCAGGAACAACAAATCATATTCAGCCTGGGAACCCTGCAGCCCAATGGTATCAACGTGGATTTCACAAGCTTCAAAATCTCCCGTCCCCCAACTGCATCCCAAAACCAGCCCAGCTCGTCCCCGCCTCCCTAACCTGTTCTTCCTCTCACCTATCCCCTCCTCCCACCTCAAGCCCCACCCCCATCTCCTACCCACTAACCTCATCCCACCCCCTTGACCTGTCCGTCCTCCCTGGACTGACCTATCTCCTCCCTACCTCCTCACCTACACTCACCTTTACTGGCTCCATCCCCGCCTCTTCGACTTGTCTGCCTCCTCTCCACCTATCCTCTCCTCTATCCATCTTCTTTCTGCCTCCCCCTCTCTCCCTATTTATTTCAGAACCCTCTCCCCTCCCCCATTTCTGATGAAGTGTCTTGGCCCGAAACGTCAAGTTTTCCTGCTCCTATGATGCTGCTTGACCTGCTGTGTTCATCCAGCCCCACACCTTGTTATCTCGTGATCTGCTGTACTGAACTGTTTCCTGTAACTCCGGGCATTTTATTTTCTGTATCGTATAAAATCCTGTAATGAAAGAAGCTGTACCTAGGTACTTTTGTGCCTAAGTCAGCATTTTAATTGACAGCTTATAAACTTTTTTTCACTATACTCATTGAGTATATGTGACAGTAAAGGCTTTGTATTCTATTGTATTCTATTCTATGATGTGCACAGATGGCCCAAAATTACCCCTTTAATGGCATATGGACTGCAGTGGTTCAAGAAAGCAGCTCCACACCACCTTCTCAAGGGCACCTAGGGACAGTCCAGCCTGCAACATCCACGTCCCACCAGAGAATTAAAAAAAAGACAGAGCTGCCTCATAGCTGCCTTTCGACTTACAGCTGTTTGGAGAAAGAACTGGAGCTTCTTGCTCAAGTATAAATTTACCCAGAACAGAAACAAACTTGAACAGTCACCTTCTAATGTAGGAAACACCGCTGACAATTTATGTATGGCAAGGTCCCTCAAACTGTGATGACATCGAATCATAGAGATATACAGCATGGAAACAGACCCTTCAGCCCAACTCGTCCATGCCGACCAGATATCCCAAATTAATGGAATCCGATTTGCCAGTATTTGACCCATACCGCTCTAAACAATTGCTATTAATGCACCCATCCTAATGCCTTTTAAATGTTGTAATTGTACCAGCCAAGCACATTATCCCTTTCTGCCTGATCTTGGTTGCCTGCAGTTCTTTGAAGACTGTCATGTGATATTTCTCACCCCCACCCCCCTTCTCTGAGAGGAGATGACCTCATTTTGCTGAAAGGTGGCTTCTCTGACACTGCGGCACTCCCTTGGTTCTGCTGTGAAGTGTCAGCCTGGGTTTCTGGATTGGGGACTTGAATTCACAGCCTACTTCCCCAGAAGGGAGAGCAGTACTCTCTGAGCAATAGCTGCCACCCAGTGTGAGCGAGGTGGAAAGAAACTAACGTTAACACTGAAAGAGGCGTATTTGTTCCAAATTTCAGCCAACATCGTTGAGTGGGAGCCAAGTCTGACTTGTTCATCAGTTTCATTATAGATTCTGAAAACCCTGTGATTGTTTGGTGAAATATTCATAAAGGTACTGCAGAAAGGCTTGCGATAACAAGGTGTAGAGCTGGATGAACACAACAGGCCAAGCAGCATCAGAGGAGCAGGAAAGCTGACGAAGGCTGAAGGGTCTAGGCCCGAAACGTCAGCCTTCCTGCTCCTCTGATGCTGCTTGGCCTGCTGTGTTCATCCAGCTCTACACCTTGTTATCTCAGATTCTCCAGCATCTGCAGTTCCTGCTATCTCTGAAACAATTTTAACCCCCTACAGAAACTTTTATACTTTTCCTGCAACTAGCCCATACAGTCAGATTTTTAAGAAATCCTTGGGTTAATAGTTAGTTGAGGAAATGGCAGGCAAGTTTACTAACTGCCACATCCATCAGTAAATGGGACACAACTTCACGACCAGTTTCAGTCCAAGAGTGAGGTTGCCTGGTGTATGGTCAGACTATAGGCCGTACTGCTACATACCATGCATGAATTACTCATTGACCTAGGTTTGGAGATACCGACACCAAATACAGCATTTCGGGAGAAACAGGATGATCACTCAGCCAGTGTTTGGCCTCAAGCCAGGATTGTGTAAATGACCAAATCGATGGGATCGACAATGGGTTAATCTGGAGTAAATCAATAGGGATTGACTCTTGTATTCCTGACTAAGTGGTGCTTTAGTTGCAGCTTTGGATCTGGTTTCAGTTCTAATTCTGTGAGATAACATTGAGCCTGCACTTTAGCACCATTTTCACACCACCCCCCAGCTTATAATTCAGGTACCAGTCCCTCAGCTGAAGCCCTGCTAAAAATAAACAGTCTCAGGTTGCACTTATCTAATTGCGCAAGTTAACTCACAATTTATCATCTTTGAGATTGATGGCTAGCACAGAAACAAGCCCCTGATGTGAAGTGGTCATTATCCTGCAGCCTCTTGTCATTCTCTGCTCCTACAAGAGGCTGAGGTGGCATGAGGGAGAAATGCTCAAATGCAACAATTGGTTAAGAATTTGGAGTGGAGGACCTGAAAGGGTTTTCCCATCAGCCTTTGAAAGGGAGCCAAATCAATACTTGAAGGAGACACATTACAGTGATTGAGGCCAAGAAAGTGGGACTAACAGAACTGCTCTTCAAAAGTTCCAAGACAGACTCAGAGGGCTGGACGGCCAACCACTATGCTGTATGATTCTCTGTTTGATTTAAAATAACTTAGAATCTCCAGTTTTCCCCACCCTTTGATTCTGCTGCCGAGTGCTAGTATCAAAGTAAAGTTCTGTTGCTTCCTCAGACACAAACAAGGAACAAGGGTAGGCCACTCGGCCCTTCATGCCTACTCCACCATGCAACAAGATGGTGGCTGATCTGATTTTAGCCTTAGCTCTACATGGTAAGGGAATAAGTCAGTGATCTATTTCCACGTAAAGCGTACCATAGTCAGATCAACTTTGTACTCGTGTTCACACAGCACGCTCCTCAGCGAAGGTCTCTACAAGTGGGAACCCTGGCTAGACTCTTTTTGTAACTCAGTGAGTGACAGAGTAACAACTGTAGCAGCATCCTGCCAGGATCACCAAATAAAGCCAAGATATATGGGGTCCAACGACACAGTCCATTCCATGTCAATACCCAATGAGCCATCAGACAATTCAAATACGTTTAATGCAAAATTGCAACTGCATCAACCCGGACTCATTCCTTGTTGGAGCAGAAACTTGAACTTTCCCTTAAACTTCCCAAAATGGCAAACTTGTCCATTACAATAGCTGAATTTAATAGAGTCCTGCAGTGCGGGAGGGGGAGATTTTGCCGGCTGTGCCCATGCTAGCTTTTTTGAGGAACTCTCCTACGAGAGCCAATCTCCTATTCTCGTCCTAGAGCCCCGTAACTTTGCATTTTCCTTTTTAAGTGAATTGCCCAACTTGGTCTCAAACAACACTATTGAATCTGCTTCCAATCATGGCAGTGCCTTCCATAGCAGAGGTAGTCTCACTAGGAATGACACACATATACATTGGTGCTGCCCTTTGAGAACAAATCTGGTGGCTCAGCCACTCAGTAGCTGTAAAAACAAGTCAGATTACAGAAGCCAAGTGGATGCAGGTCAAAAGGAAGAGTGTTTCCAATTGAAACTTCACTGATCTTCTTAATATGCTTATAGATTCAAAGGACTCAAATGTGTCTGAAATGTCAAACATAGAAGGTCAAGCAGCATCATAGGAGCAGGAAAACTTGACGTTTCGGGCCTAAACCCGATTCTGT